>VXAX01003089.1:0-67914 GCA_013399835.1 Leptocoma aspasia
TAATAATAATAATAAGCCCCACAATGCAATAACATTTAATTTATTTTATGACTATGGTTAAATGTGAATATCTAACTGGAGAAGCTTTAGAGAGAAGCCAGAAGAGCAAGCTTGCTCCTTTGCAGGTTTGTGTTCCTAGGGAGAGTTTAATAAATATTCTTCTCATGAATCACACAATTTTTGAGATTATCAAAGAGAAAAGAAAGAAAAAAGCAATTAAAATAAGAATTATAAAAAAACAAGTGCATGGCTTAAGAAATCAGGAGACAACCTCATGCTGGTGGACACTGGTTACAGTCAGACTATAATCAGGCAGAACATCATCTCTAAAAATGGTATCAACTGGTCTGACCAAAGAAGACTCAATTATCGTTCCATGACCAGAACAGACCATGAACAGAAGATCCTACAATTGCAGTTAAAAAATGTTACAAAAAATTGCAGCCTTCTCACGCAGACAAAACTGTGGTGAATGCATGACGATGGTCAAAGATACCTTATTAAAACAAAACCAGACAAGTGCTGAAGTAAGTAATAGTTACTTAGCAGTGAGCACAGAAAACATCTGACATTAAAGTGAATGTGTAGGTTCACTGCCATGCAATAACACTGTGGGTATCTGTAAATCTCTTTATGTGCTTTTCTAAAGTAACCCTAAGTTCTATAAACGATACAGATGAATAAGGATATTTAGGATATGTCCCACTAATCTGCTTAAGGTGCCTAATATGCAATGACATAAAGCATCACATGCTGTGTAACAGTAGCTTCTGCAGGTAGTCAGGACTGATCTCACCATTCATCTCTCAGCTGCCTCCTGGGTTGTTTTGTAGGTGCCTCAGCCCTGAAGATTCTGTGTGCTATTGGAGGGACAAATGTGACAACAGCCAACCTTGGTCTCAGGAAGGAAACCAGCAGTCTGCCCTTGAAGCATCTTCAGCAGTCAGCCTCAGAGACAGGCCTCTAGAAGTTGATGCTTGTGTGTATATATATATATTTAATACTATTTTTATTTTAAATATTCTTAGCAATCAATTTAATTTTAAATATTGCTGCAAATAAAACTGGAGGTTCTGTTTGATACACACCACATTTTATTTTCATTTCACCAAACATTCAGGCTTTTTTTCATGTTTGACTTTTTTCATGTTTGACTGCATAGCTATACCCTTACCATAGAACCCCTGCAGATATACTTTGGGGTTCTGTTGTTCTTTAGGGTATTTTATTCATCAACAAACCAAAATCCTAGTTATATGGACATTTCTTTTAAAATAACTGGGCTGTTTATAAATTGTTTCTTACTGCTTGACAGCTAATGATATGTTTCTGTATAAAAACATGAAGATTTATTACCATTCTGAACAAAATCTTTATTTTCTGTCTAATGTAACAGTGGGTGTTCCCATTATCCATGTAAATGGTTAGTTGCTTTAAAGCTTACCAATCTCCTGAATTCAGTAATGTATTAAGGCAATGACTTCTACCAGTTAAACAGATTTCCACTGTGAAAAACAGATGTCTTGTCATGAGTTGCAAACCTGTTCCCACAAATTTACTTTAATTTTACATTTAAAGGCATAAACTAAAGTCTTTGAATTCCCTGTTCATTTAACATTCCTACAGCTTTATGTAGATCTCTCTGAGGATGTATTAATATCTTTTAATTCTTTCTTTCTTTGTAGTAAAAAATAATACTTTAAAGAAAAGGGGTTATTAAAGCAGGCTAGTCACAAGTAAACTTTGGGATGAAACCAGAGGGAAAAGTTCTACAGAAGCTTTCATATTTCTAAGAATTATCAAGGATAAGGCCTCAGGTACAGATAAAAAGTTGGAATTCATAACTACTTTAGCCAGGATTCAGGTAAGTTGGAAGAGAGAGAAAAATATCAAGACTAGACCTTGGTGATGAGGCATCTGTGGTTCACTTCATAAGGAAGATAAGAGTTTTCTTCGTTCTCCAGTGAGTCTGACTGCATGTATGAGGCATTAAAATGCACAGGTTGAAAGCTTTCAAGAGCAGATCAATCTCTGGACCCACCACTGTGTCAAAGTAGTTGAATTGAATTTGCTTATAGCCCAGTGTATTGAGTTTTGACTTCCTGACCTGTTTTGCTTCCACATCCAATGTCAAGCCTGGACAACACTGCTGCTGGTAAGGTTATTTTCTTCATATACCTCAATAGCATGAGTCCCTTAAAAGGACTTCTAAAATGATAATTTTCATTGCCTAACAGGAAAACATTTGCAACTACAGCAATATCTGATTGTTGGTATTCAAACAGAACTCTCCTTTTTTGAGAGGTGACATTAATAGATAAGAGCCATGGGGAAGAAAATTGGTTTGTCCAGTTTTATGGCTAAAGAAGTATTCCCAGAATTAGTGTATGAGGAAATCATTCCCATTTTATTCTCATAAGTACACAGTATATTATTAAACAGGCTTATGCAATATGCCTGTAATAATAAAAGAAACAGTGTGAGAGGCCATTTTCTGTCTCTGAAGCTTACTTACTTAGACAGACTAAGCAGACTTAGTCTGTCTCTGTGCCTGTGAATTGTTTGGAAGACTTCACCTGAGGCAGGAACAGTAAAGGATTGCTCTGACTGTGGGTCGCCTCTTACGCTGCTTAATCTGCTGATATGGGCACAGAGCACAGGGACACTGGTGCAAGCAATTCAGTGACATTTGTGTGGCACTCCTTCTAGGTTAATATATCTGTGTACACGTCATGCTGATAGAGCTGGACTGCTGCTCTTGGTCTCGGCCTGTTTCTGCTATTTCAGTCCCTCACTAGTAAAAGGGGTAGGAAGGAAGGGGGATAGTACTTCCCTTGTCAATGCTAGTTTAAACCATAGTAGAAATTTTTCTGGTTTTGCAATTGAGAGATGCTAGTGTTTAGATCACAGCTGGGTGTTTTAGGATGCTATGGAGCTGGCTGATTTTAAATAAGAACGGCAATTGAATACTTTTTAGTTTGACCTTAAAAAATACCTTTTGCATGAATCATAGAATCATATTGGTTGAAAAAGAGCTCTAACGTCATTGAGTCTGCCTATTAACCAAGCAAGTCTGTGTAACTTGAGTGTGATATAGAAGCAGCTAATTTCTGAGTCTGGGATGTATCTAACTTAATTTCTGAATACCTTGAAGTAATTCATCATAGTCAGCAGGAAGTAATCATCCTGGAGGAAGTCCATTATGTTGTGTGAACATGGATGGGATTTAAACTCAACTTAGTTTTCTTATCGTGGAGCAGTGTGACATCAAGATAAGAAAAAATTGCTCACATTTTGCTGATAAAATAATTAGTTCAGTCACATAATTACTGTTAGTGCTATGTGCTGATCCTGCCATCAGGTGTTTGCCTTGCTCTCAAGCTGCTAAAACCTAATATAGAGGAACTCATCTCAGTACATCATCTGCTTGAGGATCCCACTACGACTTTTGAAGACAGACTGAGGACATACATGTGCCTTCCTTCATTATAAATGTCTCTAACACCTCAAGAGAAGACAACCAACCATACCTTGGCTTCCAAAGAAAAATGACACTGCTGTGCTAAGCTGGAAACAGTGGTTGCAGCTCATAAAGTATATTTATTTCTACAATTGTAGTTAAATCACTAGAGTAATAGCAACAACATGAACATCAAAATCATACGTTAAGAAAGCTGAAACAAACAATAAGATTTAAGGTCAATATTAATAGTCTTTGCCTAATGTTGTGTCTTATATGCTGAAATTCTATACTATTTATAGCTTATACTGTGAGAGGTGAAGCAATATATTCCTTTGACAGACCTGTACTTCAAGTATATTTATGACGTGGGTTTATGTTAATATGAGAAGTCAGACAGAAGTGTCTATATTTCACAAGAGATGAAACCAAGATGAAAAAGGGGCTAACAAACCCTTATTTTTTAGGAGTACCTCTTGCATCACCCTCCCTCACCTGTTGATGGAACACCATGAGGTTCCCAGGGCATGCTGAATTGCAGCATATTCATGTCTGAAGAGGAGAACTCAAAAGCCTTCAAGAACCAATACATGCAAAGTGACCGTGCAAATGACCATGTGTCCTGAATAAGCTAACTTTCCTAAAGACATGCTAACGAAATAGGTTTCAGCTTTATACTTAATATCTTAAATTATATGATGAATGATATCCTTAATTTAGTGGCCTTTATGTCACCAAACAACATTATGGAATTTTTGCTAAATGTCAATGTTTTACTAAATTTCTGTAATAAATTGACCAATCCAGGTACAGTCATGCTTTCCCCTCTCCCTAATTCTTTCTGAGACAACCATCAATTCTGTAAACTGAATGGTGAAAGGATCCTTCACTACTAAAATAATTAAATGCTGTGAAATGGCACTCATGAAAGAAATTAGACCGATAAAGATATTGCTTTTTTTATCTGTGGCTCTAAACATCCATCTAAAATCTGATAAGTGTAAAATGTTTCCCTTTTAAAAGTACCAGGATTTTATTGTGAGATGAATATTTTTCATCCTGGGTGTGTTACACGAATTGCATCACCTTAAAATCTAGTTCTATAGTACATGTAGCCAGGCTTGACAATATCTTCTTACTCATTTGTTCACTGAAAAGCAAATATATGAAATGAGTACTTTCATTGATTTCATATATTCATATATACTTTCATGTGGATCTTGCAGCAGGAAATATATTGATAGGGAAAAGAGGAGGAGGACTGAGCACTGAGGAAAGAGGAAAGCTGTTTTAGGAGAACTGTTATGTGGTCAAACTGACCTCAAAAGTACAGCATAACACAACTTCTGTATGTAATGTTATAAACAAATACTCCCTAATGTGTTATTTATTTATTTCAAAATGTGCTGACAGCCACTGCTGGAGTATCTGGAAGTCCCAGCCAGGCATGGCTCCCAATGTTGTGAGCAGCACACAAATTGACAGGGTAACCCTGTGTCCCAGAGGGTTTGCACTCTGGGTTTCAAGGTACTTAACTGCAAGAGGGATGGGTAAATGGCATATGAAAAAACCACTAGTAGGATAATATACTTTAGGTGGAAGCTAGTATAAACTTCACAATGGACTTTTGCAGAGCAGTCTTAAAAACTCTCTCTTATATCTAAGCTTCCTATCTCTGTCTCTGATGGCTATTTCTTTTTGTCTGCTGGCAGCTTTGCCCAATAATAAATATAGAAAGATACTGTCCAAGTCACTATCTGAGATTTTGTGAAACTGGTTTGAAACCACTTAAGTAGCAGCAATAAAAAATAAAAAGCTGTGTATTCTTAAAGAGAGAACATAACTATTGAAAGAGAGACTAGCTGCCATTTTGGTATAAGAAATATGAGGTCTATTTCGACATGAAAATTTACTCAAACTTAAAAAATTTTTAAACATTGAAAATGTTTTGTTTTGAAAATATATGACTGAGAAATTCTGCTAGAAACTTCCGAGATGTAATTTCATTTGTTACTAAATGTAATTGAACAATTAATTGAACAAGAAAAGTCTGAATTTAGGTTTTCTTCTCTAAGTCAATTATAAAAAGCAAATTATAATCTTCAGCTATTTAATGAAATGTTTTGTGGCTTTAATATTATTCTAACATAGCTTTTTAGTTCAGATAATGGCAATGTCTTTTAGATAGATATAGCTACTTATGTTTTTCTGAACTCATAATCAATATATCTTTTAAGTATAACACTAAACCTTATTTTTTACCACAAAACTAGCTGTTGAGACCTAAAATTCAGAATGAGCAAATGTTCACCAATAATAAGCATTTAAAATGTATTGTGCATAATTGTTAGACTCTTTTTCCATTTGCCCTTCTGCTTCCTGTCTTCTCTGTTGCCCACCAGCGAGTTATACATTTAAGAGGAGGAAAGACATCTTTTGACTGCAGAGTTGAATTCAGTTAATGTGCCTCACTCTAGCAGGACAATGCATGTAATACAGCAGGCCTAATTTGCTGTCCATCTCTAGCTATGAATATTGCCACCAAATGTCTGCAGTTAAGTGGTTTTCATTACACTCAAATTTTGTGGTGTGGAATTCTCTGCAAAATTTAATGACCCAAGTTCTTATTTGAAAAAGTACTCTTTTACAATGGCATTCTACTTGAGCACCATGCACAAGTGAAGTATATAAAAAAGTAGATCCACTGAAAAAAATGAAAATGCAGCCTGTCATAGTGTCTGAAACTGAGTGTAACCAATGAAACAATTTTCTAAACTTTCTAAAGGATCAACTTGGTAGCTTTTATATATAAATATATATATTCCCTGAGAATGGGTTCTTTTAATTGATTGCTGAGTCCATGAGAACACTTCAGTGCATTATTTTCTGGAAGCAGAAAGCATGGCTATGGCTTTGAGAGGTGAGTTCTGTTGAATGTGTGAGGTTACTGCTATGTTTAAAGTCAAAAGACAAATTCAGCACAGGAACATTTTTCTTAAAATAGTTGCCACAGGAATAAGAGCCCTGTTTTATGGTTGTTTTATCAAAGGTGCTGCACACAAAAAACCTCTGCTCTATTCAATATCTTGTTCTCATTATTCTTATTGCTAGTAGCACTAATCAGTCCTCTATTTTCAAACTGTGCATTGACATTGTGAATTCACTGTTGAAAAGAGAAATGAGGAAAAAAAAATTAGCAATTTTTTATTTGTGTAAACCTTCTGGGATCATTTATTAAGAGATCAAAGTTGCAGCACATATATGAACACTTGTAATTTTCCTAATTATCTATAGAATTCATCAAGTTGAAGCTCTTTCCTGTGATCAGTTCCTTTGCAGCTTTAGTAAGAGCTGGGAAGAGGAGGATTTGTTCTGGTCCATGCTGCAATTTACAGTGCACAGCAAAGTAGGAGCTCTTTTGGCTTGAACAGAGCTACTCACAGAGTAGGTAGTTCAGGCTTATACAGGGTCTTACAGAATAACTCAACCTTCCCTAAAACACAGGGGTATAGGAGCAGAAAATAGACAATGATGCTTTCAGAGGATAGTTAGACTCTTAACACTTTAGAGCATATCATTATATGATGTACTGTTGATATTACTAAGTTCCAAGTAAATCAGTAACCAGTTCCCACATCTGAAAGGGTAGAAAAAAACTTCACCTGACTTTTGAGTTTCTGCTAGAAAAGGGCTATAGCTTTAAAGGTAAACTGAAGTGTTCCTGGACATTTGGCCTACTTAAAGAGGTATCTTAACCTCTGAAAGTCCCAGCATTTAAATTAAAAGCTGAGAAAATTACAAGCTGAGAAAATTACCTGATCTCTCAACACTTGACCCTTGCATGGAGCTATTATATAAAGTGCCAAAATCATAGTAAACACCTACAAAACAGTCCAGTTCCCAGACTTGCACCAGTGCCCTGGCATTGCTCTGGCTACCAGTGAAGTTGTAGCCTGGTTTTTCTTGGGACTATCTCTGAGAAGAAAACTTAAAGGTCTCCAGGGAAGGAAAAAGTCTATTTGGAAGAAAGTACCTTACTTCAAAAACCTCTCAAAATATACACAGCAATTTCAAATGCGTTCTGATGCAAGCATGTGTAATCCCGCACTTTAAATTCAGCAAGCAACTGGACCAGAAACACAAAGTAAAATGTCAATAAGAGATTTTAACAAATTTTGAGATGTTGCTATTATACACAAACTGCAAGCATATCTAATCCTTTCTAAATTCAGTCAATTCAAATGGAAAGCAATACATGTAATGATAGGAAAGAAAGATCACTTTAAGGGCACTGGTTTTTACAAAAGTGTTAATTAACATCTGCAAACCATAACTGATCGTTATGAAAATGACAAAGAAGACGATGATGATGCTGTTGATGAAGAAGAAAGTAATAACAAAAGAACACTTCATTATTCAGGAAGATGTACTCCAGGCATAATGCCAACATCAAGGTGAAACAACTACAATGCATTAAAACCCCCTCAGATCTGACTGAGTTCTAGTTTTTTGTCAGTGAAGTGTTGACCAAGAAAATTCCTTTTACTCCTCATTTGGATGTCATGACCTATGAAAAATGTAGCATTTAACAAAACCATTTGAAGTACTGCAATCTAAGATTGGTGCCCCTAATGGTACCAGCACTGTGAGCAATAACATTAAAAACTGTTTACCTCCTATGGTCATTGTTCCCACAGTTATGGGAGCCCCATTAAGCCTGAGGTCAAATTTAAACTGAGAATTTGGAGACAAACCTCCTGAGTTAAAACATAATCAAATTGCCTTGGGATTATTCCAAAGAGAGAAACGGAGACACATTTTACCTTTTACTTTTGTCATTACAGAAAGAGTAAATACCCTGTAAGGAAAAGAAAGAAGGAGGGGGGAAAATAGGCTGATGATAGGGAATGATTTAACAGTGTCTTATATTAAATGCTGACAATGTAGTCATAGAAGTAATAAACCAAGGCCAGTATTATTGCTACCTACATTTTTAACTCTAGTGGCTGAATTAGACTGTAGATTACTAACTAGTAGAAGAATATGAATCTGGCAGCTGCTACTCAATTTTACCTGACAGCATCCAGTATCAAATAACATGCTTTTCTCTATTTTTTTTTCATATCACCAGAAGGAAAGGAACTTGCTGTTGGCAAATAACAGAAAAGGATTAGAAAAGTACTTTTTTCCCCCAGTTTCTCAGTTCAGTATGCATCAAAAAAAGAGAATTTGGACCAAAAAAAAAGGAAAACTAGTCATGGTTATTTTAACACCTGTAAGAAAAAATTAAAATGAAGACAAAATTCATCAATTTATGGATAGCCATTATTACATATCAAAGTTGTTACTGCTCAAAAGGAGAAGCAATCCGTACAGGGATTAAAGTGACAAAAACTTCCCTTCTTAAATTAAGTATTGTTTATATTACACATGATTCAGAAAGTAAAACTCAGCCTCACAGGAAAACACATTCATTGTTTCAAACTCACATTCATTAATTCAATGTTACTTAGAGGCTGAGTTTAACTTTAAAAGATGTGGTGAAGTAACCACAGATGAGTAATTAATAAATTTATGACAATCTTTTTTTCCATAGATCTGAAAGCTTTTACAAAATTAGATGGCATTTTTTCCTTTCCTTTTTTTGGGGGGTAGAAATGAATATTTAAATAACTGTTTCCAGATACAGTTTTGGGCCCTTATGGGACTAAACTTTTCTAATTGAGTTTATGTAGCCCCTGACAAATTACTACAGTATCATTTTTACTATTTTCTATTCAGAAATGTAGGCCAGCCAGTATTACTCAAACTTCTATCTCAAATAAAGCACACTCTTTTCCACTTCTACCAGCAATGTGTGTACTCCATTAATGGGGTGCTTGCTTGCTCAAGCAGCTCTGTATTAAGTAGGAATACAGTTACATCTAACAGCAATCTATATTGTTAAAAAGAGGTTGTTAATTCTCCAAATGCACTGAGGGATATTTGAAATAAAAAAAACCACACCAGATAGAGCTGTTGGCATGACTCTAAGATGGGGTTCTAGATCTTCTTCTGACTTTTCTCAGAACAGTTTGGAATGGACAATTACTTCATATGGACTTCATTAAGACAATCCTAATGTTTTCACAGAAATAATTGAAAAGAAAAAAATGTGGGTAAAAGCTGGCATGTAATTCATGTGCAGTGGAATAGTTAGTCACAACTTCAGTTGCTACCAGTAGCACAACTATTCTTATCCAGATTTGTACTAAGCACTGTAAAAATGAATGGGAGAAAAAGCTTTAGCTGGGGCACACCCCTAGTGCAGAGAAGGGAATTCCAGCTCCATAAGCACACTCAGCTGTTCATAGGTGGATGTTGCTTCTGCTCCCTTCCTGGACGCTGGACACACAGTACTGAGTCATTCAAATGATACTTGTGAGCCACCTCTTGGCAGTGGATGATGTTTTGTTCTTCCTCTTGTTGATTTTTTTTTCAACAGAGTGGCTAATACTACTCTTTCCTGCTTTTTTATAGGGAGCATGCTTTTTCCTGTACCACCATTCTCCTGAGCTTCAGCTTCTGAATCCTTCCAGCTTAACCACCCCCAGTGTCCATTCAATGATAACCCAATTGTCATCCACAGAATCTTCTGTTAGCTCCCACACCATATGGATCTCCAATCCCATGCACAGAACATGCTCCTCTACTCTGCACAGATATATGCTCTCTGCCAGGGCAGCTGTGTGTTCACTAGCACAGCTCTGCCAGCATTTTGGGATCAGCAGGCACCAGTATTGTCACACTGTCTCACACTGTCTCACTACTGTAGTGTCTTATTAACTGCGGAATCACAGCAGATGTAGCATAGAAAGTTCAAGAGATTGCATCAGGACTGGGTGGAATAATATTTAGTGGGGAAAACCTTCTCATAATTCTTAATAAAGGAGTGAAAATGAGAATTTCTCTAGAACCTTTCTTTTACAAAGATATATTAAAAGCACTGTGGCTATTTAGGTTAACTGTGCAAAAGTTAGGGGCTGCCTGGATCCTGCATAGATAGTGCTTAGCCTCAGTAACATATTCTGGGTGGGTAAATTCCAGAAAGCTAAGTATGTTTTGTGTAAAAATAGAAATGTGCCCATTTATGAGGTTAGAAATGGCTAATGAGGAGAATTCTGAAGCATTACTTTTCTCTTTCTAGGTGAAGTAGAGAGATTAGAAATTCCTGATTTGCATAAGGCATTCTTCATAATGAGTACAGAGAATACAGAGAGAAACAGGTAGAATATATGTAGATAGGGCTGATAAATACAGGAACACAAACTTACTCTTATAAGCAATTTTTTTTTTTTAATTACAGAGCAGTAGTGGGACCATTGGAAAAAACAAAACAAGCAAACCACTCAACACCTGACCTGTAGTGCATGACCCAAAGCCTGATGATGGAAATAAACTTTTAGATCACAAGGCTGTCTCTGTAAGGCCTTACCAGTGAGTATTAGGAGACAAGATGGAAAGGTGTTGGCGACACACTGGTGTTTTGGTGTTTTGGTACTGCTGAGCAGCGCTGGCACAGCACCAGCATGGTCTCTCCAACATTCCTCCCCCATCAAGGGGCTGGGTGTGGGCAGGATCCTGGGAGGGGACACAACCAGGCCAGATAATCCAAATTAACCAAAGGGATATTCCACACTGTATGGCATCAGCTCAGATATAAAAGTGAGGGAAAGGAGGAGAAAATTGGGCCATTTGATATTTTACAATGTTTGCCTTCCATAGCAACCAGTCTGCGTGCTGAAGCTGTGCTTTCTGGGAATTGGCTGAACATCCCTCACTGATGGGAGGTACAGATTAAACTTTCTTTTCCCCTTGCTTATGCACGTGCTGACTTTCACTTTTTTTGCTTTAGTAAACTGCCTTGTCTCAACCTATGAGAGATCTTCCATCTTATTTTCTCTACCTTCTCCCTCTGGGAATGGAATGGATAGATCGTCTTGGTGGGCATCTGGCATCCAACCCACTACACTGCCTTTGCATATCTTTTTTGTTGTTGCTTTTGTTTGAATGACATAGATATAGTGTGTATATACATATATGTGTATATATATATAAAGCATGTGTATGTGTGGGTATACTACATAGACAATAAATAACAGATAATTCTAGAATAATCGACATATTAAAGCTACAAAAGTATTTAAGAGCATGCTAGTCCAAACCTTCCATCTTAGTGAGAGCAAGAAGAATGACAATAAGCTCTTAGAATTCAAATATCAGACTATTCAAGGCTATAAAAATCATCATTAATATTCTGAATTATATCTGAAAGCACATTAAAAGCCAGAAAGGAATTTAGTACAGGTGTCAGCAGGATTGACAAAATTTTTTGTTCTGCATCCAATTAGAGTAAAAAAACATAAGAGATCATGATCTTAACTTATTCCAGAATATTGAAAAGGAGATAACTTTGAAAATTAAGGCTCTCTCTAATTGTGAATACCTCGGCAAGTAAAGACATCTATTTCATGAAACAACTTTACAATATTTTTATTACAGCTTGCCTGCAAAATTTTCATTTCTTCTGTTTTTCAGACCTGAAGACCTATTTTGATTCTTCCCAGAAGCCACAAAAGGAATACTCCACCACACTTAACTTCAGTAGGTAGTGGCTATTATTAGCAAAGGTTTATGCCACATTACCCCACAATATTTAAATCAAGTTAAAGATCCCAAATTTTAAGGCATTACATAAAAAAGCCATTTCTTGACCAGAAAGTTAGTTTGATGTTGACTGTTGTCAATGCTCTACTCCAAATATGTCCCTAGTCTGACAATAAAATGACAACAGATAGAAACTAATACTAACATCTTATTTATTTTCTATCCTAAAGTAACAAAGTCTTATTAGGCTCTTGTTTGCCATTGGATTCTGACAAAAAGCATCCAAAATTAAGAATACTTGTGCTTTCAGTGCACAAAATTCAATAAAACAGAAGAAATAAGATAAAATGATAATATTATTTATTTTTCATGATGTTGCTTCATGTAAGCAAAAGCTGTGAGCTACCTGATATTTTAAGTTTGCAGCAAATTATGTCCCCAGATGTTTTCTGGGGCTGAATTGCCATAATTTCCCAGGTTTATATTGCAAATCTATCATATTAACTGTCACTTTCTATTATTAATTAAGAATTGAAGATATAAATACTTCTGACAGAAGTATTTCTTCTCCCTAAACTTGACAATGAATGCAGACCAAGTTTCCATACTGAGATTTCATTCCTGCAATGGGATGTGTAGACTGGTGAGAAGATTTAAATTAAACTAAAAACAATATGCATATGGCCCCATGCCACTGTCCTAGGTATTCATTTGCACTTTCTTGTAGCCTTTATAAAAAAGCTATATTGTCTTCAAAATTTCTTTCTCCACTCCAGACACACTACTGAAGAAAATACTAGAAATGGCAGAAGCAGAAGCTTTATAAGGCTCCACTTGGAGCTGTAATCAAGCCGTTCCTAATAACTTCAAGGAAGAGCTGGAAACTGCCTGCCATGGTGCCTGGAAGCTGTGCATTGCCAATCATCTCTCCTAATTTAATGCTAGAGTCATCCAGCTTTCCAGCAAGGAAGGGACACATCAGCAATACATTGTCATTACGGTACAACAAAAATTTACGTCTCTAGGTATTTTTACTTGGTTACAGTTTAACAAAAAACAAAACAAAACAAAACAAAAACAACTACAACAAAAAAAAAACCAAAACAACAACAAAAAAACCTAATTGACTTTTGCAATGCATATTACCTCAGTCTATTAAAAAGAGCAAAAACTCTCTCCTCCCAAACAGGGTACCTAAGTAATACACCTTTTACAAAGAAAAAGCCATGAAAAAACATTATATCATTCTACTAACAGGTTCCTTTTATTTTTAAAGAGAGCCTGTTTTAATAAAAAATTTAAGTGATGAAATATCTTAAATTCCCCATGAAAATCTGCTAATTTTGAAATTATTCAGTTTGCACAGAATTTTCCTTCGATTTCTGCATAATTCCTGAGAGGTTTTGGCCATCTTTAGCACAGAGATTGCCTTGCCCGGTTAGTAAATACCTATGAAACTCATTGAGTGTGCATCTGTCACATCTCTCTAGCATGCTAATTTTCATAATGGATGACAACTCACAGGTGCCTCTAGTTGTTTTGTTTTAATTTATGTGATCCACAGAGAAGTCCTAAATTTTCCACCTTTGAAACTCTGCATAAAAAGCAAGAAGACTCTTATAGTTAAAGCAGTTACTTGGTGACCTAGGCAGCAGAGAACTTGCATGGGAATACAATTCTCTGATGGTACTTAAGTTGGTGAAACTCAGAGAACAGTACCAAGTGCACATTTCTCATTTTCTAGATGTCTAACTTGAGTCTGTAGGGTCTGATTTATTAAAGTGCAAATGCAGTCAACAGAAATTGTGCTTTGAATGTATAAAATGCAATATAAACGCTCTTCAAAATGAGATCCTACTTTTTTTATACTGGACACTGAGAATTTCTAGAAACCATTGGATTGAATCAATCAAAGGGCAACAGACCTTATTTAATATAATGGGCATAATACTCTGTTTCTTTTACAAGACCTTATGGAAATCACTGTTTTATGTGAAAAAGACAAAATTCTGACTGCAAATGGGGGAAATGGCACAAGATGTATAACACTGTTTTATGAAAAGCAGTTGAATGTAAGTCCACATATCACAAAATGAGAAGATGTTTTAATATGGATTATATTGAATCACATTGAAAAAAAGTAGTTCACGCACATACAATAAATATTATAATACAGCAGGATTAATAATTTAATTTTCAGTTTTCCATTAAAAAATTTAAATGCTTAATTAGAGCTTTATCATGATATTTTTTTCCTTTCACACTCTTTAATAAATATACATATTTTTATTTAAGAAAAATGTTCAAGTTGAATAGTGAATCACATAAAATTAAAAAAAAATATTTGACTGGTGTTGCAGATTAAATTTTCAATATCTTCTTCAAACACCTAACTCAATACACAAGGCGTGCATCTCTCTTTATACCTAGAGAGAATTAGGTAGCCCTGTGAGGGTGGGATACACGTCTACACAGCTGTGAAGAAATGCAACAAGGCATTTCTGTGATTCTATTTTAAGACTGAATTACAGTAATTTTGGTGTATTTAGCTCCCATACATCACAGCAGAAATTTACGCACTCCACAAAGTAAAAAAAAAAATCCTTTCATTTAAACTGGATTCTCCTTAATTCAAAGATTTTTTTTGTTGCCTTGTGGTTCCTGATGTTGTATTGTTCCTAGAAACCGTAGTTTTTAGATTATTTATAGCCTTTAGGCAGCAAAAAATACCAAATAATACAAAATAATGTAAAGCCAAATAAAATCCCTTGGTAGCATTGTGTCAGCTAGATACATTATACTCTTAAAAATAAATTCATCTTGCCCTGAATTAATTGGTGTTCACTATCTACATTAAAAAATGTACTAAAAAACTTGCATGATTTACATTTTACAAGATTTTTGCTGTTTCTTTCCTTCAACAAATGAACCAAATTAAATAGTTACATTTATAAATATAATGTAGATATCTATATAAGAAGCTTATCTGAAAAAATCCTAGTACAAGCAGATTCCAAGTTTACTCAGAGAACAATATTTCCCATTTTTATTTTTCAATGCCATAGTATTGAATGTCAGTCTTAGCTGCCTCTTCTGAAAGTTAAAGTCCTCTATTTCTTCAGAGAAAAAAAATATGGCCTCTGTGCCCGTGGTGTAAACACGTTTAGCAGGCCCTCAGGGGCCCAATCCAACCCAGCTGGAGACAATGTCTGTTTTTTGATGGAATTCAGTGTACAGTTGAATTGAACCTTAAGGGTAGGGCTGACTAAAAAATGAGTTATATCAAACTCTAAAAGAAAAAGCTCATCTCAGCCACAGTCCAAATCACGTCAGCTTTAACAGCAGCTGAATCTGCCCTCAGCCCTTGGCCATTCTTATGGTGAATCTTACCAGCAAAGAGGTGTTTAGTGCAATACCAGTAGGGAGTATGCAAAGAAAACAAAAATCACAGTAAAATTCAATGTAAAGGGTAAATAGATTCTTTTACCTCCAAGAACACTGTGTTTCTAACCAAAGTCTACAAACCTTGTGTTTTTCAACACTTTGTGCATGCTTCTGTAAATATTACAAATATAAATATATATAGTCAGACACATAATTGGAGAAGTCAACATGGATATTTCAGAATATGCAGATAAATAAATTTCTCAATGTAATGTGATTTTTAATAGAAAACTTTTAATATAGCTGCTAAAGTAAAGGAATATCTGCATAGGATACTGAAGTCTGAATTCATTATTTCAATTAAAGCAACTACCTCTATGCAGCTCAACTCAGAGATGTGGAAGGCAGCAACTCCACTTGAACATTTCATTTTAATTGTGATAATATTGGCATTCTCCCTATGAAAAGCTTTAAAGGGAGAACAAAAAATAATAAAATATATTCTTTTAATCGCATGCAAAGAAGGGAGGAAAATAGTCTCAAATATGAGAGTAGAAAATAATTAACAATCACATAAAATGATCGCTTTGTTATGCTGATTAAGACACCATGAATGAAGCTTGATACTGGAATTCATCAGAAATTCATGCTATTCTCTTTTTATAAGTGTCTGTGGAATGAGGTAAATTCAGGTTATAGAAACACAAGGAGATCTTGTGGATTTGGTTTTTATTTTAATTTATGAAGGGCTAAGCAAATAACATATTTTTTCACTAATCAGTGAGGGAAAAATCATTCTGTTTTCCCTAAAGCAAATTGGTAGCACTCATTGAATTACTAAACAATAATTCATGGATTAGTATCAGTTTAGGCAGATTTGCAGATGTTTTATGTAAGGAACGCAATACAAACCAGATTAGCTGGCCTGCCTCATGACTTCTAATGAACTTGACAGCAAATGGAACTAGCAATTTAGTGGCAGTTGAAGAGATAATCCTTTCTTAATGCTTCAATTTCTGACTTTTCTTGAAGATACATAAAATGTTTTCCAGCTATCAGAAGAAATTCAGAAAACTTTGCTTTTCTGTCACAAGTATGAGGAAAATATGTCATTCCAAGATTCACTCCCTGTAATGAATGGGTTATATATGGTCTCTAAGATGGAAGTTTTATCTTTCACAACTGACTTTTGCTAGAATTAATCCCTTGGGGATTAATTCCCACTATTTAATATCATCTGAGTGGAGGTTCTCTTTGCTGGTACACATTAAGTAAATACAATTTTATAACAATAAAGCAGGTTCAGCCAAAGCAATAAATGAGCTTCCCCAAGGAACAGACACTATTCCAATAAATGACACCGAGCAAGGAATCTGATAGCTCTTTGGGCAACCTGGAAGATAGTAATGCTTCAAAGACTGAAATTCAGCCTGGTGTGTATTGGTGTTCCACTCAAAGGTCTCCAAATTGCCAGCAACTTTGCTATGGTAATTTCCTCCCTAAAAGGCATATTTCAGTATGGGTACTACGGAGGGCTGTTATGTGCTGCAGGGTGCTGGGTAAGCTGAGGTAGGAAAAGGCTCCCTCTGGTCTCACAGATGTCAGCAAACTCTCCCAGAATCACAGTAGCTTCAGGGATAAACAACAGAGACTTCGGCTCATTCTGCTGTTCTGAATTGGCCTGCTGTGAGTTTGTCAGTCTCAGATATGAGCAAGGGGCAGAGATTACAATGACTGTATTAGAAGTACCAGAGCATTGTGCTAGAAGGAGAGACAAGAATTTTCTCTCATCAGTGAGATTCAGGTAAGTGGGAGAATATTGAGTAGTTTTAGTGGTAAATTCAGCTGGAATGCCTTTAAATTGACATTGGCCCCTGCCCAATGTCAAACAAAACAAGAAAGCACATAATGCTGAAAATTCTCTTCAGTCCATTGTGCAAAACCATGACAAAATGCTGTTTCTCTCAGTCACTGGGCACATCAAACTGCTTATTGAGACTGTGATACTTCAAGGTGCTGCAACATGAACTTGGTATTTTGAGGTGTATCTTCTCCACAATGGAATAATCCTCAGGTCCCTTCCAGGGTATACCTGCTGTGGTACAGTGTTGAAAACACTTTTGGAAAGCTCTATAGCTGCCATCTCACCCGAATTCAACACATAATAGAAACTTGCACAAGACTTCCTATTTCTCTTCCCTCTTCACATAGAGCACAAGGCAGGAAGGACATGAAAAAGGGAATAGTGACAGGAAGTTTCTCTCATAGCTGTCATGAAGTTTTCTGAGAAGGCAAATCAATGTGTGCAAATAGTGGCCTGTGTGTACTTGAAACGTAACCATAGCTTTCTCTTTTTGGTAGTTATAATTTTTTGGTTCTTCTTTCACTGATGATGAGAGGAAGAAGGCACATGGCTGAAAAATCACAAGATCAAAAATGATCCCTACAAACAGTTTTCCACCTTCTTAGATTCAAAGAGGTATATGAGATTAAGACTGTGAGTGCATCAGTATAGAAGAATAGAGAATCTGACTCAGTTTTTGACTTGACACTGACCTTTTAAACACACTTGAGGAAGCAGCATGTGTTGTGTTTATTCAAAGACCAGTAAACTGCAAAAACTCCTTTTCCTGCATCTTCTGAGATTTCACAGTCTTGTCAATGCTTCTGCAAAAGGAAGCAGTCCTTGACTTGAAAATCAGGTCTGTGTTTAGCAGCTTCATAAATGTCCAGCTGGTTAGGATAAATGTGGCGATGTCTGGAAGGTGGCAGCATATGATGGTAGAGTAGAAAATACTTGCTTTATTGCAAGGTACTATTATATTAACTACAAAAATATTTATGACCCATACTCAAGGCTCATTGATTTTCTGGCTTCCCACATTCTCACAAATTTGTTTTGCCCGGTTTGTTGCTGAAGTTCCTGATTCAGCAAATCATGTGAGTGTGTAATAGTATGAACTTTTTTGATTTGTTTGTCTTCCTACTGGCCAAATACTAGTGACCTTCACAGCAGTAGGGATGGGAATGCAAGACATGGTTGCATGGCAAAATAGCTTGGACCAGCTGCTCTTTCATGGGAGGTCAATATCCCTGTCCTGTAAAGTAAATCTGCCTCCAGTAAATCTGCCCCGCCTCCAGTAAATCTGCATCTGCAGAATTATGTGCTTAAATATTTTTAGATTCAAAGAATTCCAAGAAAACCCCAAGTTTCAAAGCAACTTAAAACTATGAGTGAGGCCAACTATTGTTACATATTGTGTCTATTTCAGAGGGAAAACACCCTTGGGAGGGATCAGAACATTAAATATAACACAAGGATGTTAATTTGAGTTCTAATCTTCTGCTTTTCACCAGTGTTTCAGCCTTAAAATTGACACAAAATAGTATAGAATAATATAATAGATCCGAAAAGTGATCCTACTTTCATTCCCATCAGTCATTAATCATTTACACCTGTCAGTTTCTATCCAGTATTTGAAAAATAATCCAGATTTTTTTTCAGTCAGTTGAGAATGTGATGAATCAATCTGGAAGCCATCTCTATCCACGCGAATGACAAGAAGGTGATCAGAGGTAATCAGCATGGATTCACTAAAGGTAAAACATGCTTGTCCAACCTGATTGCCATCTGCCATGAGGGGAGAGAAGTGGACATTTTCTGCCTTGACTTCAGCAAACCTTTCAACACTGTCTCACACAACAACCTCACAGGCAAACTCAGAAAGTGTGGATGGGATAAGTAGACAGGGAGGTGGATTGAGAGCTGGCTGAATGGCAGATCCCAAAGGGCAGTAACCAGTGTCACAGGGTTGATTTGGAGGCTGGCACAAGGCATGTCCCTCAAGGTTTAATACTGGCGTGAGATCTAAATACAAGCACCTGTTGGACTTGAAAGCAATATTGTTTGATTTAACTTTCTTACTAATACTTGGAGAATTCTATAGATTTATATAGTGGAAATTCAGTTGTTGCTAGAAATAATGTCAAAAATATATTTTAGAGGCACACTTTTGTCTTTTTAGTAGTATTCTAAGGCTATTACAAAATAAAGGTTGATATTTCAGTCTTCATACACAGCATAGCCAAAACTGCCATATCACTATCAAAACCACTTCAGAATCTGGAACAGAAATGTGTGCAAAGACTGGTATTCTCTGCTGTTTCAGCTTGCCATAGCTATGCTGCAGTGGAGAAGAGCAGATATCCGCTGGACAGAAACATTATCCTTGTATAGTCTGCTGCTACAGAATTATTTTGAATACACCCATGTCCTAGTTCAGCAGTGGTTTTACACAGGAAGGTATTTCCAAGTAAGGATGAAGTAGGAACTTGTGCAGAGCTCTCTCTGAATATATGAATCTCCCACAGCAAGCACACTGTCAAAATGAGGTCTGATTTGTCATTTATGCTTTTGTTAGCCAGAATGGTCACAAACCTTCTGTTTCAGTATGAAGGATTGTGAGCTATATAGGAAAGGTGCAGGCATCACAGGAGAAAGCACTTAGAGAAAATTGCTTATTGAAAACCCTGCAGCTGGTGGTAGCTTAGAAGAGTAGAATAGAATCATTTGGTCAGTGAGGGTAAAAAGGGGTATAAGGATAAATGTAGAGGGGAAAAATAGAAGAGCAAATTGACCTGAGAAAGGTTGTGGTTGAATTTTGCTTTTAAGAGCACTTATATTTTGTTTTTTAAAAACTATTCTCCAGTTAAATATCTGAAAAACATAGCTAATAAAATGTATTAATTAGTTCAGCACAGACTCACATGTTAATTAGAAACTTGGTAACTATACAAAGTTAAACTATGCAGTACACAGAGGGGGAAAGAGGTCTTTGCCTACAAATACAGTCAGCGAGAAAGAGAAAGAAAGGGGCAATATTGTCTACTGATCCAAAATGTTCCTGATAAGTAGGAAAATGCGTGAAGTCTCTTAATTAACAAGAGCCAGATTCCATCTGTATTTACAGTGTGTGTCCAGAGATGGTCATTGTTAAAAATGGTAATAATTAACGACGAAGGCCGGAATTCGCCCATCATAGTGGTTAGAGTACTCAGAGAGCACAGGCACCAGCAAAGGAGGAGAGCACAAGAGCACAAAGCACTTTGCTGGCTGTTACTGTTCTGTGGCATTGCTCTTTTCATGAATGACTTCAAGCCAGACAGTATCAAGAAAAGTACATTCTCATACTAATTTCACACATACTGTTGGGAGGTTTCATGGATTCACTGAGAGTGATGCATTCGTGTCAAATCTCATAAAGAGTCTTTTGCCATCTGCTTAGAAGTGTAACATTGCCTGCACAGAACAATTCATGCTGCTTGTTCACCCCTTCCAAACTCTGAGGTCTGGGTCTTAAAACTAAGATTCTTAGTTGAGAGATCTATTAAAGCAGTTCTTGTTCTCAGACATGAGCAGGGAGCATGCTGCATCACCTGGAGGATTCCTGCCAGGGTGCTATGAATCATTACTCCAGATCCTTAAGCAAAACTTCATTTGTAAAGTATGGATGTTGCCTTATTTCCCCTTAAAATATTTTGGGGTTGTTTTTTTACTGCATTTTGTCTTGTCTTTATGAGTGATTGGGAGGTCTGTATACATGCTGCAGGCTGTTGCTGGTTCACCTCCAACCGTGACATTTCCCATACTGGCAGCCATTACATTGACACAGAATGACTTTATAAACCAGGATTTATACTGAATATTTTTACAGAGGCATCTATTATTCCAGCATTTTTAATCAGGCCTTGCTCAACATGCATGAGCACTCTCTAAGCACATTATTGTGTGTGCAGGTGTTGGAGAAGCTGTATACATCTAGAAAGGGACAAAACAGAAATGATTTCTGTTGAAGTAATTAAGTTTGTAATAAGGTGACTAGCTATGATAATATCCTTGCCAAAACACTGGGAAGGTGAGTCTTCTGTGTAACTGGTAAAATATTTCAAACTTTACAACTGTGTATTTCTCCATCTATACTGCAAAGGCACATTATCTATGGGGAGGGTCATATTTTAAAAGGGACATTGTTCCCTGAACCCACCTACTCTGTCTTATTCTTATCACTGCCTAAAGGAAATTACAACAACTACTTTGCTGGGAAAGTAATATTAAAAGAAATATTTATATTACCTTTAATAATAGTCAGTAGGAAAAAACAGAGACAGCTGGTATCATCTGTGTAGCATATTTCCTTTCACCTCCTGAAATCAGCAGCACAATAAAGGGCTCTGTCAATCACGTGTCTGGAACTGTTGCTACAGTTCTGTGTTTTCTCTGTCCCAACCATTCAGTAAAGCTTGCAAGAATTCATAATCTGTTAATGACACAATCTAACCAAAACTCTTACTGAAATTTTTTTGAAATTTTGCAGCTGGACAAAGTGATATAGTCAGATGTTGTGAAAGAAATAAATATGTTTTTAGTCATTTCCACTGGAACACTCTCAGTGTAGTTTTGAGCCAACAGTGGAAAACTTCCTTACTCTGGCAGCAGTTCTGTTGTTGTTGACATATACATTCATATGGCTAAGTAACTTTCAGCAAGAGCAAATTTTTCCTCTCTGGAGCTTTATTCACAGTTTAAGACTTTTATTATGCATAGGAGAAGCTAAGGGAAACAAAATAACAAAGCAAGACCCTATTAAGCTTCAGAACCCATTTGAGAAGACCTCTGTGCCAGGCCAAGGGAACACATCATTACACCATTAAAAGTTAGCACTTTATCTAAGAAATATTCTTAGATGTGCAAATATCATTTTCAAGTCATAAGTCAAGGGTCCAGCTCTTTTTCTGAAAAGTCACTACTTAGCATATCTTAGATGAAAGGAAATAATGACTAATAAACTGGAAAATAGAAAAATAAGCCCCAACCTTTTGGACTTAAAATTTACACTTTATATTTAAAAGGCATCCTAGTTATTAAGGGAAATTTAAAACCCAAAATTTGTACACAAATACTTGGCAATGACTTACTAATATAAGGAAAGTATAGTAGCTCCTCTTAAACAACCTTTAAAAATACTGTGAAGCTATTTGTAAAAAAACCTAGGAACACTTCTAATATATAGTTCCCTGCAATTCACCTATTGTAAAAATCAGATCTTATTTTTGCTGAAAACTTGGCATCTAACTATACTAAACTTTGGCACATAGGAAAGAAGTAAGTTGTTTTGATGATTATTTAGGCACAAGAAACTAATTTAAACAGAGATAATGTTAATAGCTCAAAACCATTCTTATTGTAAATCAAGTGAATTAGTTAATTATTAGCATTATCACAGAGCCTAGAGATACAGAAAATCAAGGTCTATTGTGCTTGTGAGTACAGGAACACAGGAGTCAGCCTCTGCCCTGAAGAGCTTTCCATCTAAATAGACAACTCAAACTGGAAAAGAAAATCATTGCAGTGGAGGAAATTAAGCACAGAGAGATTGCATCACTTATTTTTTGCATCTGAGGTTTTTGAGGTGTTATGCACTGCACCTACCTATATTATTTTTATACATATGTATATTTATACGTGTAAAATATCCATTTGATGTAGAATGATGTAGTCCATAATATATTCTAATCCAAATGCATTTTAATAACCTTAATAGTCTGCCAGGAACTATCAGGCATGATGGAGTTACTTCAAGACTATATAGGGTAAACCATCATTATTATGGCTTTATTAAGTGATATATTTTCCTTCAGTAATAGAGGAAACTTTTGACCTTTTAATGAGAACACCCTTTATGCAGTTATGTTTAAAGGGTAATAGGGAATTATTAAAAATAAAAATTAATAACCACTCATTACAGAATATGATTGAGATTACAGAATACGATTTATTGAGGGAAAAAAAAAAGACAGAAATACAAAAATTTGACCTCTCTGTTGAAATTCATTACTTTTTTTCTGCCCAGAAAGTGTGCAGGTGTACAGAAAACAGAAAGTTGGCTGCAGGTTTAATATGCATGCTTTTTCTATATTGATTGGGAACTGATATATGCCTAAATTGGCTCATTCTGCCACCAAATCTCTTCTCAGGATCTCATTATGAGAGGTCAAGATACATTAATAGCTTGGCAGGTCAGTTCAATATTGCCTTGGGACACGTGATCTTGACCTACTTGTGTTAAAAATGGGCAAACAAAGAAACATCCTAATAATCTGTAAATACGTGTTTATTGCTTGCAAATGGAAAACTTCCTAAATCTTGAGATAATTCAACCAAGAAAAAGAGAAAAAAAGTTATGAATTTGCAGGTTTTTAGGAAGAGTTCATTGCATGTTTTCACAGGTAAAATTCCGTAATCGGGGGAGAGGGCAACATTAGATAAAATTTCATTAAGCAAAAGCAACAATAAGAAATCATATTTTATGAAAGAAAGACATGGAGATGTGTTCAACAATGTATATAAATTAAAGGTTAAGGATTTTAATATTTTGATAAGGAAAAATAAATGTCATGTGAAAAGAGGATACCCTGACTTTTAGTGTGGAGAGATTTTCTGTATCTGTAGTGTTTGATTTGTCTGTCAGCACTCCTGGAAATGCACAACCCTTGTGCCTGACCAGTCTGTCACTGTCCCATTATGGGGACACTTCACTGAACAGTTCTGCTGAATGGGAGGGTGGCTTGACTGACTTGTTCAGGGACACAACAGCATTAGGGAGATTCTTTAGAGGGTCTTTCCACTTTATGACCACTTAGGAGGTCTTCCTCTTCATTTGGGTGTGTTCCCTGCTGCCAGTGACTGCCAGCGCTCCTGAAGAGCTCACACTGACAGTTTATGGAATAACAACACTCTTTATTAATATAAAATTGTGACAGGTTAAGGTTAAAGGACTGTTGTTGATAGTATCTGACTGCAAAAACGCATCTACAGCAATACACAGACAAGCTGTAATTCTCAATAAAAGCATTCACAGAGTGTGGTTCTTACTCAATAGGTGTCCCTATGGGGGAGGACAGGTTCAGACCCTTGACTGATCCTAGGAGCTACGATGGAGTCTTCCCTAAGTTTTGTCCATTCTCAACTTACTTTTATGCTATTTCTTAGTGTTTAGCTGGAGTGTGTGTGATTCTAGTTACACATGCCTTTGTTAAGGATTCATGTAGAATTCTCTTGCTTTGCTTTTGAAGATACAGTCAATAAAATTTAGAGCATGTGGCCAGTGAGGAGTGGCTGTGCTTGGAGGTGGTACCTTTGGGCTGGTGATGTGTGTTAATGTTACAATTAGGTTATAATGAACCAAGTCCATTTGAGGAGAGCGATTTCACCACAGCTGTTGGCTCAGCAGCAGGACGTCTCCTCCTCTCTCCCCTGGCTGACAGGTGCTACGTGGTTTTTCAGCTCCAAAGCAGCACTGAATTCCCCTCCCCGTGAGGATTTCAGCAGAGCCTGGTTGTGGTGTCTCCACTCTGCTCCACCCTCTGTTCCACCCCCTTTAGCAGGTGCTATGGCTGCAGACTGGGGGTGTGGGGAATCACCATGGAATAAATTACAAGCATGGCAACTGCATTCCATCCAGGGAGCAGCAACTGTAATTTAGCCTATAATTTCTGTGCTGTTTTAACTTCTGTTAGGATGTGAGTATAACTTCTCAGTTTCCTCCAATTTTACCCCCAGTCATCCTTCCACAATAAGCAAACAAACAAAGAAATCCATGGCTAATAGAGGTAATGACAATAAGAGGAATTGTTGCTGTTTGTTTATTAAATTATAAAAATGAAGAACAATTTCAGTTCATTAGTAGATGGATATAGATTGCTTAAAATACTGCAGAAAAGCCAAAAGTGTTCAACAATTTTTTCCTAGAATTTAAGAAATAACAGGGTGATTGATTACAACAGACAAGCATGACAAAGCACTTTCCAGACCATTAGTAACTATGAAAGATATTAAGCAACATCTACTAGGTATAAACTTTTTTAAAACTGCAGGTTTGGCTAAATTACAAACAGGATTACTAAACGAGCTAAATGTGGATTTTTCTGGCCAACTAATGCTCATTTTTATTAAAACTTGAAACACTTAAAAATCACAGATGCCAGAAGACTATTAACATTCAAAGAAGGCAAGTAGATAACTCATTGACCCAAGCTTCATTTGCTGTGGTGTTAAACTATTTGAGAGAAAAAAATGTACAAAGGATCCTGAGGAATTTTAAATACACATCTTTAATTTTGGCTGTGGGGTCCATCTGAACTATCTCTGCTATTTCCATACAAATAAAGTGTTCCTTTTATTTATGACCATTGCAGAACAATTTTGCCTTCTCTAATGATTTGAAAGGACCTTTAACATAACATTTTGACTTATAAAATGTTACGTTAGTTTTCAATATGATCAGACCTTTAAAAGGTTTTTCTTTAGGTCTCTTGGAAACCTTGAAAACCTGTCCATTTTGGATATGCATCAGAAACTTCTTTAGAACATCTTTAAAAACATGCCAAAATCAAAAAACATACAAAACCTAGTCTAGTAAATTTCAGATGTTAATGATTCTTTTTAGCAAGGTATATTTATTATCTGAAATGTAAAATGAAGTAAAAATAGCTCATCTTAGCAATTCTAACTATGACAAATCCTATTAAACCTGTCTGTACTGAGCTTCAAATACAATAATTGTATTTTTGTGGTCAGTTCTCTCAGTATTTTTTCCTGGAGAAATTAATTAATTCTGAAATAGTCAATGTATTGTTCTTTCACTAATCCTTATTTAGAAAACTATTCATATTGAAAGGTATCATTCCTATCCTGATAAAGGCTCTTCAGAATCTGTCTTTCTGTCTTTTGCTAGCCACGGAGTGTGCTTAACCTAAATTCACAGTACTCCTGCAGTAACAGTACTCCTGCTTCTTGAAGCAGGTAACTGTCTGTCTTTTCATCAATGACACAACACAATGAGCTTCTGCTCTTGTTTTCCTCTCATGACCTCAACTAAGATGCAACCAAGTCACAGATTAGTGAACTGTGAGCTCCATCAAAGGGATACTTTAACATACATTTTCTCTCGGGCCTTACCCATCTGCAGGCAGATCCACTGTATGCTGCAACAGTATAATGTCTTTGTGCACCCCAAGCAATCTGCTTTTCCATCTGTGGTGTCTCTGGATCTTCTTTCTGTTGAATAGCCTTGGGGAATAACAGATTGCTCCTTAAGACTACGCCTTGCATAGGAACAATACATCTCCAGATGCTTGCTACCGATTTAGTTCTTTAACTGGAAGGCTAAACCTTGTATGCCTACAGTTAGCTCATCTATGGGTTACCATGGCTTTTCAGCCGGCCACCTTTCACAATGTAAGCTCCTCAAGTTGAAGGACTTTTTTTTTTTTTTACTTTCCATTTCCTAATCAGTATATTAGTTAGCTGGCAGCTTAAGAGTGTTATTTCTATACCCTGCAAAGCTGAGCAATTTAAAAACATTAGCACACATAGCATTTGAGCCACTTATATTCTTTTTAAAAGAAATGGTGGTCATCATTCTGCTCTTCAGTATCTTATACCTCAACTTGAAGTTATTCTCTGTTCTTAATGAGCCATCATTCATCAAGTGGTGTTTCATCTCAGAATTCTATCAGTTTCTGGTAGCATCTTCATTAGATGTTCAGATAGAACATAATTTTATCTGTCAACATTGGTCATCCTTTTGCCTCTACTCCAGAAAAGCCTTTTTTTTTTTTTTTCTGCATACTTATTCTGACTAGTAAAAGAGCATCCTCTGCTTCCTTTTGGATCAGTCTCAGGTTGGTGTATGTTAGCTGCCCAGACACTCCTGTTGTCAGATCCTTTATAGGTTGGAAGGAATATCTGATGGTTATCTGGTCTGACCTCACTCCTGTGCACAACACTGCAGGTGTGCCCACACACCTGGATCTTGGCACTGAGCTGCTGCTGTGCAGTGCAGCATAGCATGCCAAAGTGCACTTCCAGCATCAAGAATCGTCAGCAGCAACAAAAGTTTCATTCTCACTCCTGCTTCTTCTTTGCAGGCTGTGGTACAGTTCTGTGAGGTGTCAGGCAGCATGCAGCACTGCAGAGCTCCACTACTTTACACTGGCCCTTGTTGGGCACTGTGAGACAGCTCTCCAGGCTGCTCAAGCTGTTTTACAGCTTTTTCTCTGGCACTCCTGAAGTGCTGCTTTTCCGGATAGGCTGTCCCTCTTCTCAGCTCCACATTAATCAGGATCCAGGAATCTGAATTCCACTGCTTGGCTGACAAGTGTAAAAGAGAATATAGGGAGCCATTAGGCAAAAAATTTATTCTGGACCTCTCAGCTGGCCTCCAGTTTGTCCTGCCTTACTTCCCCTCTTCCCTGTTCAGTGAATTTTCCCTTCCATTTTTCATCTTCCAAATTCAGCATGGTCTTTTCTCTCAAATCATAATTCTTAAGGAAGAGTAGTTCTGTGACAGATCTTTCTGTTCTTACATGCAGAAGTCTTCATGCATCTGGGTCACCAGTCTGCAATGCAGTTCCAGCAGTTAACTTTAACAATGTTTGTTTCAAAATGTGTTTCTTGGCCCACTGCAGGTGGCAGGTGCAGTCCCAGACCACCTCACATATTACAGCTGCTACACTGCATTAATACTGCAAACTGAGCATGCAAAGCATCCCATTAGCTCTAGTACTGTAACAGACAATCACAGGGAGGTGAAACATTTTATATTTACTAAAATCATAAAATCATTTAGATTGGAAAAAACCTTTTGAGACCATTGTGTTCCACTGCTAAACTATACTACCAAGTCAACCACTAAACCATGTCTCTCAGTGCTACATCTATCTGATCCAATGTTGGAATATGATTTCCCATTTTGATTACACTTGTTATACACTACTTCTTTCTCTCCTAGGTGTTCTTGTTCTAAATTGAAAACAATGAGAAAAATCCTTTCCATTTGGGTAGTACATATGGCTGTTAATATATATTTTGACCCAGTTTTGGAGGGCTTTGTACAGTTAAATAATAATTATTTATTTATGTATATTTAGAAATGAGAAAATTCTTACATGAATATATAAAACTTTAAAAAATGGAAAATTTATTTCCATTTTATTCTTATCTGAAATAATTATCTTATTCTCTTATCAACAAAACAGTAGTGCACAGTTTTATTTCAGGTCTATTCCTATGTGTTAATGTCCACTCCATCACTCTTAAGCTGTCTCCAAGAATCCTGTTAAAGGATCAGCTGACCCTTGTGCAGTTTCTTCAGTATAACAGACTTCCAAGGGATGGGAAAAAGGATCAGTTTTACTTGATAACTACTACACTGTAGAATTGCTAATAGTATTGCAAAATCCTTGTAAATGATGTTACAGCATCAGGCAAGGCAGCATTTTCCATCCATGAAGCACATGTATACATGAAGGCATATATAGTTTGGCAGCAAGATACTGACTACAGCAAGGCAAATAAACTGTGACGTTAGCACAAATACCTGGAAGTAGAACTCTAGTAAGTAAATTTTTTCTTTGTCCTCTTGTTTTCCTTGTTTCCTTTGCACCATTGCCACCCACTGAACAGCAGTAGTAAGTTATTAGCTACTACTGTTTCCTAAGAGCACATCTCATTTTTTTTCTGGGGCACCCTGTGCTGCAGCAGTTACTGACAGTCACTGGCATAGAGTTAGCATGATCTGATGTTACAGCAGTTCAATGAGAGATACATCAGACCAACTTTATGTAACAGGCAAAGAAAGCTGCTGCCAGATATTTTCCATTCATTCTGATGAAGATTAATAAAACAAATGAAAAGATTTTAAAATCTGAGACAGCTCCAAGGGCTGTTTTGGTGGGACAGTTTTGTTATCATGAGGTAATCTCAGTTAAGTGAGACTGCCTCCCACTATCAGCTTTGTTTCTAGACATCTCTAAATGAACAGGCTGTGCTGAGAAAGGGGAAGGTCAATTGTCTGTGCTGGATAAAAGCTGAACTGGCAGGCTGATGCAGAGTTAGAGACATGTCAGCAATGTGTCAGGCAATGACGACACCTTTGCTAGAAGAAACAAAGTCAAGACAAACCACTGTTAAAATCAAAATAATTGTTTTAAATGTTACTATATTGTTTCTCCTGTGACCTAACACTCACTCAGAAGCACTTAATACAAAATCCTCCTAGTCATGGAGAGGTGATAGTTTAGCAGTTACCTAACTTTCATATAATTCTAATTTTCAAATACAAAGTGGTTATTAAAAATGTTTTAATTAGCTGTGATAACCTTTGTGCATGGTGGCATGTTCTTGTGAGACAAACCCTTTGTCTTATTTTAGACTCACCAGACAGTGATCAGATTACCAACATCATGTACCAGGGTCTATTAACAGAACTGGTTAACAGGACCCAAACTAGCATTTGGTTCTGAAAAATATTTGCAGGCTGATACCGTTTCTAATGCAGCATTTAGTGTATAGTGACTCCTAGAGGCTACCCAGAAGAATGAATATTCTGAGGTCTTAATTGAAATTTTTTTCCCCAAAAGGAAATAAATTTCTAATTTTAGAAAGGATGATTAAAACTTATGTGAAAGCACTGAATCACACCACCTGGGATATTACAAGTAGGAAGATGCAAGACACCATTCAGTAATTTCACATTCTTTAGGATGGTGAGTACTATTTAATTCCCTTTTTCTCTGGTCAATCAATATAGCACTTTCAGCCATGGTCTCACCATGAAGAAAATATAATCTAGATTCATCAAATAGAAATATGGGATATAGCTCTAGCCAAATACCATATACATTATTTAAAACTCTACTGAACTGCTTGCAGACATTATAAGGGCATTTTAAACATTAATAAGTCTGTTTCAATAAACAAGGAGATAAACCAAAATCACAGTGGTTGTCTTGGGTATTTGGAAGGTTTGTATTTTTCTCTTCAATTCCTTATACATGCCTCTTTCTTTTCTCTCTAAGGAAGAAGAATGGTTTACACTTAAATACAGATGTAGTTTCAGATTTTGTTCCCTGCTATAACGCTGTCCACTCAGTATAACATCCAGAGCATGCCATTCCTCTTACATCCTTTTCACAATGAATCTGTAGAAACTCTGGATTAACACTCACAGGAAAATACACTTATTTATTATTTTATTTGGTACTGGGATAACTGCACTCTCTCTCATTTTTGTTTTGTTTTGGTTTTTTTTTAAGACAAGGTTGGTAAGGCTAGGTAAGTATTCTGTTGAGAATAGGACAGGATAAAGATATATTCTTTATTACATCTTCAGAAAGGAAGAATGAAGTCCAGTTCAGTTATAATGTGTGGCTGCAGGAAGTCATGGGAAACTCTCTGGGCTGTAGGATGCAGGAGATTAAACTCAATGGTGTTGGATTTTATTCTTAGATATACCAAATGTCAGAGATTGCACTGAGTTAGTGAATAAGTAGAGGTAGGGATCAAAATGCACAGAAGCATGACTAATGAAAGAATAGAGAGTACAAGATTAGTGAAAGAAATCGCTGGTGTGATATGTGAAGGCACAGTCAAAAAGCTGCACAACCATATCACTGTTGTCATGTCACATAACAGGGAAATGTAGGTGTTGATTCTGGTTGGACTCCAGATGCCCAGCAAAGATGCTCCATTTCTTCCCTCATGGACAGGGTGGGGAAGAAAAAATACAAAAGGCTTATGGGTAGAGATAAGGACAGGGAGAGATCAATCACCAGTGACTGTCACAAACAAAACAGACTCCACTTGGGGAAAGAAAATTGATTTATTACCAATCAAATCAGTGTAGTATAATGAGAAATAATCTTAAAACATCTTGTCTCCGCTCCTCCCTTCTTCCCAGATTCAACTTCCTTCCCAGATTCTCTCCCTTCTCCCCTCCAGTGACACAAGGGGATGGGGAATGGGATCTGTGATTGATTCATTGCACTTTATCTCTGTTGCTCCTTCTTCCTCAGGGGAAGGACTGCTTGCACTCTTCCCGTGCTCCAGTGTGGGGTTGCTGCTGTGGGGGACAGTCCTCCATTAGCTTCTCCAACGTGACATAGGCTGCAGGATATGAACTGCTCCATGTGAATTATTTTCCATGGGGTGCAACCTTTAGGAACAGGTTGCTCCAGTTTTGGTGCCCAATGGGGTCACAAGTACTGCCAGCAGATCTGCTCCAGTGTGGCCTCCTCTCTTCATGGGGCTGCAGGTCCTGCTAGGAGCCTTCTTAAGCAGAGGCTTCCCACAGGGAAGGCACAGCCTCCTTCAGGCACCCATCAGCTTCTCTGAGGGGTTCTCCATGGGCTGCAGGTGGATCTTTGCTCTCCTGTGTGTCTCCATGGGCTCTGGGGGCACAGCTGCCTCTCCATGGGCTGCACCAGGGGCTGCGGGGGAATCTCTGCTCCAGCACCTGAAGCACCTCCTGCCCTTCCTTCTGCACTGATCTTGGGTCTGCAGGGCTGTTCTCATATATTCTCACTCTTCTCTCCAGCTGCAGCTGCCATTGTTCAGGGGTTTTCTCCCTCCTTCTTAACAGTGTTATCCCTGAGGCATTACCACCATCACTGAAAGGCTCTGCCTTGGCCACTGTGTGTCCATACGGGTGCCAGCTGGCAGTGACTTTGTCAGACAGGGGGGAAGCTTCTGGCAGCTCCTCAGAGAACTCAGAGAAGGCCCCCTTTCCTGCACTACCAAACCCTCATCATGCCAAACCCATACAGTAGCTATCCCATTTGTAGATGCTAAAGGCAATGTTACACACATGGTGTCCTTAACACTGTCCCTCATTTTTCTTCTGTGATCCTTAAGTCTACTTTTAAGAAGCAAGAATTGCTTCTTATCCTCACAATTAATGAAATTCAACTGTCATATTTTAAATCCATCTACTTAGTCAGATTATTTCCCCTCTAATCCATCTGAGTTAATTCTTTCAACTAAAGTCTTCAAAAGCGTAACTAATTTTTCTTAGTCCTTTCATGGTGTTTCCCATGTTCAAAACATTAAACAAATGTTAATTTATTAACAAATATACAGAGCTACAAATCTGCAAATGAGTCATCAACACTGTATTTTAGTTTATTAATTAGGATTTCCTCGTTTTTATTTTATCACAAGTCAATCTAAATGAATTCTTTGCTAATTTTTTGAAGGAAAACTGCAAATGTAATCATAAAGAAAAGGAAAATTGTTTCAGAGTATAGTAAAGTTAAGTGAAATTATAACGTCTAAAAATGTTGAAATTATAATATCTACTGTATCTGGTTGTTCTATTTTTCCAGCTGATGGATCCTTCCATGCTCCTTCATGATAAAATAATGCAAGCAATGAATATAATTTCATGTACAACTCACAGCTGCTGTATTTATCCCCACATTTATCTTTTTGACCTGAATAAATATCAGTTCTTCACCTGCAGAATGTCACTGAGGCATATTGGTACTAAAAATGCAAAGCATTTCATGCTATTATAAGGGCTTTCTCTTCTAGCTAAGAAAAATTACTCTGTGTGTCATTAAAAAAATGCATCAATATCTGCTCCAATGGGGTTTCACTGCCTATATCAAGTATAGTTTGTATTTCATGGCAATTATTTTGATGAGCATTTCAGCCTTATAGAGATAAGATGCTTCCTCTTTTGTGGGTATAAACTGCCTGTATCTTTGAGGTGAGAAAAGAGTGCTTAATGAAAATACCTACCCAAGGAAGTACAAATTATTCTCTCTATATATGTAAGGGTGTTTTTGATGGAGATTTCTGGTAACTGATTCAGATTTCTTGTAACTGACTCTTTGGTGACATATTCTCAAAGAGTGAATGTTAGGAGTCTTTCCAGGTTCAATTGTCTTTTCCCACCTCTTTCTTATTTTGGTCCATCAGATACAGGAGAACAGTTACTCTGACTCAGGCATGCTTTTCTGTTTATTTTTTATGACTAAATAAGAATTTAGAACTTTGCCTGTGGCCTTGAAAATCACAGTTGTGATGTTTTCTAGTGTATGTAGCAGTGTAAAATAAACAAGTAACAAGTGTCTAATTAATGGCTAGTTTAGCTGTAATCTTGGGAAAAGTGATTTGCTAGGAAACACATCCATGTTCTGTGTGACTCTATATTAGTGTCTGATTTAGATTATTCCATCTAACCTGTATCTTGTCCAAGTAAATTTCCTACCCTAACCTCACTTGTTCAGAGAAATCATATCTTGATATCTGAACACAACCTGCTCTCAAAACCTTCAATTTTTTATCTTTGCACCTAAATCTGTTTTGTCAGAGACGTCTGCTTGTTAGGTTAAATAACCTGTAATACATGTATCAGTCCTACCCAATACTGTACGAGCTAACCAGCCCTCTGTAGTGGGTTCCCTGGGGTAAACACTCCAGTGGAATATCGAGGTGAGCCTCAATAAACCGGGATGGGGTTTTGCCCAGACTTGCTCTTATCCAGATGCTAGCCAAGCGGCTGCTGCTGAGGGGTTTGTCCTCAGAGGAGCCACGGCTGGCTAGGCTGCTCAGGCAGCCACGTGGAGGCAAGTCCGACTTGTCTGGAGCCCCAGGAAAGCGGAGAGATGGAGCTGTCCCTGCAGGGAATCTGCACCTCAGTTTACCTCAATTGAGACCTCTAGATCGGTGAAGAAGGAGTCAGATCCAGCGAGAGGTTTTTCAGTCTTTATTCCAGTTCCATGCTGTGTCTGCTCCCAGCCTCTCCCTGATGACTCTTGGTGAAGACTCTCTAGATGACTCCCCTAGATGACCTTCTGGATGACCCTTAGTGATGACTCCCTGGATGACTCTGGATAACTCTCTTGACCATGTGGTCCCTCATCTTTTATACTGGGGAAGGGGCTAGGGAAGGGCCAGGTAACCACCCAACCAGGTGCAGACAAGGGTGGGCTTTAGGGGAAGATGGACACACAGGGAGCCCTGTCTCTTTTGCGGCATTCTTTGAATCTTGACCTATCAGACAATGGCTTTCTGGAATGTCCTCAAGATAAGGAGGATAATGGCCCAGACAGGTTTGTGTATTAGCCTGTGCTACCTGCGTGGGGAAAGGGGGAAGGGTAAACCCAGGGTGGGGGGAGAACAGGATTTTGGAAATATATTAATAGCACATTGCAACAGTGGAAGAGTTGATGGTCTCAGGCAAGTCACTCCTGCTCTACTGGGCCTTGTGCTTCATTCAGACTTGGGAAGGCTGAAGTACCTTTAGCACAAGTAGCTGGTGTATCTCCAACCCCCAGCATGCAGCACTGTAGGGCAGGGGCTGGCATGCCCCAGGCTGCTCAGTGGCACTCTGGTGGACATTGCCCCACCTTTCCAGAAGATAAATGCTTGTTTTAACACACAACAAAATATGTGAGGAAGACTGAACCTCTCCTCACGTGGAGTCTGTGGAGCAAACTGTTGGACTTTCCCAATGCTTCACAAAAGTGGTGTTCCCAGCATCTAAAGGGACATAAGATTTATGTGCTAATTCTATTTCTCTTACTATTTCTATATTTTCTTAAATCGATTTTATTACAGTATTTGCACCTTTCTGAATAAGATCCAGACAGAATTCTGCACCCTTCATTCCCTTGCTGCAGGGCATCCTCTGAGCCTTCCCGTTGCTTTCCATTATATGGATAACTACATATAGATGCCATATAGATGGTAAAGTGGCATGTGTGGGTCACTGCAACTTGCAAAATAGCAATTTGCATGAGGCCAGGCAAGCCAAAGACAGACAAGCATAACTGCATTCCATATTGGTACAAACTGGCATAGTTTCACTCAGTTCATCCTGTCTAGGGATTCTGGTTATGAATATTTAAATCTGTTGAAATAAACAAACAAACTGCAAAATTTGGCCCCAAAGGCCCATATTTTGGAATAGAAGGAAGTGTTCATCCCAAGAAGTCTTCCCTTCTAAAATAGCATTATAGTAACCTTGCATTTCAGAGAATCATGGAATATCCTGACCTGGAAGGATCTTCAAACTCCTGGCCCTGTACAGGACCACCCTAGAAATCACATCACATGCCTGAGAGCTTTGTCCAAATACTCCTTGAACTTGGCAGTCTTGGTGCTGTGACCACTTCCCTGGGGACCCTGTTTCAGTGCCTAACCACTCTCTGTTCAATGGACCTTTCCCTCTACAGAGATTATCTAGTCTCCAGACCAAGCACCCCAGCATTTTTCATTAAAGTCTTTGAAAGCCAGGAGCAGGAAGGTGCAGAGGATTCCTGTGTATTTTCAAGCCTTGGAAATTCCATAGCTAATTGAATTGTTCAGTTCTTCCTGCCTTCTCTCTAAAATGCACCTTCCACAGAAGATCTAAAAGGATCTAAATCTAACAGGAACATTTCACTTTAGAACAGTTATTTCCTGCACAAAGGCTGTGATTTCATAATAGCAAGCTAGTGTAGGAGACTATATTTGAAAGCCCTTATTATACACCCTCTATCAAGATTAATTATTGCACTTAGCCTAAAGCACATCAGGTTAGTCTCTGTTTCCATTTAATTATCTTCCTAGTTATCTTTTAATTATCCTGTTTCCCTATCAGTGCTAATATATGTAGTTACTATCCTGCATCGTTTTCCTTTACACAGGAGAACACACATGGTTTTTGAACTGCAGCACAGCTTGTGCCAATGTTTTCCAAATGTTACCTACATTAGAAGACCTTTTCTTTGAAACCACAGATTTCATCATGGTAGAATCCCACCAGTACTGTCACTGATTAGAGTAAATAGGGTGTTTAATTATTTAGTGAGAATTAGTATAATCTGAAGTGCTACCCTGATAATTGCTCTCTCTTTCATTATGTACCTTGGCATGCATTACGCAGAATATTGGTACATGAAGCAGTTGGGACTGGCCTTTCAGTAACCACTCATTTCCTTGTCAGTGAATAAAAGAACATACCATCATGGAATAGCCTGGGTTGGAAGGGACCTTCAAGATCACCTAGTTGAAAACCCCTTGAACAGGGTGGGGAACCTTTAATGAGACCGGGTCGCTCAGAGCCCTGTCCAATCTGGCCTTGAACACATTCAGGGAGGGGCGTCCACAACTTCTCTGGACAACCACTTCCAGTGCCTCACATTAAAGAATTTCTTCCCAATATCTGATAGAATATCTCTACTCTCTTTTGGTTTGAAGCCATTCCTCCTTGTCCTGTCACTACATGCTCTTGTAAAAAGTTTCTCTTCAGCCTTCTAGTAGGCTCTTTTCAGGTACTAGAAGGCCACAACTAGGGCCCCCTGAAGCCTTCTCTTCTTCAGGCTGAAAAATCCCAACTCTCTCAGCCTTTCCTCACATGAGACATGCTCCATCCCTCAAATCATCTTGGTGGCCTCCTCTGGACTTGCTCCAACAGGTCCATGTCCTTCCTGTGCTCAGAACCCCAGAGCTGGGTGCAGCACTGCAGGTGGGCCCTCATCAGAGCAGAGGGGCAGAATCCCCTCCCTCACCTGCTGCCAGCTCTGCTTTGGATGCAGCCCAGGACACATTTGTCTTTCTGGGCTGCAAGGGCACATGGTTGGGTCATGTCCAGCCTCTCATCCACAGCACTCCCAGGTCTGTCTCAGCCAGGCTGCTCTGGATCTGTTCATCCCCCAGCCTGGAGTGATAGAGGGGCTTGGCCCAATCAGGTGCAGCACCAGCACTTGGCCTTGCTGAACTTCACATGTTTCCTATAGGCTCATTTCTTGAGCTTGTCCAGCTCCCTCTGGATGGCATCCTGTCCTTCAGGTGTGTCTACACCACTGCTCAGCTTGGTGTCACCTGCAGATTTGCTGAGGGGGCACTCAGTCACTTCACCTGTGCCATTAATGAAGATATTAAATAATCTGGTCTCAATATGAGCCCCTAAGGGACAACACTGGTCACTGGTGTCTGTCACTCTATCGAGCAACACGAAACGCAGAGACAAATGCAGCCACACCTGAGAGAAGGCAAAGAAGAGAGAAACTTTATTTTGGTTTTCACATTATATAGGGTTCTGGAAACGACCATCGATTGGAAGGTGAAGTTACCACCTCTCCAATGACACTGGTCAATGACAAAGTCCATCAAACCTTTCTCCTCCCAGGAGAAGGAATGAAAAACAAAAAGACAGTTAGAAAAACATGTGCATGTTTACAAAAAACAGCGTGAGAAACTCCATCACAAGAATGAAAACATCAGAAGGCTGAAAAGTGAGAGTGACAGGTGTCTATTGGGAGTCTGAACTATGGATCACTACCCCCAGATGCAACCATTCAATACATTTCTAATCCATCTAACAATCTACTCATTGAATCCATCTCTCTGATTTAGAGAGAAGAATATTGTGGGAGACCATGTTAAAGGCTTTGCAGAAGTCCAGATAAATGATGTCTGCAGCCCTTCCATTGCTCATTGAGGTAGTCACTTAGATGGCCACTTCTGTCAGAGCAAACCACACATGCTTTGCATTGTGATTGAGGAGGATGTTTTGCCCTAGCACTTTTTCTTTTTTTTAACGAGAATATTAACAAGCAACAAAACAAAAGAAGTCCAATTTCATAGTGAACTGCAAGAGATGGCCCCTTGGGCAGTACGTGTTAAATTTTACCATTGTCTGCTACAGAAGGTGGATAAATTAGAAGAAATAGGGGAAAGCTGGTTAATGTTACAAAGGCTTAAACACCGGTGACTATTCAGTATGAACTATGCTAATATAGAAATTGCAAGGAAACTGAATGTCATGCTTCATTGGAGAGCCTGATAATGGAGAGAGTGCAGTGTATTGTCTGTTTACTGTTAATTTATCAAGAAAGATATGCTTCATGTAACAAAGAGAATAAAATATAAAAAACCCCCTCAACCAACCCAGAAAGCTTGCATAAGGCTCAGACAGAGCTAGGAGCTTTGCTGAAGGTACATTAGCACAAAATGTGCCAGCCTGATAAACTGAAACTGTCAAAAATCTCTCAAATGTCACCCATCGACAATGAAGTGATTACTAGCCCCAGCTTCAACCCTCAATGGCTTGTACCAAAGCTGGAGACATTTAAGGAGAGGTGAGGCTGAAGGGACTCAAGAAAGCATAGGAGAAGAGTTGCTATCTTTATGTTTTCCCATACATACTCTACTTCTGTGGTGAGCACGTCAAAAATGGAACATAACAAAGAGATATTTTTTCATTTGCCCAGAGTTCTGAGTGTTCAGTACCCTGCTGAGAATAGAAGAACTAGTGTCAGTGAAGTAACTATATTCCCAAATGGACATGTTGATGTTGCCACACACATAAACACAGTGCTTTGTTGAGCATTCACACAGCATATAGAAGAGACAGCAAGATTTCCTCCTTTTCTTGACTTAAAGCAGTGATTTGAACTTAGGTCTTCTTACCAAAATGTGCTCATAGTGGTATCAAAATAACTTATTGCAGAGACTTTTCTCATCTTGCCAGTTAAAACAATGCTTTTCTGCTTGAAATAATTAAATGCGCATTTTGGCTACAAGCAGCCCCATGCACAGCCCTAATACCTCTCCCTCTGCCTCACCCCACCTTTGATTATTTTGTTACTTGCTCAGCAGAGAACATCTTCAGAGCAGCCCCTGATCAGGAGCTCTCAGCCACCTCTGGAAGAGGATGTTGTTCCCTGCTACTCGCACAGAGACCCTGGAGCAAATGACTTTGGCCTAAGGGTCCTGTGTCCTCTGTGCCTGCCTCGCTCTGTGGCACTGAACCCAACACACTGGAATCTCCACCAGCATGATGAGATCATTCCACACTCCCTCCTGAGAAACTTTTAAACTCTTTGTCTGCACGGCTGCCCAGAGCTATGAAGGGAAAGGATCTAATTTAACCTTTGGCTCTGGAAAGGGGAAGATACTACCAAAGGATATATTGCAAAGTATTAAAAAAAGAAAACTCTGCTTCCTGCAGACATTGGTTTGGGCAGAATTTGACATCAAAACATGAGGAAAAATTTGTAGCTCACAGTGTTTTCACTTGTCCCTCTAATAATAATTGCAGATGAAATTGTGTGCAGTAGTGACACTGCTTTTTGTCAATTAGTATGAGATGAAAATGTTTGTTGATTCCAATTCTGCATGCATCTATGCTAATTTCATGATGTGTTTCCAGATTATATCCTTCAGTTTGACAGATATGTGAAATGTTATATGGCAACATCTGATTTATTTTGTTAGAGATGCTGCCTAATGAGAAAAGTAATCAGTCCCACTAGCCTTTGCTTTCAAATATCAGTTCCCATTAGAGACATTTCTGTAAACCCTTACTGCTCTTCTCCAGTCTATTAAATGGAGATTTTCTGACTGAGAAAACTTTCCAAATCCACACATCATAATTTAACTGACATATAGTTATTTTCTGCAGTGTATGTATTTCCTCTTCTATATTTTGCTAATAGTTTCCTTTTGCTATCAAGATTTGAGCAAAGATGTTTTTCTTCCACCAGACAATTATTCTCATTTGTTTCAAGGGCAGTGGAACCCCAATTAATCCACAGTATGTAATGATGCACGCATTGCCATAACAATACCTTGTCAAACTTCTTTTATGGAATGAGCTGTTGAGCTTTGTTATAACCCAGAAAATTCTCCCCTGAAATTTAACACTTTTAAGTTTGACATAAATTTACAGATAGTAAATGAAAAAATCATTATAGTAGATTGATAGACTATGTTCCTTATCCTATAGATAAGTGCTATAGTACAATTTCCAGTATCATTCTTCAGTCAGCTGGAGAACTATGTAAAAAAGAAGACTTGTACTTACTAAATTTATGTTAAATATATTCTCTTCCTCATTCTTTCACTTGCACATTACTTATGAATATAAAACAATTGGTGGCTTAGTCTAATATTGCAATGAAAAATTACTGTGTCAATTTCAAAGGACTAGATTTCCCACTAGTACTACTCCTAGTGGTATGACTTGGATTATTTTTATTGTATTTTACCAAAGATGAGAACTTAGCTATAACAAAAAAATACCAAAACTCAGTGTTTAAATCCCAGAGCAGCTACAAATTAAGAAATTTGCTTTCATATGAAGTGAAAATATAGGAACACACTAAAGCCTAATTTACAATCTTATCTGTGTGGTTCACAAAGTCCGGATTACTAATTATTACATATCTACTGATAACTGCAATGAATGTCTTCATTGTAGAGCAATAAAATTTTTAGCGTGAATAATTGTCAGAAGTCCTATGAAATGCTACATAGTTTTAAGAAAGTTTCTTCTCAGTTCCTTATTGAATTTGTAACATCTTGCAAAAATAACTCATTTATTTATCTGACATTTTTAATGGACTTTTGTAAATAATCTGCGGTGTTGTTTTCTTTACCACAAAGCTATGTAGCAGCTCACAAATTTCATTACCATTGCTTCATAAAATGTCAAAAGAACCAAATGCAATGAACCTGTTATAATGTACATGACATACCTGGTATTATTAATGAAAAGTTCCTGTAATAAAATGAGACCATTTATCTTTGTTCAAATCAGATCCACATGCCCAGACTCTAGAGACAAACTGGCTTCCTAAGTGTACTCTTGTACACTGAACATTAAATTTTGTGTTAAAAATGACAGAAAAATGCATTATGTAAAAAGACTATATTAACAAAACAATAAAAAATTACTCAGAGCGTGTAAAAGATTTTGAATCATCTTATATTCCAATATTGTGCAGATTAATAAAAGCTATAAATTCTAATGTAGGCAATCCAACATTTAGGAACTCAGAATCATAATTCTTCAAATTACTTTTCTCCTCATCTGTACTCCCTACCCTTTTAAATTAGATTTTTTTTTCAAGGAGGAAAAAAGGAGCTGAACATCTCAGTTTCTTCTAGAGCCCCCCAGCACGTGAACTCAGAGGAGAGGAAAATTCAATCCGCAAGGGCTTTGTTCTGAGAATTTCAGCTGCTTATTCTGCAGGAGATTTTCTTTCCCTCTCCCTTTAGAAATAAAGCACAGAGGAACTTGATTTTTCAGAGCCTTGGGCTCTTGGACAGCCATGAACACCACAGACCTTCTGGATTCTCACCAGGATGATTATCTAATCATCCACAAGAAGCGCTATCTATCCTGCTGTGTTTTAAGCACTTACCTGAGGTGCCTGACTTAGGAATAATATCATTAGAAGATATCCCATCATCCCTGAAGTGCTCTTCATGGCTGGTCTAGAGAAAATGTAAGACATGATCCCTCTCTGAAGAGGACTTGCTTCCTCCATCATTATTGAAAAAGTGCAGGCATCTAAGTGCTCAGTATGAGCCTTACCTGCCTACCCAAGGACATGCTCAGGAATGAACTACTTTTTTACTTCTAAGGCTCACTCTCTAAAGATTACTTCTTCCACAGAACTACCATGTGAATACACAGCAGAAAGGTGTCAGTCCATCCTTAGTTTTATTCACATCCTCTCTTAATTTCTAATCTTAACAGACCTTCAGTTTAACATATACAATTGTGTGCATGTTCTTACCTACTAAGTGTCTAATTTCTCATCGTGAAAGGGCAGATTTCAAGTAGGAAAACGTTGGATATAAAACTTACATGAAAATTTCAACACTCATGAACAATTTAATGTTCACTTGCTAGTATATGTGTTCTTAGGAAGCTATAGTGTCACAACATAAAAAATCAAGACATGATTTGGAAGTGGAGGAAGACTGTGTTTTAGAAATGAGTCACACTGTCCAAATTAATTCTTTCTGAGGTGCCATGTCACCACAGGACTCTCTTTTCAAGACCCAAGATGGTGTTCTGTGCATTGGTGTGAGGCATGGGGTACATCTTTAACCAGTGGTTGTTTCCACCATTGTCAGCACATAGTGCTTGCCTTGGCAGGTTTTCAACAGTGTGATGCAATTGATCTGCCAGGCCTCCCTATACTTCTGTTTTGACCATTGTCCCCCATACCACAGGAACTTTACCTGCTTGGCCTGTTTGACTGCAGCACACATTTCACAGTTACAATAACCCTGAGATATAGTGTCCATGGGTAAGTTCACCCCTTGTTCACAGGACCATCTGTATGTTGCATCTCTTCCCTGATGAGGCATCACGAGCCCACTGAGCCAGAAGTTATTATCCTGGTATTTCCAGTCAAGATCTATCTGAGACACGTTAATCTTGGCAGCTTGATCCACCTGTCCATTGCAGCAATGCTCTTTGGTAACTTGACCCTTGGGTACATGCGCGTCTACAAGGTGGACTTTTACAGCCAGCTTCTCTACCTTGGAAGTGATGTCTCACCACTCTTAGCCCAGATGGGTTTTCCTCTCTGCTGCTGATTGGCTTTTTTTCCATCTTTCCAGACAGGCCAAAAAAGTGTTTGATACCATCCATGAGTCAGTTTAGACGTAGAGTCTTGGCCACTTCTCTCATTTGCCAATATCTAAAGCCAAGTGGACAACTTTAAGTTCTGCAACCTCATTTGATCCACATTGTCCCTCAATAGCTTCTGTGACTCACCACATAGGACTCCCTCCATACAGCAGCTTTCCATTTTAAATTTGCCCCTAAGATATGACAGGAAAAGTCAGTCAAGAGAGTGTATTGCTTTTTATTTTCCAGTAGGTGATTATATGGTGTGGCCTCCTCAGCACATCACCTTCTTCTCCTCCTCTTCCTATGACCTCGAATTTTCACCTTAAGGACAATTCATGATGATCTTAGAGATCCCTGGGTAACTAGGATTTCTTATCCAAGATTGCTGTGTAATCAAAGAGATCCTCTTGCTCCATGTGGTATCTGTGGCATGATGCATGGAAGGGACTTTACCTTTGAACATCCAGCCCAGCACTGGCAGTCAGGGTGCCAAGAGGAGCTGTTCTTCAGTACCAGTCATTCTGAAATAGATCAACCCCCTTCATAAGCTGCCAAGATCTCTTTTTTAGTTGTGGTGTAAGAGGCCTCAGATCCTTTTTATCTCCAACTCCAGAACCCCATGTATCACTCTCTTGTCTCCCTGGGTGCTTTTTGCCAGAGACTGCAGGAAGGACCACTCCCCTCGGCTGAAGCGTAGAGCACATTTTCACAGATGAAAACAAGAATGACAACATTCCTGCCCTGCTGGGTCCCTCTCCCATCCCTGAGCCTGAGACAATGGAAAAAAATGATCAAAAGCTAGATCATCTGCACCACACCCCACCATGCTGCGATGCCTCTCTGCTGCAGTGCAGAAAACCCTCTACTGGGGTGTTCACTCTGCGCTGTGCCTTCTCTGCTGAGCTCAGCAGCCACTGTCCTTCAGCACCACATTCTGGAGCTGCATCATTTGTTTTTTTTTCTTAGAGCAGGGCACACATTCTGATGGGCTTGGTCTTGCTGCCTCTTTTCTCGGAGCAGCATGTCGGGGCTGCATTCACAATCCAGCCATGTTTGTCACTTTCAGAGCCGTATTTTCAGAGGACCAGAAGGCACAAGCAGAGATGAGAAAGGGCAGGATGTGCAAGGGCTGGTCCTGGCAACCTCTCTTAGGAAGAGATGGAAGCAAAATGGTGTAGTTCCAGAAAAGGTGTACTCACCTTTTCTTCTTTCTGAAACCATGGTCCCCAGAGATGATGTGCAGGGTATAGAGCAACAGCCTGGCCACACCCATACACTCTGCCCCCTCTCTGCAACCAGAACACACACAGTGTAATTTAACTAAAGAATGCTAAGAAGCCAAGGAACATGCAGGAAATCTACCTAATATTTTGGAATAAGTATTTCACAATGACTATTCTATGTTCTATTCATCTATAGAGAATTTAATTCTGAAGTAAACTGAAATGTGCCATTCAAAATGGTAAGCAACCACTGTGAAATTGCTCTGAGATAGAACTATTTTGGTCAAATCAAATGATGGAACATAAATGACTGTAGAAAACTGATCAGTTTTCTTCCTGTAGACCTGTATATTCCTGTTATACAAATGGTCTTGCTACAGGATCCAAAGTGAAAAGCCCATGTTAATAGTAAACAAAGCTATACATGAGGAGTTGAGTATTACTTTTGCAAAACCAAACCAAACCAAAAATAAAACAAATGAAAACCCCAAAAGAAATGAAAGAACATAATAAAAATTGCCTACATAGTTCTTATTCCTATTATAGTTTCTGAGAGTAATGAAAGCAGCTGTAGTAGGAGTTAGCACTGTGGATAAATGAGAGTCAAGCACAGAAATATCAGAGCTTAAGACACTGTTACATAGATGAGACAAGAAAGAGTCTTGGTAAATACTGAGAGCATTAGAAAAATGAAAACGATTAAATATACAAACATATTTCACTTTTATTAGTGGAGACTTCCTAACAGAAAATTTTATAGCATTGTACAATACTAATCCTGGAAAAGTAGATGACAGTAAAATCTGTATAGAAAAATATTAAAAAATAAAGAATTATCAGGAAGATTTTTACATCTATTTCCATTTTCATTGCTTGTTTAAATGAACAGTCACAATTCAACTTTTGGTAATTTTCTGTTTTTTTTTTTCTTGCATTCAACATTTACATAGGCTATAAATATAATTTCTTATACATTTCTGGTTAACCAACTATGTTAGCAGTTTGATACTTGAAAGTGCCATATAACAAATTCTTTACTTAGATTTCCTGTAGCAACATTTGTCTAATGAATTACTGTGCTCAGCAGCAGTCCCAAGACAAAATGCAGTACTCACTTATGAAGAGCACTGTGGGGATGCTAACAGATAACTACACTGTCATTATTATGAATATATCCTTAGGATGGAAGAAAAAAAAAAGACACTTCAAACACAGAGACAGATTTAGAAATCACGGTTTGACAGAACTAATACAAAGGCAGATTATGCTGCTCCAACAGGCACCTTTATAACTGAGGTTAAAACTAATCCTAAAGCAAACATTTTTAGTTTACTTCTTAAAACATTTATAGGGGAATTTTTAGTTTACTTCTTAAAGCATTTATAGGGGAATTCATGATTCATGATTTATCATGTGTAAAATTTCAACTCACAATTCCACTTGAATACTATACTTGAATTAAGTTACTTTTAAAAACTATGCAGACTACTGTAGTGGATTGATGAAACTGATCTCAGAGAAGATTTCCTTCTGCCTTTGCTTCAGCTTCTTGTGCAAGAGCAGGAGGAAGCCCCTTGCTGAGTCTCACATCTGTCTTTGAGTGTATAATGGGTAGCAGCAGTGTAAGCAGTCAGCACATGTAGGGTACCAAATTAACTGGACAGAGTCAAGAGATGCCTCTTCTTGTCAAATAATTTAAAAAGTGTAATCCAGTGTCTGTTCAGTGTTGTGCTCTCAGAAGCTTGAAACAGAACTGAAATAGACTTATATTCATGAAATAAAGCTCATACCAGCTATTTTTAATTATCATTGAAATAATTTTTCTGAATATGCTGCCTAGCAGACTTTCATTTTACCTGGTGATGTACTGAAAAGAAAGCTGCCAACCCAGTCCAGGGCGAGAGGACAGATCCCATGAAAGTCACTGAACAGACTTTCTTCTGCTCAAAGACACTTTAAAAAATGCGGAGTCATTACAAACACTTTTTGATGCAGGCCTCCTTAAATATAAATTCTACTTTGGCTTTATCTCATCAAGTCCTGCTGCTTAAGCTGAGTTTTAACGATGCTTGATTGTATCTTAATAGAAGTGCTCTGGTTAAGTCTAACTGATAATGGAACCTCATAATCTAGGTCATGGTGAGTATGGATTTCCAAAAAAAAATAAAATTCCCCCTTATCAACTGATCAAAACTGGTTTTGATAGGAGTCATAGTGCATGCTGCTTACATATCTGGAACAATGAAGTCCACTGAGTTGAATTCCAGATATGACCTGGCATGCTTTCCTACTTCAAATACAAATTCAACTTTCTCAATTAAAGTCAGCAACGAGGCAGCATAATGGGTATTTTTAAGAGATATTGGAATACATACAAACACTAGAGGCTTGACAAGGATATAACACTAAAACATATCCTGAGGTGTGAAAAACCTTCTACAAGGTTTCTGTGTTACCCCAGGCAACATTGATACTTCTGGGTGTAATTTGTTGACGACTTTAGCTCATTTATTTATCTGACAGAGGGAAACAATTTCATTCACTTGCATAAACATTAAGATGTTATCAAGATTTCACAAACTTGGCAATTAAAAAAAAAGACCAGGTGTATTTTTCTGTAAATTGAATTAAGCCATATGACCCTCAGATGATCTGCAGGCTAAGCTCTTAATTGCTTCCACCTTTATTTCTTCAGTTTTATTTGGGTGTTTTTGTTTAATTTAACACTCCAGTGAATTATTCAATAAAATAAAAAAAAACAATGTGTCAAATATGAACTTATGCATTTTATCTTAAAGCAACAATGTAAGACAGTCAATATAAATAAATTTATTCTTTTTGTGATGATTCCCAGATGTAGGCTTTGATATTTCATGCATCACTAAATCTATCAAGCAACAATTGTTTTCTTGGAGCTAATAGAGATGGAACCATTCATTTTTCTAGTGTCTTTTTCCTATTGCTGATGTTAAGTTTTGCCTTAGCTGTTTCAGACAGAAATGAATGGCTGCCCCAAGGCAGAAAGAATCTGTAAATTTAGCTTTGTATTCCACCCCAAATCCAATTATTATAACAAACCTGCTACTACTGTTATAGTTAAATGTCTGTCAGTGTTTCTATAATAGCCCTTTCTGTGGAAGTTTATAACTCAGCCATTTTAAAAAATAGTGCCTGAAGCTAAACCTTGGCATTCAGGGTTTCCACCCAGAATACATTAAAAAGCAAATCAAAACAATAAACCTGCAAAGCCTGCCATGCGCCAGCTTTTAAAAACATCTCTTTATCTGGTTTTCATTTTTTTTAAATCAGAAAAAACCCAAAAACCTGAAAAAGAACATTGAAGGTGTCATCAATCTTATTTGCAAGTCAACAGCACTCAGAAAACATCTGGACTGAGAATGTGGGAGAAATTCGTCTCTGTGTAAAACTGTTGATTTCAGAACCTGCCTGGGTGCTGCAATGGCTGCAGACTGCTTCACGCCCCAGCGTCCCCCAGCACAGGCTGCTGCATGGGACAGCTAATACCTACCTCTTACAGTTACCCAATTCAAATATTGATACAGGCAAAAGAGAAAAGGGATGATGGAAATGTAATAAAATTACTTTTCCACGCATTTTAAAAAGTCCCAATATGAAGAGGATAGATCACTCATTCATCCATGACTTTTTAAAAAATCAATAGTATCATAACATATCAAACTCTGTCTTTGCTTATTGACTATAAATAAAGTCCCTTCATCTCCCTGTCCTGTAGTACTATAACCTGTGAAAAACAGCACTCATTGAGCAATTCAGAAGATCAATTTTGAACATGGAGAAATCAATACTTGGGATGGGGATAGGAATGGTCACAGATGTGGTCTTAAAACATAGCCAGGAGCAACATTTTCTAATATATATCACTTACTGAAACACTACACTGGGCAACATTGGAATGAGCTATGCTACCTTAGGAGAAAACCTTTTCAGAGAGCTTTGATTATCAGGGTTTTTTTCTGTGTTTGTGGTTAGCTGATGGCACTTTTTGTTTTGTTGCAAAGCATTCTTCATCCTTTATTGCGTTGACTTTTTCTAAATTAATGCAGGAAATTAAAGAAGGTCTACAGTTACAGAGGGTCCCCTAGGTTTGCTTGAGTAGCTCAATAGGTTCTGTCCAATTTGCCTTACTTTGAAGTTATAAGACTTCCTGTGCCATTGCTCTGTGGCTTTAAAACTCCTCATAATCTCACTGCCTACTAGACTCAACTAATTAAATGTGCCATCAGGAAGCTGTTACCCCATCATGACCTTTTACAGATCCTTAATTTACACATTAAAAATCTACTAGCCTCAGTACAATGTTTGCCTTCCCTTACTTAGCTTTTTGGAATTTTGAAATAGATAATTGAAAGCTCACTCTTTTTTTTTTTGTTTGTTTGGGGTTTTTTTGGGTTTATTGCTTGTTTGTTTGGTTTTTTTCCTTAGTGTTAACCTTTACTTCCACTTCCCCTCTCCAGGGCTTGCTAATTTCCTTAGGAGTATTTTTCTTTTTATCTTTTTTTTTTTTTCCTTATCTCATATGAGGTCTAAGTATTTCAATGCTCTCCTTATAGGAAGGAAAATTATTTTATATATGTGGGCAGAGTTGACTGGATGGGATAGATCCATTCCATTCAAGGAATTGCACCAATTAACATCAAGTGAGGATTTGCTTCAATACGTTTTGTACAACTCGTTTAGCATTCTGAGATGGAGACAGATACATGTCTATGCTTCAGAGTTTTTTACCTTTTATTGGACTTGAGCAGTCTGCTTGATTATTATAGCCTGTATTTTATAACCTAATTTAAGCACAGTTCAGTGCTATAATGCAAACCATTCAGCTTACTCATTATTCCCTGAGGCTGCTACAGGATATATACCTTGCTAAGAGATGTAACATACAATATTTCAGTGATTTCATTTACAATGCTAAATTCTTGCTGCTGTGTAAATACAATCTAAATGGCATGAGCAGCTCTGAGAAATGTATGGAAACAAAGCCTTTTATTTATAGTGCTTTGATAAGTTGTTGCACTACAGAGGTTAAAAATACTTGTAATATCCTGCTTTGATATTTGCACTTCATTTTACAAGGAACTCATGTGAACAATGGGAGTCCCCTGGTACCAAGCTGTTGTTTAACACAAGCCAGCAACTAAACTCTGCACAACCACTCACTTACTCCCTTCACAGTGAGATGGGGGAGAGAACTGGAAGAGTAAAAGTGAAAAAACCTCCAGTGTACAGAACACTAAAGAAGATTTTTTGCATTGCCCTATTGCAATTGACGGTTTATGGACAAAAGTCTGTGAAATTTCTTGCACTGTCAAGTTTAACTTTTTGAAAGACTCCTCTTGAAAAGTAAGGTCAAATTGCAATTTTAGGAGGAGAATAGGTTTTATGAACTCTGTCATCACCTCATTTTGCCTCTATGCAAAGAAAATTGTATCTTGTGTTCCAAGTCACAGTACATTTATTCTCAGATAGTTTTACACTGCATTCACCACCAAATATTTTCTGTCAAAATGTTTATAGCAACTATGGAACTGTTACAGAAACTAACTACACTTCTATGACTTGGAAGGAACAGATTTCTTCTGAGGCTGGCACATTTTTTGTATAACAGCATTGCTTAAATATTTCCAAACATTTAAGTAAGTGCAGTGATCAATAAAACAGGAGTAAAGCTATTTCTGTACTGTTTATATAAGGTTATAATTCCCCCCACCATACATGATATTAATTGATTCATGATAAAACTGAAACCTAATCAGATTCTTCTAAGAATTTGAGAGTCATGAAACAGAAGCTCTTCAGACATACTAAAGAAAATATAATAGTAAATAGGATAAAAAAAATACTTCCAAGTTATAAATTAGGGATTAGTGAAAATTAAGATTATAGCAAAAATAAAATATTTCACTGCAAAGGCTCAGATTTATTTTTGCATTATATATTGAAAACATCAGGGTTCAATTTAAAAATCTTACAAGAAAAAATCAATGCCTGAATCCTAAAGCATGTCAAAGGAAAGAGCCCAGTTGTGCACTCACTGGCTCTGTGGGCTGACTAAGCCCACAGTATATCCCACACTACCAAGTCAGGGCAGAGCAGGTAGGAAAACTTGTTTATGGATGGCTCTACAGGAAACCATAACCCGAGTAGTCACCTGTCTGTGACTTATAGTTTGATTTAATGAATCCCTGCTGTGCAATCTTCACTCATTCCTACAGGAAAAAAGAAGTGCTGTTGAGGAATGTAAGAGTATTTAACATGGAACATATTGAATAAGTTTCAATACAGAGAGATGTTTAGCTGGTACTAATGACTCAAGGATTAATGAAAAAAATACTGGTCTTCATAAAAAGCTATACACCCCTAAAAAACTCTCACAAACAGAAGATGACAACTCAACATTACTGTCTAAAGAGAGTTTGAGGCAAGGGAGGATGCCAGTGAGCATGTTAACAGGCAAGTTGGTGGCATGCCAGTCCTACCTGTGTGTACTGCTGACTGTGCATCTCTGCTTGCACAGTCTCTGCACAGTTAAACAGCACCAAACAAAGGCATTCGTCAGGAAGGTTACATTGCCACCTCATAAGATAAAACAATTTAAACTCTATAGCTCAACTGGATATGTCATTTTGTCAATAGCATGAAACACAAATCAGGAGCAGGAATCACAGCTTCTATCCCAACTCCTTGTCCTACAGACCATAGAGATCCAGCCTAGGTCACAGTTCAGAGCAAGAAAACTTGCAACACAGATGTAATTAAGCTGGCATCCCTTAATTTTTTTGTAGTGGCGTTGTAGCCAGCTTTCACCTTTGGATGTCTTTGTGATTTTTGATCTGACCATGAAGCTCTTTCTATCTCCTCACTTATAGATTCACAGGGGAGAAATAATATCAGTTGGTGGTATCATTCATGTATGATATTCCCCAGGAGACCAATGTAAATCTTCATGAGGCTTGAAGGGTCACTTGTATGTTCTTTGCTTTTCACCTGCAGTGGATGATTTATAAAGGACGGGTTTATGATGGAATATAGTTTTCTTGTCCTGGTTTAAATAAGTGCAAGGAACAACTGCTGTGTTTATAAATAATGACTGGCAGTTATTTTTGATCAACTTTTTATCTCCTATTGAACTTTTCTGAAGGGAGCATAGACTATATTAGGACTCATTTATTCAATTTAAAAAAAGAATTGAGTACTTCTGTTATTTAGCATGAGGGTAATCTTTTTGTATCTTCAACAGCCTTCATCGTCCTAAGTATCACCAGTTTTTAGCATGCAAATAGGTAGAGTTGCTGTTATAGAAATTGTAGGATTCACATCTAACAACCTCAAAGCTGCCGAAGTAAAGGAGAACTGCCGTTTAATTCTCACTATCCTAATTCACTGGGAGGCAAGATTGATCCAAGAAAGGACCAATCTATACTCACCTTGATCAATTCCTAATGTATAAATGAATCTTACTAATGTTGGTCCACCACATATTGGATTCAGCTCTTGCCCATAATGCTATAAATTTCATTGCCGCATTTTAAAGGTCCCTCCCTCCCTCTGCACATATTCTGAGTAATCTTTTCCTTTCTCATCTAGAGTATTGCATACAGTTCTGGTGTCCCCAGTATAAGGAGGACATGGAACTGTTGGAGCAAGTCCAGAGGAGGGCCATGAAATTCATAAAAGGGTCAGAGCATCTCCCCCATGAAGAAAGGCAGAGAAAGTTGGAGCTGTTCAACCCAGAGAAGAGAAGATCTCATGGAGATCACAACCTGCAGGTATCTTGAAAATACTAATAAAGTCATAATAAGTGGAAAGTCATGACAATATTTGCTAAATTAACTATCAAATTCACATTTGAAAAGATAAAATCAAATTAAATTCAGCGCCAGTATCTGAAGGGCACCTACAGAGAAGCTGGAGAGGGACGCTTTATCAGGAACTGTGGTGATAGGACAAGGAGTAATGGGTACAAATTGAAAGAGGGGAAATTTAGTTTAGATATTAGAAAGAAAATCTTTACAGTGAGGGTAGTGAGACACTGGAACATGCTGCCCAGGGAGGTTGCAGATGTCCCAACCCTGGCAGTGCTCAAAGCCAGATGGGATCAGGCATTGAGCAATTGGTCTAGTGAGAGGTGACCCTGCCCATGACAGAAGGGGTTGGGACTAGATGATTTTTAAAGTCCATTCCAACCCCTTAACATTGTATTATTCTATGATCTTGCACTGTTCTTGTAGAGATAGACAGGGGCAAGATTATTTTTGTGATCAAATCAATGTGGAGCCTGACTTTCTGCTCAGGCACATCCATCCAACCACAAAAAAAGATGGTTTGATTGTGCTTGCATTAATGCGGGGGTTTGTTAGCACATCCAATTTATAATTTTACAGATTAAGTAGAACTATTTGTTTTAGATCACAGGTGGTACCCAAATTCTCAGCTGTCAGAGTAAGGCCTGTAGCTTCCATTCTCTGTGAGGCACAGGTGAGACTTTGTTTGAACAGCCATTTTCCATGTAATTATAATATCTCATCAATAATATGCAGGGATTGTTGTTTGTTTTTTCTGTAGAAATGACAATATGACAAGGAATGTGATGAAAAATTTGAATTTAAAATATGACAAAATGTTTAAATTGTTTGGAGGGTTTTTTTTTCAAAATACTTTGAGGAGGACATATTAAAATGATAACAAGAAAGACATATCTAAGTAATACAAAATGAAAGAATTTTTCTAAGGATTAATACTAGTATTATGGAAAAATCCTCCTGGTTCTTATAAAAGAAAGTCTGAATATAAAGAATTTTTAAAGGAGTCAAAAAGTGTGAGGACAAGAGAGATAGTGTTAAAAAAGCCCAATTAGTTTTCTCAAAGGTACATGACAACATTCTTCAATTAAAGATTTTGGAAAAATGGAAAAAAAACATAATGGGGGAAACCATTAGTCTTGTAAGTTAATTACTAGTTAGAAGATAGAAAATCAAGGATAGGAATAATTACTCTGCTTTCACGGTATATAGAAGTCACCAGTGGAGATCTACAGGGACCCGTTCTAAGTCTTTTGCTTTTGAAAATACTAATAAAGTCATAGTAAGTGGAAAGTCATGACAATGCTTGCTAAATTAGCTATCAAATTCACTTTTTAAAAGATAAATTAAATTCAAAATAAATGCCAATTATGTACTTGAATAAAACCTTCTATCTTTGATTGCAAGGTAAAAGTCCCAGAGTAGTTATAACAAAAAAAGATATACTAGACATAAGGCAGTTCCATCGAAACACTGTTGCAGTGCTTGGAAGTGGTGAAAAAACCACAATTGGATGTTAGCAATTTCTAGGAATAATTTCGAGCACATTGCATGAGACAGGACAGGACCAAAGATCACTAAAGGATTTTATTATGACGGTAAAGCAATTTTTGCTCTTGCAGATTTCTGGGTCCATTGAAGTTTCAGAAAGCATCATTACTCTAAAAGCAAGTTGACTTTTTATAACACTGTCTTCAGTTGTCTTCAAATTTCCAAACTCCCTGGTACAATGAAAAAGAATAAGGGAAGAAAATAATTACAGAAAATATAAGCAGGAAAATATCCTAAAATGTTAATAATGTAATAAATTTAAGTAATTGTGTAGTTATTTGAGTTTAGGCTATTGGGGATAGAAATTTTAATGATTGTGTAAATTGGATTGACATCACTAATAGAAGGCAACAGACAATATACTTAAAATTCTATTAGAATTCTCAAAATGTTGAATGCAGCTATTGAAATTGCACTATGAACAGTGGATTTGTTTCAGAGCTTTATGTAATTGATACGTTTTTCCTTATGTACCTTATTCTACCCCAGTATAATTAAATAAATGATTTAACTTTATTTTCTAAAATGCATTCCAAGACAAAAGTGTTAGCTGAGCTATGCACTGACAGAAAAAAATATTCTTTGCTGAAGTGCTTGTAGACGATTTCTAACTTCCCTTGGAGCATTCATCTTTAAGGCAGACATCATAAAAAAAATTGATACATAAATAAACACTGACCTAAGTGAAAGGAAGATGGAAAAGAAATATTTGTAGTAAAAAGATTTGTACAGCCAAGGGGTAAGATGGGTCAAGCTAAAACTATCAGCACTGCAGTGAAAGAACCCTGATATATTCCCCTAACACAACAGTAATGTCTTGCCACAGTGGTGAACTCTGTGACCTTAGCAAGATCTACTGCAATTTCTCAAGAGAACTCTGTGTTGACCTATGACCTTGCTGATACACACAGGAACATATTAATGACACAGGTGTGCTACCAGGTAGAAACATAAGCTTCTTTTGGAATTTTTCAAATCCCATTGTTCATTGCCAAGTAACAGGAATAAATTAAACACATTTTGTACGACACAAAAGTGTCTTGGTTATAGGAAGGAGAACATCAGAAAATGTCATGAGCTGAGTGTAAGGGAACATTATTACATAAAACATGCCATGCAGATCGTCAGCTGCACTTTTGAACACTACATCTGCAAAATCACGAAGCACTTCTTTAGAATGAAGCTGTCATGAGCCATTGCACAGACTTTGGTCTTTCAATACTCACCTGTTTGGGAAAGTTGATTTTTTAGCATTTCCTGAATCATTCAGGAACCAGAGAGATTTAAAGACCATTTACCCTTTCTGTGAGAAGTTATTTTTTAGGGGTAGACAGTATCATCCCTAGTATGAATAGAATAGTACACATATTTATGTTAATTTAGTATGCAAAAGTGTATAACAGGCTCTTATTTAGAGAGTTTAATAGAGAAATATAAAAAGACAAATGTACAGTATATGTTAAACCATAATGGTCTCCCTAGGGTGTGAGTAAAAGATTAAAATATTATAATTGGCTAATTAAGAAATCATTTGTGTTCCCCTCCTGTTGATAAGATATATATATATATATAATGAGTTTCATTAAGCAGAGGCCTCACTGTCAAAGAAGCATAACTTGCTAACAGGAGAGAAATGTATAGGGAAGTAAAAAAAAAAGAACATTCTAGATGATAAAAGAAAGGAAGTTCTTTTCTGCTGCTGCTTTCTTAGCCAAGCTTATACTTTTCTTAAAGCACAATCTCATATATAGGGAATCTTTTTTTTAATTAAATGTATGAAAATACAGTATTTATTACAAAACTGCCATATATATATATGAAATTACATTTTCAACAGCGTTTGCAGATTTTAACCTCTACCTATTTAAAGTGGCTATGCTAAAAACTATTTATCTGTTTCCAAACTATTTGTATAATTCATATTTTAAAATAGAAAAAAAAGCCCTAAAACCTTAATGCATATGACAGCAATAAAATTAAGCATAAACAGCATTTTCCTATATGTAGAAACTATTCATTACAGAGTGACAACAAGTTGCTTCAGGATTCTGAACTTCTTGTGATTAATGTATTTCTTGTTTGCATCAGCTTCACTTCATGCCTCGCTACACACCCAAGGTGTCCATTAATCAGCACTGCTGCACAGTCTGTCATTTCTTGTTGCTTAAGTAACACAATCACTCGTGGTAAGAGGTATGTAGAACTACACCAAACTTTTCTTCTTTGAGCTTTAGAATTTTTTAAGTGGCTTTTGCAAGATATTTTATCATCATTCTAGCAGGTTGACAGACACATGGAAGTCTCATGTAGAATTAGAGCAAGTGAAATCTTTTTAATGGGCAGATGCCCTTGTTCTCCACTTGAGGACTTTTACTCAGCATACTGTGCAGTGACTTGTGGTAGCTTTATTTGACACTCTCAGATGCAGTGGAATGATGCTGAATTACATGGTGGTTGTAACTTGAAATATTATATTTTTGCCACAATAAAGCCTCCAAGGGTGACAATAAAATCCCCATGAACTTAATAAAAAAAATGGAAGAGAGACACTGAAATCTCAAATACATCCTGTCAAATATTACTGGGAAAAAAAGATACAATTTTTAATGATGGTCCCAGTTTTTTGCACAAATACCTTAAGAACCCAAAATTTTTTAATCCACTGATTTCTCCATTTTCTAAGGGGCTATCTCATATGTTGTAGTGTCAAAAGAATGTTTCTCCCAATAAAGCAATTAAAATAAAAATAATACATTATTTTTGACATGAGACAAGCAGTGTTTTTATCAATACAGAAATATATTGGGAATGGCAAGAGGAAAAAAATAGAAGAGTTCTAGTTGGAATAGAATAGAGCTATTTAATCCATTTAATTTGGAAGGAACATGCAGTGATTGTCCAGTTCAACTGCCTGGCCACTTCAGGGCTCATGAAAATGGAAAGCATGTTTTTAAGGGCATTGTCCAAATGCCTTTTAACCACTAACAGGCTTAACACATTGACACGCTCCCTCTCAAGCCTGTTCCAGTGTTTGACCACCCTCTCAGAAAAGAAATACTTCCTAATATACATCCTAAATCTCCTCTGGTGCAGCTTTGAACATTACCACACGTTCTATTGCTGAATGTAAGAGAGAAATGATCAGGACCTCCCTCCACAATTTTTCCTCCTAGGAAGCTGTAAAGAGCAATGACATAATCTGTCAGCCTCCTTTTTTGCCAAAGTAGACAAACCCAGAGCCCTTAGCCACCCTTCCCAGGATGCTCCTTCCAGCCCTCTGACCAATTCTGTTGTCCTTCTCAGGACACATTCAAGGATTTTAATTTCCTTCCTAAATTGCAGGTTCCAGAACTGCACACAGTATTCATGGTGAGGCTGCACCTACACTGAATACAGTGAGATAATTATCTCTTTGTATCAGCTAGTTCTAGAATTTAATCCTTATTCTGTTAGAAAACTGGAGACTGTTCTCTTTCTTTGAGTACTAGCAGAGAGAAATACAAGCATCTAGATTTATGCTACTGGCTTAGGAAAAGCTCTATTTATCTTAAGCATATAAAAACTGAAAAAAGATCATAAGCATCTTTTAGAAAAATTAACTTATGTAACTTATTTCTGTTTCTAGACCCTTTAGAATTCTGTAACTGTACATCCTTGGAAATTGCAAACCTCATTTTCAAGGGCAATATATGATAGGACCTGTTATAATGCTGGTTTAAAAACCCCACCAAACTGTAAATGAGAACAGAAAAACTTTGTATTTAATACCAGTGTTCTTCAGAGCCACCAGTTTAACAAGAATTAAAACAATTAAGCAAAAGAGAAAGGAGGATAACCATTTTCCAGCCACACACCAAAGCAGGGAAAAACTGAGAGTTTTTTTTAATTGAAGAATGATTAACTGCAATTTTGCTCTACTTGGATTCAGAAGCAGCACTCTACATCCATTATTTATTTCCTAATACTAAACTGAGATTAATAAACTAGACATATGCTTCACACAAGGATATGCAATAAATTCCTAGAGCTTGCATGTTTTTTGTCTCTGGCAGGTGACTTTGAAGAGAAATTTGCACATTGGAAGATGTTTTGCTATGGTTTAAATACAAAAACAAATGGTTTTGCTGTTTTGTACATGAAAGCACAAAAATCCACGCTTGCCAACATCTCTGGGTAGGCCATTACCAGCTTATACTCAGGTCTTTCCATCACGACAGTCTCGTGGTAGAAGGTTCCTTTGCTTGGGTATGTTTTATTGATGAGGAACCAAAGCAGAAAAATATCTGAGTCCAAATTCTTCCTGTATTATTGTCTGTATCACCAGTTTCTTCTGACCTCCGGGGAGCAAGTAAATCAGAGAACAATTTTAATGCATGTTTTGCTCAATATCTCTTGAAGATCTGTTGTGATTTGAAACAGAACTTATTACCAGCCTTCTAAATGAATTCTAAACCTTAAGATTGCCAAGCAGGATTTTAGTATTGTGTCTTGTCCTAAGCTGATATAAATTCCATTGTTCAACTGTTTTAAAGAAATTAATCCTATAAAAATCTTTTTCTTGAGATTACACTATTAAAATAAATAAGCATTGTATTAATAAATGTTTTAAGCATGCCCAAAATTGAAATTGGTAAAGAACCCTAAAAATTCTATTGTCAACTAAAATTTTCTTGTTTAGTATTTTGACTCCAGGGAGAATTTTTATGTCATTATGATAGGATGTGGTTTGTGTGCACAGCATGTAAATGATTTTCCTAACACATAGACCATGGCAAATATGTAGCATGCAATTTATATAAAGACTCTTCATGCAAAAAAGAAAAAGAAAATACATGGGTATGTTTTACATGGTAAAGCACACAGAGTTGACTTTGATAAGTACAAGCTACTACTTTGAGAAGAGCCAAGTCAACTGCTTATTAAAAGCAATTTGTTGAATATTTATGATTAAAAATACATTTTGAAGCTGAAAAATTTATGCAGAGTGTTCACAGATTATTCAACTACTTTGAATAGTAAGTAACCGGTTTTTATTTTTTAGAATATGTTTCTATTCTTTATTAGTGGGACCTGTGAGTTGTGGAGTGTTCGTAGCACCTGTACTCCCATCAAATAGGAATTTTTTTAGTTGGATTGCTATGGTAGAGAAAATAAAAGGTATGACAGTTGAAACCTGTGCCTTTATTGTATGCAGATAATAAATACAACAAAATTACAACAAAAAAGTAGGATATAGGGTGGAGAATAACCCTATATCCTACTTTTTTGGATATATGGATTTATGACTAATGTAATATATCCTTACTGAATTTTTAAACAAAAAGCTTCATTTCATATTCTTGGCTTGGGCTTTTTTTTGCAAATTAAAAATAAAAAGAAATTATAAATATATTTGCATTAACAGGTATAAGTTTAACAGTCACCAGAGAGAGAGTAGGAGAGAGTTTTTACATAGTCCATAGGTGAGATCATCTGAGACCCAAGCTACCAATGCAGCAAAAGGAAAGGAGCATTTATTAGAAAATTTTTTTTTGAAAGTGTGAAGGGTTCCACCAAAGCTGTACAAACTGGTTTGTGTCTACCTCTTTCTGCTCAATATAACAAACAAAAATAACATTCAATACTTTTAATTACAAGAATCTATATAGATTTTAATGGCTGAGAGTAGGTGTCCTGGTTTGAGCTGGATTGGAGTTAATTTTCTTCCTAGTAGCTGGTATAATTCTCTGGTTTTGATTTAGGATGAAAATAATGTTGGTAACATATCGATGTTTCAGTTGTTGCTGAGCAGTGTTTATGCTAAGTCAATTTCTCTCTATTCCTCATCCCACCCCAGCAGCAAGGAGGCTGGGGGTGCCCACGGAGTTGGGAGGGCACACAGATGATCCCAGCTGACCTAAGGGATGTCCCAGACCATGTGGTGTCATGCCCAGCACGTAGCGCTGGGCAAGAAGGAAGGAAAGGATGTTCAGAGTGATGGCATTGTGATAACCTACCCTTGAGGGGAAGGAAGCACCTCAGACCCGTGAATGTGCATGGACTGAAAGGACTGGCACAAGTCAGAGGATATGCACACAATTAGAGATAGTTATTAGTAAATTACACACTTGGTATGGAAATTGGTATATTAATCCCTGATCTACTATATAAGCACACAGCAATGCATTTTGGGTAATGAGATAGGGTGAAAGGGAAGAGAGAAATTAGAGGGAGAGACTAATTAAGGAAATACAGAGAGAAAGAAAAAGAGAAAGAAAGAGGAAAAACAGAGAGGAAAAAGGGAGCAGTGAAGAAAGAGAGGAAAAAAGAGAAAAGAGAGAGAGACAAAAAGATCACCAGTCCTGGTTCCAGCATGAATCCAGCTAGTGAGAGGTCCATCCTGGTTTCAGAGACAATCCAACTGATAAACTGATGAGTGTTTATCCAGCTGTGTCAGTCTGGTCAATGAGCTGTCCAGCATCCTGCGGGTGCTGCCTGAACTTGGCAGGGTACCTTTTTATGGAGAGGTTTCTCCACCCAAAAGACAGGTTTCGTGCTTTCCATGTAAGTTAGTTATCATATGTGATTCATTCTTTCAGGTGTTTCTGGAAATGGATTGGAGAACTTTGGTGGTCCTAATTCCACCCTATTGTCCATGTCCACTTCCTACCACTCATTCCTGCACTTGCAGTGTATTGTGTTGTGGTTCTTTCTCTCAGAAAATTGCTGCCCTATCTCCACCTGTCCCCCTTTCTTCAGCCAAATGTTGTTCTTTCTCACGGCATCTTAATACCAATAATCCATGATAACTACCATTGATTTTTGTTTGTTATTACCAAAAGTCCTTTGTTGGCTCCACAGCCATCTGGTTATTGGTGTTTGAGATATGCACATTCGCCCCTTATCTTCTGGGAACTGAGAGCTCAAATGGGTCTCACTTTGCACCACTGTTTATAGGATCAGAAGAGGGTGGGCTTTAGTCATAGCAATTATCCATCCTGGCTGCAATTCGAGTCAGTAACTTTCTCTGAAGTTTTAGCAAAAAAGGTATTATTCCACTCGAGTTGTTGTTCAGGTGAGAAAAATAAGTTTCTCAAGGCTCTTCATTAAAAAACAGATGCTCATTAGACAACACAAGTTCCTGGGAGCAGACTGTGTTTCTCATAAACTCAAGAGGGGGCTTAGTCCAGCTGCAGTTTGTCAAGGCCAAGACCTAACAAGCATTTCTCAGGTCACAGTGAGGCTGGGGAGGAGGGGGATGCAGCACCACAATCCACTCTGACTGAAGTCAGCTTCTCTGGGCATTTGTCTTCCCAAGTCATTGTTAAGCGTGATGGTGCCCTGCTCTCGTGGAGATGACTGAACACCTGCCTGCACATGTGAATTTGTGAATTAATTCCTTGCTTTACTTTGCTGGAGTGTGTGGCTTTTGCTTTCCCTATTAAACTATCTTTATCTCAACTCATGAGTTTTCTAGTTTTTACCCTTCTAATTCTGTCCAACATCCCACTGGGGGAGTGAGCGAGAGGCTCTGTGGAGCTAAGCTGCCAACTCGGGTTAAACCACAACAGTAGGAAAATGCCAACATTTCATACAAATCCTTTGGACATAGACATTATAATAATATAATACTTGATATTTATGCTGGCTTTAAGCCAAAGCACTCATGATGTATTCAGCATGCTGAAGAATCAGCTTCAGGTAAAGAAGTAAAAAGTCATCATATATGGTCATGGTGGAAGGAAGAATACTTCATTTTTCTCTAGATATTGAGATTTACATAGATAATAAAGCAGAACTGCAAAAGCAAAAGTTTAAATCTCATTATTTCAGTGAATGAAACCAAAACTCAAAATTTAAAACCCAATCTCAAAGAAAATAAACAAAAAATCCCCCCTGAAAACTATCAACAAAAACTCCATTTAATTCCTGCCTCAGCTACAAGTTTATTGTGGTATTTTTATGAGTTACATGACAAGCCTTTTGTCACTACTTCTTGGTAATGGTTTAACTCATTTATGACATCTTGCACAACCCCAAAATTTAATATGTACAGTGGCAAGCATTCCTACCTATGACTGATATAAATGGGAGAGTGAGTACCTTGCAAAGGTGACAACCCATATTATCATATTGCTGGGTGACAACAGGTCTAAGATGTGCTGCACAACCAAGACCACATGAGAAATTATTGGTTCAGGCTTGTCCTTATTTCTGAAATGCTGTCCTACACCAAAAAGGGCATCCATAAGTGAGACGTCAGGTCTACTACAGTTTGAAATTGCAGGAAGAAAAATAACTACCTATATATACTGTACAGCATTTCAATGAATATTAGTAACTACAGTGGGATTGCCTTTAAAAGATGTAGGAAAAACATGTATCTGTCTCTGTTCTGGGTTGCCACTAAATTATTATACTGAAGTTATCATGGATCTTATGGGGTTCAGGAAATGACAGGCTATCATAAAACACTATCAAAGGTATTAGGAGATGTTTCCTGAGTAATATAAATTCTAGCATCCCTTAACTAAAATGCTTAACTTACTTTCTTAAGAGATATTTTTTAAAGAATCTTGGCATAATCATCAACCTCATTAAACTTGTTCCATGCTAGTGTGACTGAACTTCTGTCAACAGAGTCAAAGCAAAGCAAAACTTGTGCAGTGAGGTGAAGAATCAGGAGTAACATGAATAAAACGAGCAAACTGAACTTTCACCTTGTCAGAGTTTTTTCTTGTTAATTTCTATATAATTATGCTGAGCTAGATACATATGAGGGAATTAAGATCTGAAAAGAACGGTGTAAAACTGCTACAGTTTCCTTTCCTCTTTTTTTTTTTTTTAGGGGAGGTGTTAGGTTTTTCCCATCTTTAAAATAACCTGCCAACTTCTGGAACTCATTATATTCAAGTAATGAATCTAAACAGCACAATGTCTAGTGAGCATTTCAAAGTGGAATTTACTCCCAACAAAATGATGACTAGAAACTTGCATCGGACATTTTCCTTTACAATGCCAGAAAAAGGCTGCAACTTTGGTCCTTGCAAGATCTCATCACTGAATAAAGTTAAGAGGACATGTACTACCCAACAATATTTTTCATGTTGGACAAATTAAATTCTGAAGTTAGAAGCACTTGAGACACTCAGGAAGTCAGTACTTGAAAATGTAGGCTACTGCCCCTTATTTTTCTCAACAGATCAGTTAACTCATTGGAAACTAAAGGACCAAACTCTGTGTTTTCACAGCTGTATTCAAGTCCACATTTCCAGTCTCCATCTGCCTAGGCATCAGAACTGCACTACTCTGAAGCAGGCCATGCAATTCCACATGTTGGAGCGCTTCCTTCTTCCTGGAAATATTTAAATATTCTTTGGGTTAGAAAAGGAGTGGCTGTAGGTAGATGTATGAAATGTGCCCAGGCTGTTGCTTTCACTGAGGTCAAATAGCACAGAAAGGTCCTCATGCTTGAGCTACAGCTCAAAGGGAAGCAGCTGCATGAAGACTGTCCTCTGGAAACTGTTCCCTCTCCGTGCTACCTCCCATCATTTACTCTAATTGCTTAGGGAAGTTCTTGTTGGCCTGGACCAAGGCAGCACCAGTCACATTTTAAAAAATTTAATATTATAATCAGATTCCAGTACTTATCATGTTTCTTTGATGACTTCTTTATTTTTGACCCATATAAGCATAAACTCTGTATTAAAGTGATACCACAGCTCATAGATTTGGCTACATACAAGACGATGAAGAAGATCCTAGTGGCAGTAAATACTTAAAACAGATGTACTATCTATTTTGGATACATAATCTTAAATTATGACTTTCAACAAATCATCTGAATCCTTGATTGTAAGGAGAAAAGTGACAGTAGGAAGAAAGGGTTCCCACCTGGACACATGACCATGTGCACATCACCATTGGATGATGACTACCCATAAAATGTTACTAGATGGAGCCTATTCCCTTTTCTTGCTTTCCTCCATTTTTTGCAGTGTGATGAAATTGCCTAAATCTCTTAGAAAATAAAATAAGGCAGTCAGGCCAGAGTAATTCTCTTATCTCTCTTAAAGAGACTTCTCAAGACTGTAGTACACAACAGTCTACATTGACTGAACACCCCCCACAGTTTTGACAATTACACACAGACATAGGGGCAGGCAGAAGTGAGGCTGAAAGTTCCTGGTTCCTGGGCAAGGCTATCATCACCTTTTCGTGAAACTAGCTTTTGATGTCAAAACCACACATGGATGTTTATCCTCAATACAGCAAAACACCCAAACGTATGCCTGGACTTGTTTATAGTTTCCATTTATCAAAACACTTCAAAACTAGAAAGAGAGACAGGAGCCCAGCCTTGAAGAGTTTACAGTTCATTTTGGGGACATTTAATATATCTTAATTTTACATAGCCCCCCTCATGACTAGCACAAATTCTTACCTTGTAATTTTGTAATCTCATTTGCAAAGATACCACAGAGCTGTGGAAATAACTGTCTTTTAACTTTTCTACAATTATGTACATGATTCAAAGATGACAACTCTTTGACACCAAAATCCATTTACTAGATTTATCCAATACTTCAAACTGCTTTGCATACTAGAAGAAAATTTGGAAGATGGAAAATCTTGTAATTTTAATGTACAAAATTTCAAGCTTGAATATCTGCTAAAAGACCCCCCAACAGTGACAGACTGTTATCTGTGTGTGCAAGATTCTGGAAGGACAAAATGCAAAACCAGAATTAATCAAAATGTTCAAGAGAGAAAGGGTACTTAAGCCCTATTGTTGTGCTTCTGGTAAAGTTAAAAAGTGTAAGATCCAGCTAGAGATGGAGGAAAAGAAAAAAGAAATATACAGAATAATTGGACTTCATCAGAAAACCTGAATCAGTGGAAAATGCACTGATTTCTACTCATGCATTTGCATGAGTAAAACACATGCATAACAGAAGTGTTACTAAAAATAAAAGCTAATTTTATGATCATTTTATTCCCTTGTACTTCCTTTAGTTCATATTCTAATGCAAAAGAAAGAAAGATAATGCAGGCTTCTACAGAACTGCTTTCATGATCCTAGTTATTATCATAACTGTATTTCTGTCAGAAGTTATTGGTAAGCAAACTATTCCTTGCCCATTTTATTGTTTTCCTCCACTGATTTATGTATTGCCCCCATATTGCATTACTCCCACACTGCATTACTCACACAGCTTTTTCCTCTTACCTACTGAAGTTCCTATGAAATAGCCTTTATTGATCACTTTTTTTTTCATTGGCTGGATGGGTAGATATGAGAGTTTTCCTAAGCTGCTGTGTTAAACGTGGTCTATTTCATTAGACTTGTAGTAGATAGAATACCTGGAATAGTACAGTGTGGTTTTCATCAAAGCTTTCTGCAAAGCTAAATCAAAAGACTGTTTTTCAAAAAATTTGGGGAGGGGGAAAGGAGACAGACACAGATCATGAAAAGAAAGAGTTGTCTTAACACCTGTTTTAAGAATTTCTTTCACCTTCTGAGTGTTCCAAAATGCCTGGTCATCATGGGTACCTTTCCCTATGACAGCCATCATTCTGACAAGGTCATAAGAGATGAAAATGCAAAGTGCATTGTACTCCACAGTTAAAGCTTACTGCTTTGGGACAAGGAGACCTTGCTATTTTCTAATCTCAATCTGCCAAGAAAACATAAAACATTTTAAGTCTCTGACTAGAACAGGGAAGATTCAAGAAGGAGAGGCAGGGTTTCCTTGATGGGCAGGGGAAGAGGGCAAGGTTACACTGATTGTTAGCGAAGGGACTGGAACAAAGGGAGGGGAATCACCATATAGGGGAGTCTTGGGGAGGATACAACTGAAGAGACAAACTAACTTGGGAGAAACATAGAGGTACAACAGGAACAAACCATTAACAATAAACTTAACAGGAATAAACACGCACCTCAACAATTAGGCAACATTAGGAAAGTTTCAGGGTTTTGTAAATCACTGCAATGTGATAGGAACACCCAGAATGTGGAGCTTGACCCAATCATTTCTGTACTTAAGTCAATTTGACCTGATACTTCTGGAAAATAAATTCCAAGACACTACACAAAGTTAAAATCAATTAATTGTTGGATAAGCAATAGACATAACTACGTGTTTCTTATAAATTTGTTTTCTAGACCTTCCTTCCTGTGAAATAAACTACACTTGGTTCCTTTCTCCTTCTCTCCCCTAACATTGTCTAGTTTGCACCAATATGATAATTTCACCCTCAAATTCCACCCAGCTCTCCGTGGTGTACTCAGTACTGGCAGCAACAGTCAGCATATGCTCCACCAGACTCCCGGCTGCTCTATAAGTACTGCTGGACAACCAGCAGATCAAAAAGAAAATATAACTATTAAGTCAATTTTACAGTCTTCTTTTACCAGGAGTGAGAAATTCTCCTCTAACTAGTGATTTTTTGTTAAGCTAGAAATTCAGACTTGTGAAATCTCTAGCCTTCAGCTATACTTGTCAAAACTCAGGGCTTTTATATATTATTTGAGGTAACTGGCAAAGAACAGTCATTTCTGTCTTCCCTTAGTTTGCTCCTGGTTTAGGAAGTCAGAATAAATACAGAGTTAATATTCCTTCTGTGTGAGAGCATATGATAATTCATTTATTAATTTTTCATCTTCCTGGTCCCATGTAACATTTAGACCTATATAACATCTCATCAATTCATTAAAGGAACTGTGAAATGATACTTCTAGGAGCTGACTTCTTCATTCTAGAGCATGATAATATCAGCACACATCATTTATCAGCTTCGTAAAACCTTAAAAAAGGGAAAGGTATTTATAGTCAAATCTCCCTTCATTTTTCTGGATTTATTAACAGCTCACAAAGAATATGAAAATACATCCAACCAAAACCATGTCTGCCCAGCATCATCTTAAAATGAATCAGGAGTATGAATAAAATAGATCTAAAGTATTAAATTAGCAAATGGTTGAAATTTTCCCATAGTGGACCATTTTGGAGACACTCATTTCTCAATTAACTTCTATTTCTTTCAGGTTTAAATACCTAAACTTTGCATCTCTGGAAGAGAAGAACCTCGTGAAAAAATTCTATGATTTTCCCCCTAACCCATGAAAAGCTGCAAAACTTTCTGCTTTCCTCTCTGCTTTGGAAATTTGTTGCATCTCTTCTTCAGTGATGCCTATTTAATTTGCTGAACCACTTCTTTAAGGCAGCATTATATTTGCTGTTAGTGGCATTTTCGTATTTTCTGTTTTGGCCAGACATTGTCTGTCCCAGTCAATGGAGACTGGAGTTCTACCACTTAATAACTTTTTGATAGATTTCCAAAGGTTATGTTTAAAAAAACCAAAAGTTGTCAGAAGGGAGACATAAGCCCCCTTCAAAACCAAATGGTGGACTAGGTTACTGTCTTATTTATGATCTTCTCACAAATTTGAAAAGTGACTGACTTCATAAGGCTTTACTTTAATTCTCACTTATTCAGTTACATAAAAGTGTAAGTGAAAATTAATCCCTTTATGTCAGTAGCCATGGGTGTTTTGTTTTCTTATGTTTTCCAAGCATTCAAGTCTTGAGAATTCAAAAATATCAGAGAAAAAAATCCTAAAAAACATATTCAGACAGTTAATGCAAGGAAGTAAATGAGTGAAAAACAGATGATAGATTCTTAAACGTTCAAAGGATTGTTTCTTCGTCTCTTCACTATTCCAAAACAACCAGCTTTCCTGAGAAAGATGCATTTTTTTATATTAGAAACTAAGTTACAAGAGGGATCTTGTCTCATCTCATGTACAAATGTAACTTAAGGTTATCATGTTTCATATATTTCAGTTTTGAACTGTATTGTGTTTGTGGTCTCTCAGCTGCTTTATCATAAGCAGCAAGTACAATTTTTCTCATCAAAGTAACAACATTTATAAGAACTGAAGCCTCTGTCTTGCTCATTCACAACTGATCTTTCATAAAAAGCTCACTATCCGTCATGCTCAAGTACAGCCAAAATTTCATTTTCTTAAGAATATGTTACTCTGTATTTCCTCCTATGAATACACACAAACCCAGATTTTTGCTGACACTCTAGTATATACCAACCATGTGCAAAACATAGCCTGTGCTTCAGAGAACAGACTGGAAAATGAGGCAATGTTCATTGCTCTTTACACATAGTGGTACAGGTCTACATACACAGGACACAAAACAAAAAATGATTTATTGTTTTCCATTCATTTCCAAACATTCCTCATCAAAATTTTTATATGCTTAAATTAACTCTGGAAAGTATAATTCAATCTCATCTATTCATTGGATAAAACCTTTGTCCCAAAGTTGGAGAAAATGCCCTGGTTTCTAATATCAGGCCCAGCCAGCATGGGCTCGTGAAAGGCATGTCTTGGTTAACCAATCTTATCTCCCTCTAGTACAAGGTGACCCACTGAGTGAATGAGGAAAGGCTGTGTATGTTTTCTACCTGGACTTTAGTAAAGTCTTCAACACAACATTCTCCTGGGGAAAGTGGCTGCCTATGGCTTGGATGGGTGGGTGGGT
>VXAX01003089.1:68010-97810 GCA_013399835.1 Leptocoma aspasia
GGTGGGTGGGTGCACCCAGTGCTGGGTAAAAAAAAATTGACAGCTCTGTTTCATATCTTTGTTGTCAGCCTGGAGGTGGGATCAAGTGCAGACTCTGTCCATTTGCAGACCACACCAGGCTGGGTGGGAGTGTTGATCTGCTGGAGGGTGGGGAGGCTCCCTACAGAGAGATCTGGACAGGCTGGATCGATGGGCCAAGGCAAATTCTATGAGGTACCACGAAGTGAAGGGCTGAGCCCTGCACTTGGGTCACAACAACCCCATGCACTGCTGTGGGCTGAGGAAGAGCGGCTGGAAAGCTGCCCAGCAGAGAAGGAGGAGCTGGTGGTGGTTAACTTCTGGCTGAACCTGAGCCAGAGTGTGCCCAGGTGGCCAAGAAGGACAATGGCACCTGGCCTGCATCAGCAGCACTGTGGCCAGCAGGACCAGGGCAGTGATTGTCCCCCTGTACTCAGCACTGGTGATGCTGCACCTTGAGAGACATTGAGGTTCTGGGGTGTGTCCAGAGAAGGGCAGTGGAGCTGGTGGGGCTCTGGAGACTCCCTTTGGTATTGCTGTGATACTCAGTCTAGGAAAAATCATGAAACAAATTATTTTTTTCCCAAAAGTTTTTATTTGCTTTTTTCCTTTCTCTTTTTTTTTTGTGATACACATTTCTATTTTAAAAATTTTACTGTTAGTGTATCCTTTTATAAACACTACAGGTTTATTCTCTTTAAGTAGCATTGATTTGTACTTTAGGGTTTGATGCCACTGGTAGTGATAGGTTATCTTGTTCAAACACAAACTTAATATCTGGCCACATAAGATATCACAGAAGTGTTTTGTTTACAAAATCCATAGGCAGCAGTACTTTTTTTCCCTATTTTTTTATAGTATTAAGTGAAAACCTCTTACATTGGTGCATGAGTCTTGACCTGTTTGATTCTTGTGCTAAATAATATTATATATAGGGGACACACCCAACTAATACAGCCATTTCTAGACGTGTACTTTAAAATTTATAAAAAACACTGTTTACCTGTTAAATAATGCCTATTAAATGATCATGAATGGTTTCAAAGACTTCATTTCATTTGTGCCAATGAAACAATTCAAATGAAGATGATAATGTGTGTTCACTGAGTGATTTGATTATGAATTTTACATAGCTTGCAGGAATTTCTTTTAGGCCTGAGATTCTGGAATAACAGTAACTTTGGATATGAAAATTTTTATTTTATAGCTTTCAGTTTGCATGGACATGAAAAAAAGCTTTACTAAGTAAGAAGAAGCAAGAAATTGAGGAAAACCAGGAAAAAAACCCACATAATTCAAAGGTTGACAGAGACACTGATTTCAATGTCGGGGTAGTTTTTACGGAACTATTAAGTTCATGAGGTCATTTTTTACCTAAAGTTTCAATTTTCATTAAGGTCCTAAGTTTCACTTTTCTTGAAACGAGTATTGATGCTCTTGCATCTCGCTGAACCACAGGTAATCTTTGTCAAGATATTTTCATGTGCATTGAAGGATATACTCTTAGTGAGAAAGACTCTTCTTGTTTGTTTGTGGGTTTCATTTTTGTTTGTTTTCTTTTTGTTTAGGTTTTGTTGAGGTTTTGCTGTTGGTTTTGTCTTTCTCCCACTCTTCCCCACCCAAGAGGCAGACAGGAGAGGCTGCTGCATTCTTTCATACTCTGAATTAGACAAATTTTAAGAAAACAGAAGAATACAGATACCACAAAACAAAAAGATGGATTAGGGATGTTGAAGGGATTCAGAAGATGGGATTGTTATGTGAAAAAAAAGAAAATACTGCATATACAAAAAACTGAGGGGAAGCTGAGCCTAAACTGTTAGAATAATTAAAAATATAAAAGGCATAAATCATTGTAAAACACAGTGATAAAAAAAGGCAATTAGAAGAAAGTACTTGTCTCGTCTGAGTAGTTAAAAGCCCAGTGTTCTGTATGTACAGGAATACAGACATGGAGATGACCTGAAATAACAGTCAGGAGGTGATTGCTTCTAGAAGGCTCAAAAGTTAAAAGGCTCATTCTTTGGTTCCATGATTTAAAACAGTCACATTTTTTTCAGGGGAAAATGAAGGGAAAGCTGTCAAGCTGTTTGACTGCTTGACTTTGGTTTTGCTCTTTACACAGGGATGAATTGCACACTAAACAACCTCAATATGATCTTCAATAAATTATGCTTTCTTTTTGTGATGTATTCACTCATATTTTAGAATTTAGTGAGTGAGATTCTGCTAAACCATGCCAAAACATATAGTTGTATTAGAGGGAATAAGGAGGAAAGGAAATAATTAAAAATACGTAGATCATATAGATTAATTAGTGACTTTTTATGCAAGGCAGAAACTAGGAAATTCTAATTTGTTTTCAAACTATGTAGTACAACAAGCCAGCATCTGAATACACACCATTAGATTTTATTCATAGCTTGTCTTGTGAGAGACAGATTTTCTATTTTAAGATATATTCCTTTGGTTTTGTCTGGGATAGAGATAATTTTCTTCATAGTAGCTGGTATAGTGCTGTATTTTGGGATGAGAATAACGCAGGTAAACACACTGATGGCTTAGCTTTTGCTGAGAAGTCTCTACACTAAGTTAAGGATTTTCTGCCTCTTCCTCCACCCTACCAGTGAGGGGGCTGGGGGTGCACAAGGAGCTGGGAGGGGTCACAGCTGGGACAGCTGACCCCAGTTGACCAAAGGGATTCCCCAAACCTTATGGCCTTATGCTGAACAAAAGGAAAATTCTGGAGGAGCTGGCCAGGGAGTAGTGGTGACTGCCTGGGAACTCTCTGACAATTGTATTTGTTATCATTATTATTATTATCCCTTCCTCTTCTGCCCTAATAAATTGTCTTTCTCTCAACCCATAAGTTTTACCTTTCTTCCAATTCTCTACTTCATCCCATTGTGGAGCAAAGAAGAGAGGACAGAGGTGTTTCACTACCTGTGGGGTTAAACCACAACATTGGTCCATGATATCTTGCAGTATTTGTCTCAGGTTTTGGGTTGTTTGGGGTTTTTTTTGTGACTGTTGTCTTACATTTAGTCAGTCAGTCTATCTATCTATCTATCTATCTATCTATCTATCTATCTATCTATCTATCTATCTATCAATCATATATTTCTCTAGGAAATATTGGGTTAGTTTTTTCATGTCATTTGGTTAAACTAGGCTTGAAGATGTCTGATTTTCAAATGTTTTCGTCAATATCTTGATCTAGAGGGCACACTTTATGAGTTGATAAAATAATTTTTGTGGTGATGAAGGCATTGTATAAGAGAAAATTTAGATGTATTTCAAATAATTTAGAACATCAAAGGGAATTTGAAAAATCTATTTAACTAAATAGATTTTTTTTAATCCAGGAGTGAGGATGAGGAGAGGTAGTATTTTCTTTGAGCACTCAGCTGCTTGCTCATGCCCCTTTCTCTGGTAGGATGGGGAAAGAATCAGAAGCCTAAAAGTGGAAAAGAAACACAAGAATTGAGATAAAAACAGTTTAATAATTAAAATGATGTGACAAACAATAACAACAGCATATAATAATAATAAAAAAATAATAGTAGTAGTAGTAGTAGTAATATGGGAAAAAAGGAGAAAACCAATGTGAAACTTCCAAAGTTGTGAATAAAAGATAACAACAAAATAAGGCCCAGCTTGACACTCTGAAGTCATAGGGTATGTTTATTTCCCTCTTTTAAACTAGTGTTTATGAAGAAGGAGAAACACAGGAGGTAAGGTAAAAGGGTGACTTCTGAGAGATCCTTTTTTAAACTTTTTTATTAGATAAAAATACAAGTGCATATACTTAATGCAGTATTTATTGGCATAATTGGCCTTTAGGTTTATGACTTGTATATTTTGTTTCATGGTTTTTAGGATCTAATATTTAAAATTGGTTTGTGCTTAAGGCCAGGAATATCCATTTTGTTCACCATAACACAAAAGAAGACAATACTCTCTTGTGCAAAAATAACGGAGTGGGTTTAAATTGCATCCTAAGTTTTCATCCCAATTATCATCATGTATTTAAGATGCTAAATTTAAATCTTGGCTGAAATCTGCTCCCTGAAAGCCTGGTGGTAGTTTTTAGAATGGATTGGATCATATTTGTTATTGGCAAAGAGCAGAATGCATGCAATAATACACAAAAACCAAAACACTTTTCCAAACAACCTGTTTATTCTTAAATTGAAACAGAAAGTAAAATTCACAGCTACAACATAAGACTTGAAGATTTTTATGCTTTATGTTTTGATTTTCTGGAGTTTTATCCATTAAACTCTCTTTAGTACCATGCTTCGGATTATAGATAAATTTGATTTCAGATTTATCCATCTACTTTTGGGAGCACTTTGTAGATAGCTTAGTGTGGATTTGGGTAAATCTAAGTTACTCCATCATGACTTATGGGTGTTTGGAGAAGACACATGTTAGATTTCACAGATTTTAGAGTTTATATTGCATGTCATTCATTGGTTTTTCAGTGTACTGGGGAAATTCTAGGCTTCATTCTTTAAACAATTTTTGTATTTTTCTCCCAGGCAAACAAACACATACATGTTAAGAATGATAGTATTTCCTTTAAAATTGAGTGATATAAAGTCTACTTAACCATCTCCTCTTGCTATTGTCAAACTTTTAATGTTCCCTTCACATTAAATGAAAACAATTTAAAAGAGTTAAATGTCCTGGGTTACTCCTAGCCATGCAGAGACAGAGGCATGGACATGGGAAATTAATTTCTCATGTTCATTAATTTGTGCACTTGAGCAAATAGTAAATATAGGTTTGGGCTTAACAAGAGTTTTACAGTATTAGAAAGGAAGAATATATTTATTAGGAAGAAGAATTACTAAGCTGAAAGGCCACATAACAAAGATAAAAGATGTTTGGTGTTCAAGTTTACTATGAAAAAGAGGGAGTTTCCTGTATGAGATGTATATTTAGAGCATGGTATTGAAAACGCCAAGGTCAAAGATTCAATCCCCATATGGGCCATTCACTTGAGAGCTGGACTCAATGACCCTTGTGGGTCCCTTCCAATTCAGAATATTCTGTGATTCTGTTTCAGTTTGTAATAAAGTTTCTCCATTCAGTTTTCAGGTTTTGACAATATTCATGAAATTATTACCATGTATTAGAAATGGCATGTTTGTGAAAACTGCAAAATGGTTAATGGTGAGTCTTGTTTTTGATCTCAGGCAAAGTGTAGCTCCTACAATAAGATGAAGTTTCTCTCTAGACGAAGTATTTGACTCACAAAATTTTAGTCATAGGTTAAATACTGCAAGCTTATTTCATAACTTCCGCTGAAAGTTATTATAAGAACTCCATCTGTGTATTTCTTTCAGCTTCTAAATTGAATGTCAGTTTAGTTTGTAGGACTGTATTTCAGTCAATAAAAATTTACTACGACTCAAACTCACATTAAAGTGGTGAGTTAAAGAAACACCTAAGCTTTGTTCTGATTCTTTTCTTTGGAAGAACAACATCAAATGACATTTTAAATTTTTTTTAATGTCTGCTTTGTACCTACATGTGTGAAGTCAGTCAAAAACACAGGTTTTGCTTTGGTTTTATATAAAGAAGATGAACTGCTTTTCAAGAAATGGTGCAAAAATCATGAAGTATGCTTCAAATTATTATGTTCGTATAATAGCAATCCCTGTATTCAATTAGATCTTGATGTATGAGTTTCATTTTTTATTGCAATCCATCAGAGATTTTACAGGGGGAATTGCTAAATATGACAAACGTGTCAAAGACAGTGAAGGATTATGATCTGGTATGAATATTATAACTGTTTCATATAATAACAGTACAGTTAGAACTGTTTGTCTACATTTTGTTATGAATTATCCACTCCTGGGGACTGTGGTAGTATACCTATGTGTATGGTTCTAAAGGACCAAAATTCAAAGGCTTTCCAGAGTGAGCTATCTTCTCTAAAATAGCTATTTATTACCCACAGTATCCTTCCTCAAATTTTAAGAATAAGGAGTAAACTAAAAACTGCCAAATGTATTTAAAATTATTTTCTCTAACAATATGTTTTTGTTGAAAAATATTTGCATTCTATTAACACCATAATAGCCAAAATTCACTAGAATTACACTGAAGTACTGATAAAATAACCTGATCAGTCCTAATAGCCACTGTCACAGTAGTGTTGCTGCATATACAGACAGCAGTGATGATACCAAGGTTCATAGTAGGTAAGGGGTATGTAAAGGCATATAGTATATGCCTAGGAACCAGGAAACTTCCTAGTTCTAGCATTGTACAAATGCAGATAGAGACAGGCTTCCAGATGAATTCTATTATTAAAAAATACAGGATACATTAATAAGATTATTTAATTTTCATTCAGTTCGTGAAATGTGAGAAAATTCTGAGGAACTGGAAAACATGAAAGAAAATAGAGAGTGTAAGTTCATAGAGGTATTTAAGTATGAGAGAAGTTTCTCAGGAATTATAAGCCAGTTACAAGTCTGTAACATGATGGAATAATAATAGGATGAAGATTTTTTTCCAAAATATATATACTGATAGAATTGCTGGTCTACATGATAAACACTAGTGTGTGTGGATGTATACTTTGATTTCTCCAAGGTATTTGAGTACCGTATTAGATTTTGTTCAAAAAATATTATACTATATGTAATTATCACAGCAATGAGTAGATGTAATTTAAAAGTGGTTTGTTACAATTCCCTATAATCCAAGAGAAAAATATCATGGTAAGGCATATTTTTGAAAAATATCTTTTGAATTTTTTCTTCTAAATTTTTACCTATGACCTATATGACAGGGTCATAGGTAAAAATTTAGAAGAAAAATTTCTAGTATGGCTGCTGAATGACACTGGTTCCCACTGATGAGAGAAGCATTGGTTAAGTAAAATTAACAAATCTTTTCCCCTTTAGTATAGCTAAATACAAGTGAATGCAAATTTTGCATTTGAGAGTAAACAATACATGTGATATACATCTATATCCATTCTATAATTCTGTAGATCAGTAATTTAAAAGAAAACAGATTTTGGCATCGATGTTTGATCCTACATAAATTCTCACTTGTAGTGTTCTTGAAGAAAAAAAAAGGGTAAAGAGGAACACCAGAAAGGAAGGGGTTTTTTTAGTACAGAGAGTATGTAGAACAGCTAAAATTCTATACCCAATTCAAGACAACAATGAATAATGTAAAATGTTAGGAACACCACCTGAAGTGGGATCACAGTTCTTATGAATAGTGTGGAAATCCTGAGAGAAACTCAGTTTCTACTGCTCAGCTTCCTTATTACATTTAGGACAGGTAATTGTGATCTGCTGTTTTTTAAGATTTCAAATGAAATCCACATTAAATATTGCTGGAAGACAAGCACTACAGTATAATTATTTTTTAAAAAATGTCAAAAGACAAAGTAGTTCATCAGGAAAACTAATTAAGAAAAATACCTGATAGGAGAGGATTTTCAGGCCTTTTGGTAACTACACAGTGAAATCCAGTGATTGGAAGGTTTCACCAACTTGGTCTTTAAATGTAAAATATTTAGCCTCAATCATTTTGTGTTGGGAAAAACTGGGTACTTCTAACAATTGAGCATGTGCAATGTGTGACAGTCAAATTCTACAGTGAGGGAATAAGGCTTTTAGAGTATCAGCAAGTTAAAATTGCCAGAGCTAAATCTTGAAAGCTTTGGGTTCATCAAACCTTGCAGTAGTTCAGCCTGACAGGGGAAATGGAACCATATGATCCTCTTTCCCAGGACAATTTTCCTTCTGGTTATTGGATGCAGGTCCCTGGAGAGGATGGGATTTTAGAATAGCACAGTTCAGAAAGCAGCAGACCGTGACCAAGTTTAATTTTCCATTGCAGGAGGCTGTTGTCCTTAGAGGTAAGGAAAGAATATTCCACTTCATTGTGCACCCTTAGACTCACTGATGGCTTGATGTTCTCTTTTGGTTTTCCTTTATCACCGTCTTAAAAAGGATCGGATAAATGGCTACAGCCAGAATGGACTGATAGTGTAGAACATGCTAATAATAAAATATTCCTCATAAGATTATATTTCTCAAAAAACTATTCCTCAACTTGTTAGTGTCTCTGGCTGCATGACCTTTGCCCCTCTACCCACCCCACTCTCTACCTGGTAAAAAAGACTAGAAGACAAATAACCTCATTACTTCTGTACACCTACCTACAGCTAGTGTAGCCATACAGCAAAAATGTGAGTGAAGAGAGATGAAATATTTTTAATCAGTCTTTAGACAAAATAGTCAATATTCAGCTTCTCATCTTGGGGATTAATTTTCATGATTATGATGCTTAAAGATTTGTCTAAGAGTTCCTGTAGGAGGATGGAATTAATGTTATTAACAATGTCATTTTCATTCTGACTGAAAGGTTTGATGTCTCCACAGTAACATTTAATATCACTGAGTTACTAAAGAAAAATAATGCAACAAAACATTTTTTTTCATTTGAGTTTTATTAAGCTTTGTAATATTTTCAGTCTTCCAAGCTTCATTTATGTAGTTAGCTTTTCCGTAAGGAAGAATAAATTCTTAAAGTGCAATCTGTAATCATGACACTGACATAAATATTACTGTAAGGGAAAAGTAGTGATATTTTTGGGGGAGATTTTACTTAGGTGGTGGTACCTGTGGCAGGACTTTAACCCCTTATACAGCAAAAGTTTATCTCTCCATAACATATGGCTAGGTTAGGCTGGAATGATTTCTCATGTGATGAATTATCTTGTCTGAGAACCTCCTTAGCTGGCAAAACACATCCTGGCTTGAATGGTGAGAAAGTAAAACCTAAAATTAGTGATTGCAGAATGCAAGCATTTTTACAACTAAAAAAGACCACTATGATTTCCATGAAATCGGAAATCCCTTATACATTCTCTGAGCATGTGGAGAGCTCTCGATGTTACGATGTTGGCGTTGAGTTCTTTCCTGGGATTGAGAGAAACTGGGGGATTCTCTGCACATCACTATCATTTGTTAGTAAGTGACACTGATTACTAATCTACACTATTTCTTCACTAGCTGTAACAAAAGGTGCCTTTACTAACATTATTGTGAACTGTATTTTTTTTCTGCTAGTAGTTTCTTTGTGTTATCCTGTGTAGTAAGTAATCTGTTTAAGTCTTATGTCTGTTTCCTTGGCCTATTCAAATAAATAATTCATGTTGTAGTAGGCCTGATTGGTCATTATTAACTTGCCAGCAAGAGTGGATTTTGGGGTGCTGGCCTCAATTAAAGATTCTGCCTACTGCCAGAAACCTAGAAAGGCATGGATTTGTCTAAGCTCTCCCCTCTCCATTTGTAACAGTACCAAAAAGACATTTCAGTCTAGGCAGAACTGAATGTGTTTTTAATAACCAGATTGTGGGACGGTAATTACTGACTAGGATTATATTCACAAACAAAATTACAAAGATGCAATTATTAAAACAAATAGACTTGGTCTTAAGAAGTTGTGCAATAAGGATTATGGAACTTGAAATGTCCTGACTGCTCAACAGGAGATCTTTTTAGATAGCCATTGTGTCATACTAATGTTAGTGAAGGGCTGACAAAGAATTAGCCTCCTTCATTATCTGCACTGTAAAATTAATGGGAATGTGGATAATGTAGTTGTCAGGCAGTGCAAATATGAGGGTTACCTAGAATAACCTAGAGTATATTCCTGAGTTTCATTAAGCTTCTTATTTTAGTAATTAGATAAATGCTGTGTGTTTGTGAGGTTTTTTTGGTTTTTTTTTGGTTTTTTTTGTTTTGTTTTGTTTTGTTTTATTTTTGTGAATGTAGGAGTATAAGAAATTTTAGCATCAAAGTATAGTTCTTAAAAATGTATGCTGTAAAGTGATCTGTCACTTCCTGTCAAAAGTTTTGTTGTTGGAAATTGCAGTAATTCAGATAAAAGAAACAGTCATGTATGAGAAACAAAGAGCAAAAATACTATATTTGTAATGAACTTGTTAAAAATGCTTAGAAAAATAAAAATTAAAATATAAATATTTATTCAATGTAAATATAATACATGTATAAATTGGAAGGTCATTGTAACTTATTTGTGGTGTCAAACTTTATAAAAATATCAAAGTTTTAAAACTACTAAATTTATAACTTAAATCTAGCTGTTACAGAATATATCATTTAAAGCTGTTGACATTATAACAAAGATTTGATAAGCACTGGCTGTAGGCTCCTAGAATTAACATTTATTTAGATTCCAATTTGAAACTCTGCTGAAAAATTCCTTTTAGGACACTGTATTGGATAAATTATGTTTTTATCCAATACTACTTGAACAATAAGAAAATTTGTGGTTTTGTCTTTAGATAATTTCATAATGTGTGAGCAATTTTGGAAATCTTTAAATTACAATTATACTTAAAATGTTTCTAGTAGTGCAAAACTGTAAAATAAACTTTAATTCTCTCTTTATCAACTCATAACTTTTACTACCACCTCACCTTAATCCACTAGTTGTCTTCCTCACTCCCAAGAGCAATTAATTCCTGCAGTATGTATACACACACACAAAGAACTGTTCACCAGTGGAGAGTAATTTAAATATGTTTTTCAAATTCAAACTTTACCCTTTTTTACAGACTCCACATGTATTAGCTCTCTTCTCAGTGTTTATATTTTCTCTCATGCAGTTATACTGCTTTTGTGCCAGCTTTCAAAAGCAAGTTACAAGCTCCTTCTCCACAGTGTGTTTGCAGTATTTTGCAGCTGTTCTGACTAAAACTGTTGCTGGACTGAAATGAGAAATGAGACTATGGCAGAGGATCAGACATTTCTTGAATCCTTTTAACCATGCATTTGAATTTGTAAGGGAATCAATACTAAAGAACTGAACCTGAAATCAATTCAAGCAAAAAGAAAGAAAAAAAAAAAACAACTCCCAAATGAGAAAGAGGAGATAAAACAGTCTTAAATTAACAATTTGGTTAAATAATATCTTTTTTAGTACTTGTTGGTCTCTATGCTTTGTCTCAACATGATTCCTGACTTTTTCAAGTGTGGAATCACACCCAAGAAAACTTCTGTGCATTGGTTGTAATTAACCGTAAAGCATGAGATAACCATGAAAAAATTATGTTCAGCATTCTTTTATTTATAGACTGATGGACTGATTTTTTTAAAACAATAAATGAATGAATGGCTTTTTTCATCTATTAGGAATATAAAAATCTTGAGTATGTTTGTAGCGATATCAATAAGTAATACTCAACAGTATAAAATTGAATTAAGACATGGGTAATCATATTATTATACTAGGTCTGAAGTGCAAAATAACAGTTCAAAGTTCTAAAAAGTAACTTAGTGAAGGTCATTCTTCAGATAGCTACTTCAAGCAGAGTGATGGAGGTATGTGCACATTTCTGTTAAATCCAAGCACTGAATTAAATGTAATCTGCACAAGTGATTCATGCTCATATGAGTTTAACTGATATCATATGAGCTCAACTGATATATATTCAAATTAAAGAAGTGTCAAATTATAATTACTTACCCATGCAGACTTGCTTCAGACTTAGGAAATAAATTATTTAACTATCTCCATGCACATATCTCTTTATGATTGACTAGCTTCTATAATAATTTTTAGTTTGTGTTTATCCTTTGTGCTTTATAATTTATTTACTTCAGTGTAACCTTTTTACCCTGTTTGACACTGCAGTTATTCAAAGGAAATCCCCCTTGTGTATGTATGTTTATTCTCTACTCCAAAATTATTCATTTTTATGTTCTTAATTCTTACTTAGATCATTTAGTTAACTACTATATTCTATGTGGACAGCATGACATGTTGGAGATTTATGATCAAGTCAAGCATTCACACGTACACACACACAGGCACAAATACATAAAGATAGGAATCTCTATCTTAAATAACTGTGAACACTGCTGAAGTTTTGGACAGAAGACTCCAGATAACCTACGTGTGATTCTGGATATTTATGCAAGATGCAATAGGGAGGTCTCAGTGTGATGTTCTTCATGAGGAAATGCCTAAAGGTCATTTATGCCTAAAGGACATTTCCTTTATTGTTCTAGAAAAAACAGGGAATAAAATAAATTCTTGCTACATAGATAATATTTGAAATAACAATTAATAGTATCCAGTTTATAATCTGTACACTGATAGAAATTTTCATATCAAGATAGCAAAGATCTTTAAAGCTTTCTACTTATTTGGGGCCATTTATGACAAGAATTAACAGATGCATTCAATTAAGTCCTATTTCACGTGCCCCTGAATTAGTGGGAGCATCTGAAGCAACTTACAGAAGTGGCAGTACAAAACATAACAGGTGCAAATTCTTTCAGATAATTCTCAGACTAATCCATTGGCATAGTGCTGAACAAAGAAGCACTGACTATAATAAAATCAGAAGTTAAAATTCTGGATTTTTTAGAATATATTTCAGAGTTAAGGCTCCACTGTGTGATATTTAAGTGGCAATATCAACATCTGAAGGCCCAATTTCAAATTAACATTGAAACACATCCTAGCCAGCCTCGTACATCTGGATTCACAAATATTCATCACTCAGCAGTGGGCGTTAGCTGAGACTGACATGAAAAAGATGTGTCAAAAAAGCAAAAAGTTCTAAAATGTGATAAGGAAATTTTTGCTATGGTTTCCATAGGATGCCACATGAAGACACCTTACTGTTAAAAACTATGTCAGTCAAATGTTCTGTCTTCATAAACAAGGGGAAAATAATTTATTAAAAAGTACCTAATTGATTGATTCCTCAATTTTCACAATTATACTTAAAGACCATTCTGTTCTGTACCACAGCTATAATTTTTGAAAAAAAATTTGAACATAAATTTGGTACTGTCTGGACAACTTCTTTAAAGTTCTTCTTAAGCAACATTATTAAAATCTACTCTTTGGAAACAGCTTTGCATAAACCCACAAACTCCGTCTGGCACTTCATCTGGGAAAGCTGAGAAAACCTAAGAAAGTATAGAAGTTTAGTGTCTTGCTTATGTGTTCACAGTTTTTTTTTTTTTCCCCTTGACTATCTGGAAATAAAAGATTGCATATAAATAGTGGAAAGGATACAAAATAAAATATTAGGAGGATTAGAAGGATAGTGGAAGGATAAAAAATAAGCCTGGACCTTTTTACAGCCTGGAATATTCTTTTCTAAGACTTTAAGACTCTTTTGCTTGGGTTTGGAATGAATGATGAAATTGAACAGTAACAATTGCGTATGTGAAGAATCGGATTTTGTTCTCCACGATGTTCATGATTGCCTTTAGCAAGAAAAGAAGAGCTGCTAGATAAAAACAGATTTTGAAATAAGGGGTCAGTGTAAGAAGACCTATTACATAGAATTCGAAATTTTAGAGGAGATCAGCAATGAAATACACAACAAACTGTTTTGTCAGGTGAACCACTAAACTACCATTGAAACATTTGATATCTGAATCACCCATGTTGAATAGCAGCCTAATATAAAACCATCTAAATGCTACTACATCAGTCATAAGTTTCTACCATCAAAGAATAAGGAAAGAAATCCCTAAAACAAGTCAAAACAAAATAAAGTTTTCTTATTTGGGAATTTTTATCCTTCTTGACAATTTTCTGATAAAACAAAACACCACTTGAAATTGCAACATATTAAGAGTTTCTGATTGAAACACATACTTGGTATATTTAAGTACCATTGGGAATTATTTTTTCATTTCTATGATATAAAAACGACGATGCATGTGTAAAAGACATTGAGGTTTTGTTTTCTCTCCTTTCAAATATTCTTTTGCAGTAAAAACACAAACCGTATATTTAGTAGCACATTTGTTAACAAAAATTAATTTTAACCCATCAGAAGTAATAACAAGATGTTTAGATTAAAAAACTTCATATAACTTCGATTGGAACAATTTTGTATGATTTAATAAGACAATAATAAAGTTTCTTGTCAATAAAAAATAAATTTAAAAAAATACTAAACAGCTGTTGATTAAGACACACTAATGAAAATCACAAATAATTCTCTAACCACAGAAATCTCAGTAATATAATTTGCAAATTAGCAGCTCTTTTAAGAGAACATTGTTATATCTAACTTTGTACATGAAAGGTGCGGCAAGATATCACACTGAGAGTCGCTCAATAATTAATGAGCTTTATAAATAAATAAATTAATAAATAATGTGACTGTCAGGGTCTAGTCATAGGAACTGTCAATGGCAATGGAAGTGTCTCTGTTTCATCTGTAACCTCCTGGCTTTCAATTACGATCAAACAAAGTCTGAATTACTATACTTCCCTTTTCTTCAGAGCTCAATTATTTTAAAATCCTTATATTACCATTGTGTTATGTATATTTAATAATTCAGGACACTTGCAAACTTTTCATTGAAATGCTATGTTTAAAAGGTGGCTTTATCTCACATTAAGCAATTCTGCCACAAGAGCCCAAAATTTACCAAGTCCCTGTTCACATGGGGAAGAGCTTTCCCTCACTGGTCAGTTGCAAATAGTAATTTATATCCACTTAAAAATAATATTCATTATTGTCAAAGAAGAAGAATTTCCATTTATTTATTCTTTGTCTCAGTGATTCATTATTCTATTTCTTGTTTGAACCACAACCAATTAAAAATCCAACTTTGACTTCCTAAAATTAACAGTAATTCATATTAACCTGCAGTGGCCCAGGAAGTTTTTGATAATGTAAGCATGGAAGTAATTTGGAAGGATATTAAGATACCATGCATGAAAAGCCACATAAATATGATGACCAGAGTAACAGAAAATCAGATAAATTATACAGGGCAAGATCACTGCCCTTGGGGATTAATGACAAATTGTGCTACAAGCCTACTAATTGCAACTGACTAGTGTAAAAAGAGTCTGTTTTTTCCATCATCTTATGATAGGTTAAAAAATTACTAATAATTCAATAACAAAATGGCAAATGTTATCTCAGAATATATAGAGGAGCATGCCAGCCATAGCTTGCAGCACAGGACACCAGAAAACAGTTCATCAGAAAATTGTTCACTTTATGTTAAATAGTTCTGCTGAGAGCTTATCCACATAACAAATGCATAAAATTTAAAAAAAGTAGATATATTTGTCCTGTACATGCATGTGGACCAGGAAAATTTGGTATGATGGTGGAATAAATAATGTACTGCCAAAGAAGGTAAGATTTTTGTCTTATGTATTCAAACAATATAGTTATTAAATAAGGAGAGGAGAAGAAGGAAAGGAGGAAGCACAATCTGAGCTTAAAGAATAAATTACTAGATGCCAGTATATTTAAACCAGAAATTAGAAGATTTTCTAAGAAAATAAAATATTGATAGCAGCCTTTCAGTAGGAGCATCAAGACAAAAAAACCCCAAGAAAATTACTTTTAAGATTAATCTAAATCATTGTATAAAAGGAGTTTGATGATGGAACTTGAAAACATTTCAAGACTTCTAAAATCCTGTTTAAAAAAAAAAAAGCCAAAAACCCAACAACCAAAACCATAATCCAGTACAAATGTCTGGAATAAAAAAATAAAACTATGACTTAGAAATACCTGGATTGTTAATGTTAAAGCAAAGATGAAGCCGCCTCATATACATCCTAAAGAGGACATCTGCCAGCCTGGAGCATCCTGTGTTTTTCATGTCACTTTTGTTTTGGACAATGACAGTATGAGCCATCATTATCCTAGAGTCATCACTCTGTCTTCAACCTTGTTTGAAGAAACTTGTGTCTGTACAAATCCTGTACTGTTGTGCTCTCCACCTGACTCTTACTTCTGTATGTCTCTCTTTATCCTTTTTGTTTTTCAAGTTTGAGTGGTCTAATCAAGAAAGAGTCTCAGTAGTGAAAAACAATAAGGGACTAAACATTTACAGAAACATCTGATGCACTTTACTGTCACAAGATTAACACATATTTATTTTGATTAAGAGACCAGATGCTGTTCTATGTTTTTGCAGCAATGAGATAGATAATCCAATAACAAAAATAGAAAGCTTGCAAATATTTGTTACTCTTCATGTTTTAATTGCACAAATTTGCAATCTCTTCTATGCTGTTTAAAAATGTCCCTGCATGATAAAAAATATATTTGTCCCTGAGCAAGAAAAAGTAGACAACATCTCTCACCATCAATAGAATAATGATAAACAGGGTCATTTTGTACAACATAATGTACCTGAAGAAAAACTGAAAATTGTGATTTCTGATATGTGCAATATTAGCAACTTTGTTTTTCTAAATGTTTTAACTTCCTCATTACGTACTGTCTTTCTTTAATCAAATTAAATGGGATTGTCACAATAACATTGCTAGCAGTAATAGGACATAAACCCCCAAACCACATTAGCTGTTCAATGTTATAATGTTACAAGAACTCACAAATGCTCCATTTTTCTTAGCTTTTTCTGAGCCCAGAAGACTCCTCTGAACGTGGCCTTTCTCAGTAAAGCAAACCAACATGGTCTATTAGTAATGTAGACTCTAGGCAAAACTATCCAAGAACTTCCAGAAGTACTTGTTTTATTTTCAGAAATCAGTTGGATTGTTAAGCTTCAGGAATACGTGTTAGCATGCCCAAATACTGCCATGAAAAGACAACTATACATAATAACAGGGCACTAGTTATACAGGTGATGGTTTTTCAGGTGGAAATAACTTGATCGCTTTCTTTATAAACAGAACAAGAACAAAATATCCTACATATCACTTAAAACCTCACCCTGTAAAAAAATAAAACTTATTTTTGTTTCTTTGTATAGGTCTACAAAAGACATGGTCAGAATCATGGATGGGAAAGCAATAACAGTGGTTGCCCTGAGCACATCTCACCTTCTAGGAGTTCAGCTGGCTGAATCTAAATGGAATCTAGATTATGTCCTTCACTGGTAGGAGCTATCATGAAAATAGCTGGAAGGTTGCCCCTCCTTTCCTTAGGATCTGTTTTTAAATATTCTAAAGTATGATCAATGCCCTCACAAGCAGGGAGCTTTGGTGTGGGCTTAGAATGTTAGAGACAGGATCCAGTGTGCAGGCAAGGATGAGGGTCAGCCCTGGTGTGACAATGGTCTGTCATAATGAAATATGTCCAAGGTCAAGTTAACCAGTGGGGCAACATCAAATTTGAGAAGATATAACCAGGGCAGACATAAATACAACCAGCTGAATTTCTTAGTTTAGGCAAAATCCTGGAAGTGGAATTAGGAACTTGATTTTGGGCAGCAATTTGGAGACACAAACATAGATCAGGTGATGAATGAAGAGGATAAACAAAAGTTTATGTATAGCCTGAAACAGGAAAATTGGAAGATATTGTCAATGTACTCTACATAGAGATACTTTTTTTCTTGCCATGGTCAGTCAAGAATTCTCTCTAATATTTAGCTGTTCAGATTACCTGCCTACTGCTGCATCAATAACTAGTCACTGGGAAAATGCCTGCTAGTATCAGGGACAACATCAACATCAATATAAATAACTAGTCCCATGATTTCAGATAAATATAATTCTATATTACCCCTTCAAATAATAATTCATAGGTAGAAGTGAGGTTAGTGAGATCAGGCAGAAGAAAGCTCAGTGCAATTACCTCCCTTTTTTTTTTTTTTGAGCAATTTTGGCAAGGTTAGTGAGAGAAAAGAAATATGAAAATGAGTGAAATAATGAAGCCAATCTTAATTTCAGCAATCAGCCTTTCAGTAAACAGCTGCTGTTCAAGATTACAGAGTTTAAAGGATTTTCATCTATTTATCAGTTTTAGACTTTTCTTGTAGTTGTTATGGTTTCTGTATATTTTGCTCTGCAAACTCTTACTGCAATAGGTTAGTACTTGGAAATTTTCCCATATAAATGTTAGATAATAGGTTCTAAGTTAATTTTAACAGTGAATGCTTTTACAGCCTATGCTTACCCAGTTTGATGTGATCTTATTTACTGCAGAGGTTCTTTAAAAACTCAGATTGATCATGAATAGAAGACTGATGAGTAAAATATATGAGAACTGGGAGGATCTGTTTTTTGCAAAAATCTGCAACAACTTAGTTATTTGGATTCTGAAATATGAAAAGTAATTTCCTGATCGCATTTATTGTGTTTCACATTTATGGGGTTTTTATGTGCAATAAGAAGCATTTGATCAGCTGCTGACAGTTTAAGGTCATATCTTTCCCAGTTACCACTTTGTTGAGTTGCTGTTAAGCATAAATAATACACTGGCCATAGCCTTTGTCAGCTTGATTTCTCAAAGACTGCGGTCAATACACTTGTTACGCTTAAAATAGCCACCAAAACTTTGTAGGTAATGGGGAGAGATGAATGATTCAGTGGTCTTTGGAAGATGCCAATAGTATGCATTGAGGTGGCAAGGGCAGGTGGGTTGCTAATTTAGCTCTTTGAGATAAGGTGCTAGCATTAGACTAGGAAAGGTGAACAGCAGATACCTGTCCCTAACGAGTTAACTGGAAGGGTAAGGTACTTCAAGTAAAGAATCCTTAATCCTTTATCCTAAATCCAATATCCTTTATCCTAAGCTGGGATAATTAGGAAATTTTAAAGAATAGTTTATATACATGTATACATACATACATATATACATACATACATACATACATACATACATACATACACACACATACATACATTCACATACATATCTGTGGAGAGACAGAAACAGCACAAGAAAAGAAAACATCAAACCTAATTACAAGAAATGTCTACCTGAAATTTTGCTCCTGCGAAAGCAACCTCAACCAAATATAAGGGAATAATAATATAATCATACTGTGCTGATATATAATATTTATATAACTCTATAATAATACCTGTTGGGATTCAAAGAGTAAGTCCTCTTTAGGATAGGCAACAATTTGACCACACTATCTTTTTAAATTTCTTTTTTTACATGGATAATGATATTGCTAATTTTTTGTGTAATTCTAGAAGGTGAGTCTGAATTATTCAAGGGTCCAGAATTTAGGTCATCCTCTTACTCATAATACCGAAGCCAACAGGCCACTATTTAGTGACTCTAGTATTTCCTTCAACAGTTTTTTTCCCCACCTTTTTTCTTTCTCTTTTTTGTTTTTTGGTTTTTTTTTTTTTTTTTTTTAATGAAAGGGATAATGGTCACAGTAATTTCAAATAAGGCAAACATCCCTTTTTAGTGTACTTGCTTCATCTGCTCAGGCAACATGCTGCTCAATACCTACTTTTCACTTTATCCTGTTAGGCCTCAGAGGTGCAAATATGCTCATATTCTGCTAAATAACAGAAATGACCAAGAGGCTGTGTAAAGAGTATGAACAAATCCATCTGAGGTGCCTAAAATAAGTAGAGTGTATAGCCAAAATCACTAGAATTGATGCAGGTATCTTCAAAAACCTATGATATACAAGAACTTATATCTCACTCATAAATTATTGTTATGTATGGACTTATGAAAACCATAAATCATAAATGTAGTACTTTAGTTTCATACTCTAATAAAAAGGAAATTTTAAAATAGCATTTTCTTTTTTTCAACATGTTCAAAACCAGGCTTGTAATCACATTTACCCATTCTTCAAGTAGACTCTGGATATTACTTTCCCATGTACTGCACAGAGCATAACACAGTTTACAAGCAAACAGGGTCTCTGATTTGATCATCAACCAAAGAAACACAGAATCAAATTACAGACAAAATAATTATCTAAAGGGCCAAAAAAGATTCTTACTGGAGATCAGATTGAAATTTACACAGTTACCACAAGAGAAATATCACCTTTTTTTCAAATCAAGGGAATCAGACATATTTCTTATTAAAAAATAAATTGATGTGTAATTCCATAATACTATTATTAATTTCACTACTTGCGATGACATTTTGGCTATATTTGTTCTGTCTTGCAGAATGAAGCCTATTTCATGGAATGAGCAAATATATTTTTCTCTCTATTTTCTGTTGTTTTCATAGCAACATAACTCCAGTTCAAGGAAATGTGGTTCTTTAATCCTTCTAACTAATGAAATGAAAGTATTCAATATGCCTATTACTGTTCTCACATCTATCACAATTTTATATTAAGATATTATTTTTTTTCCTCAGTCAACTACAGGATTCCCCTAAATATATCATTCTAGTTATTTACTTACCAGCCTAATATAACCAGTCAGATCAATTTCACATCTAAATCTGTTATCCAATATCATTTGCAGTCTATTCTTTACTAGGGTGATAAAGAAAATCCAGTTTCCCAGACTTTATATACTTGGGCTTTCAAGGTTTTACAAAAATGATACCTGCTCTATTGAATTTGATTTTTTGAGAGCCAACATAAGTAGAAATCTAGTTGTACAACAGAAATAGTCTTTCCAATTTCAGATAGATTTTTCATATCCAACATATGAACTAAGGCTTGAAAATCACCAAAGCATACAAGAAATTGTTTAAGCTGTATATATTGGCTGCAAGTTTTCTGATAGATTCCTTGAATATTTTTCTGTCAAATATCTTACATACTTACACTTTACAATTTAATATTCATCCCTATTTATTTCACTCAGACCTTTGAAAACTATGAAATAAAATCCTCCAGAAGACAAACAGCAATAGACAATGATAACTGAGCATTTTCTGATGTGAGGCATGTTAGTAGTACAAGTAGCTTTTTTTAACCATGGCTGGTGTTTCATTGACAGAAATCAGTCACTAGGTCCAAATTTCAGCAGCAAATGGAAGAAAAGTCACTAACCTTCTCTCTATTGGATCTTTTGATTACTTTGCCAATATGTGTGCTAAAAGGTGAAGAAGAAAAATGTTCATAGGAAACACTCTTGCTTGCTGATATAGGAACCAAAATCACTTTCCCTCTGTGGTTTCACTGGCAAATTGATCTGCAGTAACTATCATAGGTTTGAAACAAGCTTTCTTTTTTGCAAGGCACATCTCTCTCCAGACCTCACTGCACTCTCCTATTGAAAAAAAATTTGCTATCCCTACAAATGCCATAAGACTATAAGGCTTTGATTAAAAGAAGCACGTAAGTTTCTTGTGAGCACTGCAGTTTTGGGAAGTGAGAATGAACAGGTGAAGAAGAATTGGGGAAAAAAAAATTAGCATTTCCCTTTCTAGACACAGCCAGATACAGCAAACTGCAAGATACAGCTGAGTCAATCCACAAAGTTTGTTGCTGCTGTAAAAGAAACATAGTTCCATCCTCTGTGAAAGGAATACTCACAGTTTACAACCACCATATGTAGGACTACAAATCCCTAGAATTTTCTTAGAAGTTTTCTCTTCAAGTGACATGAACTATTAAAATGTATAAGCAGGCATCTCCAAATATTTATGGATAACATCTCAGCTCCACAGGACCTAGAAAGCATTGTAATTCCTCGTGAGGAACAGAGGAATATCACACACGAAAAGCGAAATAATCCATGCAACAATTGTATTTTTGCATGTTACTTAATACGTAATAATATATAAAATATGTAGTATTATAATCTTAAGGAAAAGTACGAATGAGAGAGGATCTGGAGTTCCAAGCACCTCAACTCTTTTTGAATAATTTCTCTAGGCAGTTCAGCCTGATGCTGAAAGTTCTGATGAAAATCAGAACCGTAGCAATAAAACAGTACAAACTTTGTGTGTTTATAGGTATTTCTGGACAGAAATGCCAAGTTATGTCATGACTACACTGAACACAGAATAGGACGAACTTGTCACAAGGCCCATGTTGACCACAGGAAGAGAATAAATCAGCCAAAATGAAGAGTTAACGCTATGGTGTTGCAATGTTGTGGCAATAGTAAAAGTACATAGGAGAACTAGGTGTTTGTACTGCTTAAGCCCTTGAATTTGGCATGACAGAATCAGCTTTACCTCACTTTATTACCAATTGCAGCACTATGGAAATATACCATAACTATTAAACCCTACATCTTGTGTATTGGAAGGTTTGTGGTGTATAATCCCTCATTCCCCAGAAACATAAGGCTTATTCCTAGCTTCTGTGAAAACATAAAAATCAGAAACTCCTGAAGAAAACAAGTCAGCAGTTTATACAAAGAGCCAGTGAACTGGGCAGTGACAAGAGACAAGCATGTCTTGGGAGATTTGATTCCGCAGGTGAAGATTAACCTAAAAGATCTGGGGAAGTTTTGGAAACACACTCTTCTCCCCAAAAACCTTGCTAGTCTAGGCACATTTCTTGACCCAACTTGCTTCTATATTTTCAATATTCAGCACTTGATCTCCATGTCTTCTGGAAGGGTAGAGATTTCAGTAGGTGGTTTAACATTAAAAGTTAAAGTCAAAGCCTTACAGATCCAGTCCTTTATTTAAGACAACTGAAGGGACATACCTTTTGTCTCATTTTCCTAGCAGTTCCCATACTTCAGGGCAACCAGGATTTCAGTAGCTCAATTTGAGTCTAAATTCCTTGATGAGGCAATAAGGACTATGTAACAGCTTTCACAATGAGACTACAGCTTAAAGACACATCTTTAAAATCCATACTTCAGTAACCATGGGAAAATAAGTTTTATAAGACCATTTTCCATTCATATGTAGAAGCAGGGGGCACTAAGGAAAATGGGACATCAGTTACTTCCAATATTTCCATTTAGTAGCCTACAAACCATAATACATTGAAAGCATATAGAAGATTAATTTCTCTCAGAAGACTTTTTGAAAGGTTCTCTTACCCTCAAGACATAATGAAATGTTATATTTTGTGTTCCTAACATATAAAAATGTTTAAGCTCTGTCAAAATCATGGCACACATCTGGTGTGGGTAAAAGCAAGACCACACTACAGCACAAAGTGCTCCCCACTGTCCAGCAAAAGCTCACTTTGGCTGGGAACTGAGAATAGATTCTCAATCCAAACATCAGTACATTTCTTTTTAACAAAGGAATTCTCTGAAGGCCCATTACTGATTTCTGTTCTCTGCTTGGATGTTCAAAGGACCATAAAACTGACCCAAGATGCCTGCTTTGAATATTTGAGAAGATTTCTTGCCATTAGATCTGGAGTTTGAACGCTTTACCCAACATTGCCAGCTCTGTGTGTTCAGAATTCATGAAATGAAACCCACTAAGCATAACAGGCTTTTAACAATTAAGTATAAGCAGCACAGCAAGTTTGGTGCTGTGTGTAGACTTAGCTGTTCACATTGTTATTTTCTCCAATGCAAGAGATAGAAAGTGTAACTTCAGCTGGAACACGGAACTTGTCATGAATTTCAGGACATGGATAAGTCTTGTCATGAATTTCAAGACAAAATCTTTACATGATTCTGCATGAGGGTGTCAGTCATCACTGAAAGGTAAATGCACTTTTCTCCAGAAGATTAGAAAAGCTTATGCTCTTTTCAATTGTAGCACCAAAATGGATTTTTAGTTTCAGTCCCTGTGAGGATTACTTTCTGAAAACCACTTCAGAACAGTTTGTCCCTCACTTAGCTAATATCATCGGTGATCCATGGTAAGGTTCACAATTTGAAAAGCAATGAAGAATATGGTGCACTCTAATTGCCTCTTGACTGCAGGTAGATTATTGAATAGGCAAAATCAATTTTACTATACAGTGAACAGGCTTGGAATTAAGGCAGTCTTATTGAAAAGCTGGTCAAAAGTCATTTCCAATTGAAGAGTTTTGCATCAGAAAATGCTAATTTGCCCATTGCACCTTAACTGCCAGTCAGGACTGTCCAGTTTTCTGAAAACCTACCCAAAAAGAAAGAAAAGGTGCAGAACCAGTCTAACATACATTCTGTATAGATGACTAGGGGGAATTAAAATTCTCATTATTTTAATGTACTTACTACTTTGTTATATTCTTGTGAATAAAAGGCAGTAAGTGCACCTTTGGGTCTTTGTCAGTAGTACTTGCCTTCCTACTATGTTCTTATTGCAAAGAAACACGTTATACAATTGTTCTGATATATGTGTTCAGACATATATGTTCCAGAAAACCTGCTTTTAAAATTATCAGTTTTATTCATATGGCTTACAAGAAAAGTGATTATTTTCTCTCCCTCCCCCCCAAACAAAGACAAAGACAAAAACAAAGACAAAGATAAAAACAAAAACAAAAAAAAACCAAAAACAAAACCAAAACCAAAAACAATCTCCACAGGACTTTCTGAATGAGACAAACAGGATTTAGGAAGGAGATACTTAGGTGAGATGCATGTCCTACCTTAAAAAATTATTTTCTTAATTCTCTGTCTCACTGTTTGTTATTTTTTCATCCATTCCTCTTGGCTCAATAGAAATGCACATCCAAATAAGGACTATACTATATAAATGAATATACTATATAAATATTCCATATTTGAGAAGTTAAATTAATTTTCAGAACAGTATTCGAAGTTTCAATAAAATTTCAATAAAAGCCGTGTTCTGGAAATTCACCTTCAGGTTTTTTTACTGAATATTACATGATTATTCCATTTCTAATATTTGAAATTAGTGTATCCCATTTGCATAAGACTTTCCAAAAGGTTTTGTAATATCAGGTAAGCAAATGGAGTAATAAAAGAGTTAATTTCTATGACATAATTATGAAGAGTTTTTTGCAGCTTTGTGAAGATTTTAATTGGTTTTTTTCATAGTCTTTACCATTTTTATATGCATGTGTGTGTGTTTGTGAAAGGAAAAGGTGTCTGTTATTATCTGATACCATATAATTTATGCTATAACTTATGCATTTATGAATAGTTATTGCACTTTCCTAAGTTTTTGATTTTTTAAATTGTTCCTCTAAGACAATAAAACCTTATCATGTATAAAATACTGCGTACAAAGATCAGCATACATGGTAACACCAAGATATTTTTATCCAAGATAGTTTGGAATTGGTAGAATTCTCAAAACTACTTCAGCTGTATAATTAAAATAAAGAAAAATCTGATTTTCAGGCAAGCCCATTTTTCCCAAGAAAAATACTCTGAGTTCATAGCTGGTGTATTTGCAAGAAGATACCAAATGGTGTAACCATCAATCCATACCTATCCTCTGCAGACGGCATGACCACATGGCATGAGCCAAAGTTAAATTTCATGCTTCAACACGGTCAGACATATTTTATATTACATGTAATAAGGACTCATTTTGTACATCACAAGCAGAGATTCCTCAGATGGATGAGATGGTGTGTCCCAACAAATTTGCAGATAACAAGTCCTGTTGTAAACTGAAGTAGTTTCCTGTAATAAATATGGCTGCTGTATAGTGTAGGAACATAAACACGTGGTTTTCCTACTTCTGTAAAGGATTGTAAAAATTCAATTCAACTTTAAAACATGAATAAAAGGATAAATTGATTGTCACTACAAATTCTGTTACAATAAAGATGCTATTATCTTTTCTGTAATAAAGATGTTGATTTTGTAGAATGGATACTTTTACTCACAAAAACTCACCACTAACGAATTCTAGTGATATGAAACATTAAAAAGTGTGCACCGTATTAAGAAAAACTCAATGTTTACCAGTGGCTTCATTTTTAATGTTGCTTCTCATGAACCAAAAATAATTACATATTCTGAAGCAAACCTTTAAAAGAATTTCTCAAGACAGATATTTTCAGGGATATTTGTGAAGCCATGAAAGTCTGTTGTTGCAAAAAATACATTTCATTAAGACCTTTGATGAGCTGCATGCATTTTCTTCCCTTTAATGTCTACTGACATAGTAGATGACAATGGTTTCTTCCAGAACTGGTAGGGTGCACTTATCCAATAATTAACCTATCAAAGTCCCCAACTATCGCATTCATGAGATATAGTCCCATTATTAGAGGCTAATTAATTATCTGGGGATCGACCAAGGGAGAAGACTCAAGCCTACATTAGCTCTGAATAAGTCATTGCTGTCTACTTGAAAAACTGTATTTTAAGGAAGCCTTTCATATATTTATCTAAGAAGATGAGTATTCCAGAGGGAAGTCATCCACATTTTCTGGCAGCCACACTTAATGTGATTAGTACTTCTTCCATCATTCCAGTGGGGTTACTGCCAGAGGAAGGTTATAATTAAGACTAAACCAGGACACTATAGCTGCAAATTATTCAAAAATGTTTAGGTGAGTTTGTGCTTCTTGCCAGATCCTTAAGCAAAATTTGACTTAAATTGTACCGGTAGCATCAGTCTTTGAAAAAATAATTTCCTAGTATCTATCTTTCTTTTTTGCTGTGAATAGATAATAAATCTTAATATGCATCTGGACAAATATTCAATGTGATGAAGTGAAAGATTTGTGCCTGACAGACTTGGTGGTCTTCTCCAAAGAGTTGGAGTGTTGGTGGATAACAACGTCCACCTGGATATCTTCTACCTGGACTTGTGCAGAGCTCTTGGCATTGTCCCACATGACAACCTCATCTTTAAACTGAAGAGACGTGGATTTGATGAATGAACCACTCAGTGGATGAGGAATTGGCTGGATGTTTGTACTCATAGTGTTGTGGTCAACACCTCAATGTCCCTGTGGAGACCAATTATAGGTGAACAATATAAAAATATTGCCTTGTATCTTCAAAACACATATTAAATAAAAAAAGTACAATTGTGAATACTGTAATAACAAAACATGCTTAAGACCCCAAGATATCTACGCTTTGGAGAAGGGGAAAAATGCATAAAATTGCTTCATGTATAATTTTCTAAGAAAAAATGAAGGCAGAAATTTAAATTGTCAGTATTTTACATTCAGCTATTGTTATGTCTTATACTCATCAACACCAAAACAAGAAGAAAGTATCTGTTTTGGTAACACTCTGAATTCAGTCACTGGAGGACCCATTAGAAAAATGAAACAGCTTTTTATGTATTTATTTCTGCTCTTGTCTATAGAATACAGATTTATATAAATTGCAAATTGCTACTCCATGAATGTGGTAGTACAGGATCTTGGAATCACGTTCTGCTGGAAACATTGAGCAGATTTGTACAAAATTCAATTTTTGCATATCTGATCATGAGAATTGAAACTTGATTTGGAAAAAGTACACATAACTATTTAAGACAGACATATACATTTTTAAAATACTGATAGAAAAATAACAAGACAGCTATTAGAGAAACGGACTTAAAAGCAAGCTTTATAAAAGGTAAATTTTGTAAAAATAATCTAACATGAAAATAAAATTATTCAAGTTTTCTTCCATTCTCATAACATCCTTTCTATCACTTGATAGCTTCTCTAGCAACACACTGCTTCTGACTCTGCGGATGATAGGATTGTTTTCAGTTTCCAAGCATGGAAGAAGTAGGTAATAGATCTCTCAAGCGGTGTGGGTTTGTATTGCAATCTAACACAGCTCTTGAAAACAAACACCTGTTATTTGTCTGTTCTATGTGCTATGTGACATCCTGTAAATTTTATTTGTCATTTGGGAAAAAGGTTTTGCCCATCAGTTGCTGAGAAGGAAAAAGATCTACTTGGACTTTGAGGACTAGGAAGGCCACTACTGCTCTGATCCAAAGAGGCATATTTTTAGTGACCTGTTTTAGATTTATGGTACCTCTTCCTTTGAAGGAAATGTTACATCTTCACAAAACACCTCAATCTTTCTACAGACTGTCACTACAAACCACTGTGCCATATTTAGTACCAACAGACCTCATCTATACACAGCAGAGGGATATCAGCAAAGGCTGTTGTCTTTAGAAGTACTTATTAATTAATAAATAGACAAGCATCAGAAATGCAGGGTACTAAAATAGCAGAGGTCTGTACGTGGCATTCATAACTTCTTTTTTCCTTTTTTTTTTTTTGCTTCCTTGTGGGTTTTTTTTGGTGGTGTTTTTGGAGTTTTTTGGGGGGGGTGCTTTTGCCAGCAGCTATTCTTATAGCAGTAGAAATTCATCCTTCTCCAGAGCAGTTTAAATAGATTTTTTTGTTCCCTGGCACAAAATTTATTATGGCATCTGTGGTATTTCAAAGAAGCTTGAACAGTCAAAGAATAAATGCCTGAAGTGGCACCAAACAGTAAAATAGAGACATCCTGCTCTTTTTAAAAGGAAGGAATAGTTAAGGAAGTTACTCATGACTTTGCCAAACTGAGTTTTAACAGATTATCTTTAATTAAGGATGATTTGGACTGGACTCCAGATAGCAACAGCCCCAAATGACTTTCATAGCATTTAGCCTAAGGCAGAAGTGTGAAAATATGGCAGAATTTCTACAGATTTCAACATGGTCAGAACTTATATCTCACAGACATTATGTGAGAGCTACATAAATTATGTATGTGAGGCAGCTACTCACACCACAAAGCACAGGAGGCTCATTGCTCTGCTAAGGAAACCTGTGTAGGTGTAAACAGTGTCTTGAATTGTGATGTACAGAGTAATGTTTTGGATTTCCCAGCCACCCAAAAGATACTTCCAAGGATGGAAGGTCTTTTTGACAAAGAACATGAAAATACTTTCAGGAATGATGTCATAACCTTTGATTGTCTAGAAATAATTTTTGACACTGTTGGACATCAAATCAGACCTTTTGTGTGTTTATTCCTAACCTATGCATCTAAAATGGAAATACAGAAAATGCTCATTCCTGAAAACATTGATTGGTTTATTTCCCACAGTTTCAGTCATGTACATAAGCCTGAGGTAAATTAGACTGTTTTGTTTGGTGGGTTTTTTTAAACAGATGAGATTATGTTGCAGTCAAAGAATATATGTGTTCTTATCTCATTTAAAAAATCAATGAAAACCTGCATCTCATACAAATAAAATTTTGTGCAGGTCAGTGTGTAAATGGGTGACCTGTTCATCCTTGAATTGTTGCCATTCACCATGTGGTACACTACTCTAAATCGCCGTCTGTTTCATTTTATATTAATATATTGGACTATGAAGCATGACATTTCAAGCTTCTGATGCACATTTCTTGTCAGAATTAACTTCAGTGGCTCAAGAGGTCACTGTTTGCCCAGCTGGAAGAGGCAATCTGCTCAGACACCACAATGAAAGCTGACAGAAACCATGAATCATTATACCCACATGTCAACCCTGTTTCATTTTCTGAAATGGCCTGGAGGCATTCTCACAATGCAGCATAGCAAAGATGCTGCCTTCTAGGTGCTTCTGTTACAGCAAAGTCAAACTCCTAGTTTGTACCACTGGTGAAGGTAATCTCAAGTGAACAACTTTCTCTTGAAAGTTTGATAGAAATCCTCTATTTCCAGATACAAGGGGTTTACAGCTTCGAAAGTCTCAGCAGGCTGTGCTGTGATGAAGGTTTGAGCTCTCAACTGAGATAGTTTTCCTTTTTCATGGTTGAAATATAGACCAAAATGGAACAGGGAGTGTCCTTCAATACATGGTAGTTAACAGTATTCAGAGGCAGCTAGAAAATCAGGAAGTCAGAAACACAAGATGCTTAAAAATGCTGTTTTTAACCAACACCATGCATGAAAGCTCCTCAAAATTTTGTATATGATCCTACCAATCTGTGTAGCCATTTTTCATCAATGACATCTTCCAGTCCTTGTATCATCAAAACTCTCATTAGCTGAAATTGGATTTCAAAATTATGTTGACCATGGTGTAAATAATTTCATTTTTTGACTTGATTCAGTACTCTTCAGATTGATGAATCAGTGGATGCATCCTTACGGGTTGAAGGCAATATTGTAACCTGCAAAAATGGAACTAAAGAAAAAAATCCAAATTTCCTTTTAAATTTTTACAGGGATTTTTTGTTGCCCTTCCTTCCTTCCTTCCTTCCTTCCTTCCTTCCTTCCT
>VXAX01003089.1:98058-129284 GCA_013399835.1 Leptocoma aspasia
TTTCCTTGTTTCCTTCCTTGTTTCCTTCCTTCCTTGTTTCCTTCCTTGTTTCCTTTGTTTCCTTTGTTTCTTTCCTTTGTTTCTTTCTTTGTTTCTGTGTCTAAAAAGCAGGGACCAATTGCATAATAAAGCATGTTTTCAAACAAACTGTCATAAAAACTTAGAAGATTTTAAGGTTTGCTCATCTAGAATGCTTTTATGATACAGCATTTTGACTGTTAATTTTAAATTTCATTCCCTAGAAAAACAGCTACGGAAATTATTTTTGAAGCAGTGTCTAGAACAAGGAATAAAAGAAGTGACATATGCACACCATTCAGCATCCTTTTCTCCAGGTTAAATAACCACAGAGTTCCTCAGCTGCTCCTCACAAGGCTTGTGATCATTCACCAGCTCTGCTGCCTTTCTCTGGACACACTCCAGCCTTCTTTGTTGAAGTGAGGACACCAAAATGGAATCACAGAATTAAATCACACGTGCTTTAAAATGGAATCAAAACATTAAAAGAGGGAGAAAATAAAGTTGAATGCTGTGCTTATTTTAATGCATGTTATGTTTACTCTATGTTAAATAAAGGGTTTAAAACCAGTATATATGATATGGAAGTTTTTCTTAGAAAGCATTTTTCAAATTTAAATATTTTTCAATTAAGACAAGAGGCATTATGCATGACAAAAAACCAAATAATATATGCTTCAAGGCCATTTCTGAGTGCTTTATTTTTTCTTAATGTGCAATCCTGAAATACTGTAATATTTTAATTGTTTATAAGGAGGAGACTGCCAAAAGAGATTTTGGTAACTATATTTAATATTTCTTGAATTTTCATGGGCAAACCACCTAAATGTCTGTTTGTGGACCCTTAAATTTTTGTTAAATTAGCCATAAAATCTCAGAGGTGGGGGTTTAAAATTTCTCATATTTGAACCCTCTCAGCACTACTGAATTGTAAAGTGCAATCTAACTTTTATCCACATCAGAAATTGACTTATCCCACCGTATGAGCTTTGGGCACCGCTCTGTGGCACAAGAGCAGCTACAGTCACTGGGCTTATGGTTGTAATATGACCTTGGCAGAAATACCACTGGTTTTTGACCTCATATCTCGGGAATACAGCAGAACTTAGGAGCTGTAAACAAGTCACTGTCTTTACTGTGGTTCTTTCCAATACCTCACTAATAACCCACCAGGACTAGCTAGCCTAGAAGGCTAATTTTCATGTCATGGTTTCTATCTATCTCCCAACTTTTTCACTGATATATTTTCCCAGGTCTGGCTCTGTGCAAATTGGCTATTTCAGAGATGCAGTTTCCTATGACTGATAGTTAAGACTCGTGGCTTCGACGGTTGTCACCGTGTGGAATGAAATGAGGAGATGGAGCTAGGAATGTAGAATAAAGTTACTGCAGTAACATTACTTATTACCTAATTTATTTGTTTCTATTAATCATAATCAATACCAGCCTCTGGCTTTCATGAGTACATTGAGAAAGTAGACATGCTGTGACATGGAGTGAACAGGAGGGTTAAATTTCTCTTTTCTCTATGGAACATCCATATAAAGACAAATCTCCTCAACCCCAAGGTTCAGGCAGCACGATCCTAAGCTGAAAAATTTTAGAGTTTTGAATTTCAGTGTCAAATGAAAGTTAGCAAACTACTTATCTGAGAATAAAGGGATCTCTTCTTTTAATCAACATTCCCTCATGACAAATGCCTTATGGTTCTTTATGAATGACAAAGGGTCAACATGATGTACTCATACCAAAGACTGAGTAGTTTAGCAATGGGCTAAATAATTTTTTCTGTAAAAAATGAGTTCTCAATAGTCTTCCACAAAACTGTACATGAAGTGTCACACAAGGCTAAAAGCTGATAAAGCTCATAGTCTGATGAACTATCAGAATTATGTATTCCTGGTGAGATGTTCTGCTTGATAAGTAAGATGTTAACTGCATTATGAACTTGCTGCTTCTTCTAAAGAAGGAAAGTATTACATTATCAGTAACTCATATTTGATTAACAAAAACATGAATCATACCAATAAAATTACTATCTAGGGTGAAAAGAAAATAATTCCACCTCTGTTACTCAACTGTTTATCCAATCTTACAGCTAAGTTTCAACTCTCTCTGAAATAAGGCCTGTGAATAAAGGGGTGTAGTGGGCAGATACCACTGAAGATGAGAACTACACAGCCCTTTGTCCATTTCAGATCCTTCAAGAGATGGGGGAGTGAGAAAGAAAAAAAAAATTAGGAAACTCCTGAGGTGACAAAAGCATCATTACAAAAATGGAGGGAAGAGGAAGGAAAAAAAGCCCATCAAAATAAAGCAATGCAAATTCAGTCATTGACTTCAACAAGAAGACTGATGCCCTGCTAGTCTCTGAACAATGGTTTCTACCCAAAATCCCCATCTCCTCAGTTTGTGTTGCTCAGCATAAGGTTAATGCTGCAGAATAAGGGGTGGAGGTTATTCTAGGTCTGTCTGGGAAAGAGCTAATTTCCTTCATAGGAGCCTAGATGGTGCTGTGTTTCAGATTTATGGCTAAGACAGCCTTGATAACATACCAGAAATAAAATTAAAAAGTCATAAAATAATAGAATCATAGAATGGTTTTGGAAGAGACCTTAAAATCATCTGGTTTCAAGTCCCCTGCCATGTCCAGGGACACCTTTCATTAAACCAGGCTGCTCAAAGTCCCATCTTGAACACTGCCAGAGATGGGGCATTCACAACTTCTCTGGGCAACCTATTCCATGCCTCATCACCCTCGCAGTTGAGGAATGTCTTCCTAACAGCTAATCTAAGTCTTTCAGTCAGAGGACTGAAAGTCCTCTTTCAGTTTAAAGCCCTTAACCCTTGTGCTGTCTCTACTTGCCCTTGTAAAGAGTCCCTCTCCAGCTCTCTTGTAGCCTCCTTTAGGTACTGGAAGATCGATAGAAGGTCTGCCTGGAGCTTTCTCTTCTCCAGAGGGTTGAGACACCAATTGTCTCAGCATGTCTTCATAGGGAAAGTGATCCAGCCCTCTGATCATCTTCTGCCTCCTACCCAGGAGAGAAAGGGAGAGAGAGAAACTAGATGGGCATTTAGGTTCCAGACAGGGTCAATCCACTGCAGGGACCCAGTGATTTGTTTTATTACCCTGAAAAATGTAAATTCATCTGCTGTCTTTTGTATAGCACTCTGTGCTGCAAAATTTCTGATATATCTGTTGTTCTGTCTCCACTTCCTTGTTTTGTTTATGAAAATTAAAATACTTAAATGCAATCATTCACATAAACATGTTAATAGTAATCTAGTACTTCAAACAGCACTTCTTTTATGGCAGCACTGTTTCATGTCTTTTTCCTTACACTTTTTTTGCCATATAATATTTCATTAGTCACAGAGGTATGAAGAAATTGAAGAATCTATCCCAAATCCCCTTTCAGAATCTGTCAAAAGTATTTTTTTAGATAAACATTTTTCCATTTCTTACTTTCATTTATATTCTCTGTATCATTAGACTCCTAATCTTCATTGTTCCATATATCTTTTGTTATTAATATATAATTTAACTAATTTTGCACTCTTCTCAGTGTTTTCTAAACTTTTTCACTCAATACCTACTCTATATTTTTGTTGAATGGAGCACAACACATATTACGTGTTGTTATATGGTTTATTCATATTGCTCTTTCTATCCTCAGTACAGATTTTCCTAAATATGGTGGGTATGTATTGAGTCACCAGCATATTCCAGAACATGCACTAATCTGTCACCTTGAATCTTATCAAAATCAATAAACACAGATAATTCTCTAAGTACTTAATTAGCAAAGATATTATGAGAGCAATTTGATATATAGTTGGGAAAGCATACGAGGCTGAGGCACATACAGTCTATTTTCCTTGTAAATTATACTTTAGATCACCAGTGTGGAAAATATCATTTCACACTTGAGTTGCTACTTTGGGTAAAAGAACTTTAAGATTCACATTTCCTTCCCAACCTTCACCTTCCAGGACTCATCTGACATGTAAGTGTGGTATGTAGTATGTACTGCAGTGGATTTTCACAGGAATGCTAAAGGCCTAATTTTTCTCATCTGTGTGTCTACCTGGCATGTCATGTTGTCTTTTCTTTTGAGAAATTGAATGTTGGTGATATCTATTTCCTTAGTCCTTTAATGCTTTACTTAATATTTTTTTCAGCTCATTTGTTGAACATTGGTTATAGGATCAGCTCAGCACAAAGCAGAAATCTGGGTAGTCGGAAGGGGAAGGATAGGTTTTATTTGGACATGAAAGTCTTCTCCTGGGGTGAGAAGTTCTGCAAAGGACCCCATAAATTAATAATGAGATCAAGTATTTTCAAGAAGACAACTCTCTTAGGAGAGAAAATCTAATGAGAATTAATCCTTTCTTTGAGTTGTGAAATTCCCACTTCCTAGAGTAAAAGGAATTAATCTGACAAAACTTCACTGTAGATGTAAATGTCCTACAGCTGTAGAATTGAGTGCAGCAGATGTCCAGCACTCTGTACTAGGGGAATTCTGACAGCTGCCACAAACTCTCCAGTCATTGTCAAATGACTCTGTCAATCCCATTACTTAGTTTTTTACATGCCAAGGGAAAACTGCAAGCTTCAAGCAAAGTAAAAGGTAAAGATTGAGAACCTATCACAGACTGTAACAGTGGTTTTATCAAATTAATGTACAAAACTAATTTTTAGAAGTCAATCAAATGCAGACAACCCCAACACATTAATCAAAACAACCAGGAATCATCTATGTAAGTTACAAATGATCTTCCAAAATCTTGGTAGCCAACCTCTTTGTTTCATATCAGCCATAAGTGATGCCAATTTGGGTAACAAAGAACCATTTAGCCTGTGTTAGGATTAAGTATCGCAATGCACTGAGAAATGTCAGAAATGTTGTAAATTTAAGCACTGGTAGTAGAAGAGAGGCTTGAACTGTGTCAAAGTTAATTTAGTAAGTTAAAGAAATAATGAATGCAAACAGTGCAGGGCCTTGGTATTATGCAATAAGAAAGCAGAAGAGACAGATAGGCCGTTCTAGAGAATTGAGTTCCAGAAGTCCATTTAAACTAGATTAAGCCAGTAGGAAACTGCTGTTTTGAATTTTAAAATGTCACAATGAACACAAAATGGAAAACATCTTCTATAATGTTCTTTGCAATCTGTGATTCACTTCCCAGTAAAAACTTGAAAAATGATTTGTTATAGCCAAATACTGATAAAAAAGGGTATTTTGATGGGGGTCTGCATATATATATTTCATCTATTAATAAAGAAATTAAAGGTTAATGAAACTATGTGAACAATGTATAATGCTGAATAGTAAGATGGTCACGAGACCTTTTCCATTTCTGCTTGAGGCCCAAAGTAACATTTACATGTTCACAATATTTTCAAGCTTTATAAATGTTATATCATTAGTTATTCTCTCCCTGGAGAAAGAAAAAACTGACAGGCTTAATGAATGAATATATAAATGATACAATATTAAATAATTCTCAATTTGAGAAATTATTTTATATTCAGTTCTGAAATTGCATAATTTCTGATAAGTATGTTATATTCTGTAAATAAAATGAAATGTTGTGTTTACAAGAAGATAACAAAACAAACCATACTATTTTTATAATATTTCTATTTTAGCATCTGTCTAGGGTTCGCCAAAATCAACTGTAGTACCACTTAGATTATTTAATGATACATAACAAAATTAACAAAGTCTGGAATCCTTAAAGAGAGCAAATGGAATTAACTGAAGTTCATTCTCAACATAATCATAAGTACTGCATTTGGCAAAAGAAATTGAAAACATGAGCTTAAGCAAAAATGGTTCATTCACTTTCCTGTCATGCAAGAGTCGGTGGATAGTGTAGGGATAAATGAGGCAAAGTGCACCATTGAAACTGAAACACTAACAGAGGTTTGAGAAGGTTAAAGGAAGTCATGCTTGCAAAAATTTATTTAAAATATGATGCATTATTTTCTTTGAAGTACTTTCCAAGAATAAAATGCTGGCCCTGGAGAAAAATTTCAATTAAAAGAGAAAACAACTATTGTAGAGATTACTATAGGAGAATATATGCTGTTTACTGAAAATCTGTTTATTCTCAGCCTTGAATTTTCTTTCAAAAAATGAATTAAGATTATATAGCAGATGTATTGAAAATGAATTATGCATTTTTTATAAAACATCCATATCTACTCTTCCTTATTTATAGGTGATCATGTGACCAAGAAATCACAGAGAAACACAAAATGAGAGTTGACACCAGGTTTCACCAGTTGACACCAGGTTTCTCTGGAGTAAGGGACTCTTTCAATCCAGTCTGTCTGCTCAACCCACTTACCCAGGACTGTGTTCAGGTGGCTTTTGAGTATCCCCAGGGTGGGAGACTCCACCAGCTTTCTGGGCAATCTTTGCCAGTGTTCAGTCATCCTAACAGAAAAAGTGTTTTCTGATATTTAGATGATACTCTCTGTGTTTCAGTTCATGTCTGTTGCCTCTTGCCTTGCGACTGGGCAATAAGAAAAGTCTGTCTTGGTCTTCTTAACTCTCTCCATTCAAATATTTTTACATTGTTAAGAACATTTCTTAGCTTTCTATTCAGATTAAAGATACCCAGCTCTTTTAGTGTTTCCTCACAGGATAAATGCTCCAGTTCCTTAACCATCTTTGTGTACTTTCACTGGACTCTCTTCAGGATGTCTCTCTTGTACTGAGGAGCCTAGAACTGGATTCAAGACACAAAATTCTGCCCCACCACCACTGAGGAAAGGGGAAGGATCCCTTTCCTCAACCTGCTGGCAATACTTTGTTTAATACTGCTGAGGGCTACAACATATTTAGGCTTTCTTATTGTGTTTAAGTTTTGCCAGGAGCTCCTTGCTCATCCGTACCTCTTGGGTGGATTGCTTTTGAGCATGGAAAAGGGGATTGTTGAATATCAACCAACTTTCTAGGGCCCCTCTCCATGACAGGCCCTTATCCCATGGGATTCTTTCAGGTAGATTCCTGAAGAGGAAAAAATCTGCTCCCCTGAAGTCCAGGGCTGTGATCTTGATTTTTGTCTGGCTCTCTCCTCTCAGGATCCTGAACTCTGCCATCTCCTTGTCACTGAAGTCACTAGTGCCTTCAACACTTAGCTCTCCATAAAGTCCTCCCTTGTTAATGAACATGTGGTCTAGCATAGCACTTCTCCTTATTGGCTTCTCAATCACTAATAGTGGAATTTGCATAATATTGTCTTGCAATTTTCCTATACAAAATACTTTTGAAATGATTTATGTTAAAAAAAAAAAATCTTGTTCAGATGTACCAGCAAAAGATTTTCTGATTTTCTGTTGTAAAACTTTTCATTTGATTACTCTGATAGGTTAGGGAAGAATTTTTTCCCATAAAGAGATTATCACATTTACTAGGAAACTTATAAATATTATGCTTAATGAAAAAAAAACAAAACCAAATCAAACTAAAACAGACGAAAAACCCCCAAACAAACAAAAAACCAAACCAAAACAAAAAAACAACAAAACAAAACAAAAATCCTCAAACAAACAAACACACAAACCCCAAAAAACCATTTTTGGTTTTTGTTTTTCCTGACCTGCTTTTTTAAAAATAGCAAGAAAAGTGGCTTATTTCAATTTATTCATGTATCTATTATACACAATTTTCCAATTTAAGTTCTCCCAAATCTTCTGTGTTTGGGATTTGAAAAACCCTTATATTAAATTCCAAGAACTTGTAAAAAACCTGAAAAATTCCTTTTGTTTTGGCTTGATGTAAAACTCTTGAAATCAATAGGTGTTGTGCCACTGGCTTCTCTCGACCAAAGGTGAAGTCGTTAGGGAGAAGGTGTGAAGAACACAAATTTATAAAACATTTTGAAGATATATAAAATTTTTCTGTGCTTGTCATGGATAATTTGAGCAAAGCTTAGTTGTACTTGATTGCATGAAAGACTATTTCTTTAACGGCCCAGATAAGAGGAGAGAGTCAAGGAGCTAGGACTGTTTATCCCGGAAAAGGGAAGTCTTGAAGGGGACCTAACAGCAATTTTTAAAAACTGCAGAGTAGATTGCCAAGAAGAGTGAGTAAGGTGCCTATATCATCTTAGTAATGACAATATTTTAACATATACTGAGGGGCACAGTGTAGTGGTTTGGGTTCGCCAATCTAGAATTTTCCAATTTAGAATGTTTCCTGGCTAATGTACCACTGAGTGTGGTGGGTTCAGTGACTGGCAATTTGCCAGTTCACTCATTTTCATGCTGTGAGATAGCATCAAGAGAAGGCAAACAGGCTCAAACTTCAAGAATGCATAAAGAAAGAAGTTTATTAAGAATAACTAAAAAGAAAATAAACCAAAACAAAACTCCTCATGACACCTCTCCCTCCCACCAAACCATTTGCTTTTCCACCATCAATGCAAAAGAACAAAACCAAGACATTTCAGTCAGTTTAACAGTCATAAATAGTCTGTCCCCATCTTCCTTTGGAAGAGAAGTCCCTTCTGATTTGTCATGAGGAAAAAAAACTCTCCACAAGAAGAAACACAACAGAGTTCCTTGTGGGTCTCCATTGACTTCACATGCAACCCGCCCNCGAAGGGGGGGGAAATCTTAAGAAAGCTTGGCTGAGCCCCCCCCGGAGGGGTTTGCAGGTTTTCCCCCATTTCTGGCTTTCTCCACCCTTCCCTCTCCCGATGGAATGGGGGAGGGGCAGGCCCGCGGCTTCTTGGCTCGTTTTTCACAGCAGGGCACAGCCCGCTTGCTCCAGCCCCTGCGGCAGGAATGCTGGAATGTGCCGGGGTGGGGGGGAGGGCGGCCAAAAGGAGGAAAAACCAGGGAAGACCCTCCCTAGGCCTCCCCCGGCCTGAGAGGCCTGAGGCCTGAGGCCGGGGGATGGAGTCCGCCCTACCTGACTTGCTGACCACCGGAAAAAAAGAGAGAGCTGCTTCTTCCTGTGCCCAGTTTTAACAGGGTGTTTTTGCAGAGGCGTGTCCAAAAAACCTCACTTCCTATTCCAACACTTTTCAAACCACGACACACAGTAAAAAAGTTAGAAACTGGTCATAAATTGGAATTCAGGAGCGTTGACTATGTGAACAATCAAGCATGAGAATGGGTTGTACCTTACAGATTATTTAGCATTTGTCCTTGGACGTCTTCAAATTCTAGTTGGACAAAACCATGAACAACTGGTCAGAATTCAGTTTTCACCCTATTTGGAGCTGGTGGCTGGTCTAAATGCCCCCTGAGATCTCTTCTAACCTGAATGACTTCACAACTCACATTTCTCCTGAAGGCACTGGATCTTTATGACATTTCCCATTACCATAAGTTTTAAGTGAAAATTAAGATGTTCACATACACACAAACATATATACATTAGTTCTCACTGGTGTCTTAATGGTGATTTCAGTAATGATTTACCAAAAATATATCTCAAAAATGAAAAATACACAGTTTTAAACTTTCCCATGTTAGCTTTCCGTTTGCACCCACCCATACAGAATAAAACAAATCAAAAACTTGACCCTAACAAGTTATTCACAACTTTGTCATAATAATGAACAGAATTTTCTCTGAAAATCAAAGATTGTCAAAAATAAAATTATTCCAGTGACTTACAGAGTAAATTAATTGTCTTTATTTTACTTCTGCATTAAATGTAATTTAAATATTGAATGTTCCCTTTTGAGGCAAGGATTCAGAAAATTTGATGGGCAAAACCAACATTCTGAACAACCATGAAACATATATTTGCAAAAACCTTGCCTTCTTCTAGAGGAACTTGCCTAATAACAGCTTATTTCAGTCATTTTCACTTTTACCCTCTGAAGATGTGGCTTATGGAAATATAATAATGCTTATGGTATGTTTGTTAAATGTAAGAACGTACGCTATTTAACCAAATAAATTAAATTTCTTTTCTGTGAAAGTAAAAAAGAACCCCAAATGTTTGAGGCTTAGAATTCTCTTAGATGTGACCATATATAATTAAATGCCAGAAACAGTTTTGAGATCTTACATTTTTAAGATTTATTTATAAAATCTAAAATAGTTTAATACTTGCATTATGGAACCAGGTATAAATGTGAGTTTCTTTTGATTTGAATTCTGAAGGTCATTACTAGATAATCTTGCTGTGAGTGCTCAATCACATTGAGTGCTCAAAAACTATTTTATGCCTCAAAACTATTTTATGATTTTTAAGTTTAAAAATCTGACACAATTTTATTTACTCATTTGTTGAACTAATTGAGAAAGACCTTAATAATCTATCCAATTGACCTTAATAATCTATCCAATTGAAAATACATTGTGAGAGGCTACCTTTTCTTTCATGATGGAAGTTTAGATAGACAAGTGCTAGGGTTTTAATCTTTTAATAAGCCTGGAAATTTTCATTACATAGCATAATCATACAATTTAATGATACAGTTTGAAACCTTAAATAATAAATTATCATATTGTTAGTGCTTGTAATGTCAGTGGGAGCAATTATGGGAAGTAGAGCAAATCCATGTAGGTAAAGTTCTCAGTATCAGTCTTTTAAACCTATGGAAAATGCTAGAAAGTCTTTGAAAGGATAAGGTCCTCAGTTCCAGTAACGTGAAGTGTGAAGAGTCAGCAATGCCTGATATGTTTCTAATATTTAATTCTAAGGATGAAATACATTGCATGAAATCCGCTGTAGGCATAAAATTTAAATATTTTGCATAGGGGATGTCAGTGCATAGTTTAGAAAGTGATTTTTTTTTCTATTTTCTTACTTATTTTTTTTCTTTAGAAATATAAATTCAGTATTTTCTGACTCTTAGCAGGAGGCTTTTCTTTATTCTGTCTAGTTTTTCAAAGGTTCATTCACAGCCAGTGGTTTATTAAATCTTTAATAAATACTATTATAGCTTATCTCTATAAGCTCAAATCAATATAATGCTGTGAGGATAACGTCATTGTCGACCTTTATGTTTCATATAATTTTTTATTAAACTTAGATAACTTAGTAGCTCTTCATTCAGAGTCTGGAAATCAGATTATAAAATGAGCATTTAAAACTTTCTCTTGTAGTAAAAAAGCTCCAAGGATAGAAGAAGCCACAATGTCAGCTTGTGACTTAATCTCTTCAGAAATACCTAAATTGAGCACATGAAAATATAAATAAACAAAATTTTAAAAATTATGTGTATATACAATTTTATTCTACACATATGTAAATCCTTTGCCAGCATTTGTCTCACATGCATGGCACCAAGAAGCCAAAATTTTAAAAATTCTTAGAAATATCTGTTACTCTATGTATTAAAACAAAATATAATTATGGACCTTCCACTCAGATAAGGACTTGTTGCTACAGAAAAGTTCATAAAGGTGGGTAAATTCTTGATTAAATATTTATTAAAAGAGAAGCCTATAGTGCCATTATTATTTGATTTCTACTCAGGCCAAAATTAGGGCTTGGAGAAATATCTGGCAATGGAATACCTATTTTCTAGTTTGCTCCAGTATCACCTGTAAATATTTACATTCTCAAAACTACTGGTGCAGCCTGGTGTCCACTCAGCTCCTATCTTCCAAGGCTCTGCTCTGTTTTCTTGAGGAGATTATTAGTCCCAAATAAAGCATTTTTATATACACATTACCTTGGAAACAACATTATGACAATGTTGGAAAAATTAACTCCTCTGTTCTCAGTAGTGTAGAATTGAACTTTGCAGCGTATTGGATATTACCCTTAACACTGAACTCCATTATTACTTGGTCTTCAGTAAACCAAACATACAAATTAAAATAGGAGAATCTTCTTCAAGTCATCAAAAGTAACCCTTTCTACAACTGATGTGATAATTTCCCCATCTCCAAGTACAACTACTTTTGTCTAATTAGTAGCAGGTGAGGATCACCCATCACTTTTTTGGCCATTGTCCCCTCTTATGCTTGTCCTGTTCCATCCAAGCATGTGCTATGGTACATCGTTTCACAATAACATCCAAGGCTGCCAGCCTTTGAATACTTTTCTGATAACATCCTGTGGGGTAATAAAACAGTTGGAGAAAATACTGTCTAGACCACAACAGGCTACAAAATTTTAGCCAGAAGTTTCTACTCCCTGTATGACAAGTGGAATATGTGTACTTTATGTGCACCCAGGCCTCAGGTTCAGACATCATTATATAGGGGAGAAACAGGAAAAAAATGAACCAGTAAACAAGTTGGCATCAAATGCATTTTAAAGACAGTTAGAGGGTGCCAAACAACAGCAGATGTCAGTATTTGGAACAAATTCAGTGTAGTTTACATTAGCACCTATATTCAGGTGGTTTCTCCAATAATTTCTAGTCAAGTGCTGCCTGTGAAGAAGTACTCATATAGTACTCTGCAGAAGGGCTGCTTGCAAAGAAGGACACTCTAGCACAGGCCCTCACAAAGACTTCCTGTAGATAAAAGGTCCATGATCCTCCTAAAAGTTCAGGGTGAGGTGAAAATGAGAATAAAAGGGTAAATAACAAGAAAGGAAAAACTTCTAAGCAAAAGACAATACTGGTACTGTCCAGTGCTAGACAGAAGTCCAGAAAAGCAACTGTTAATACTCCTCTAAAACCAGGGACTCGTGTTTAGTGGGAACAAATTTCATATTTCTATTTTCAAGTGTCTGTCAATAATATTATCCTTCAGCCTCCTCTGACTTACAAAGGCTTCTTCCATAATAAACTCCTGCTTTGCTGTTCCCAGTCAAAGCTGAGGCAGAAAGCTATGCAAGATGAATGGGAGGCGAAACAAAGGTCAAAGAAAGATATTTCAATTCACATTTTTGCTTTTTAAAAAACTAGCCATTAAATAACTCGGTAGTTTTTTCTGTCCTAGGCTTTGGGAACAGGGTATTTGTTTAATTTTTCCCTTATATTTTCTGTGATACTTTTATCAAGTAAAGCAAAGGTGCTGGAGCAGAGATTCCCCTGCAGCCCTGGTGCAGCCCAGGGAGGTCCATGGGGGAGCAGAGATCCACCTGCAGCTCACAGAAGATGCAACGCTGGAGCATGTGGATTCCTGAAGGAGGCTGTGACCTTGTGGGAAACCCACCCTGGAGCAGGCTGCTGGCAGGACCTGTGTCCTATGGAGAGAGGAGCCCACACTGGAGCAGGTTTGTTGGCAGCCCATGGGGGACCCACACTGGAACAGCCTGTTCCTGAGGGACCACTCCCTGTGGAATGAACCCACACTGCTCATTCCACAGTTTGTGGAATGTGCAGTTTGTGACGAACTGTGCCCATAGGAAGGACTCATGTTGGAGTAGTGTGTGGAGGACTCTCTTCTTTGTGAGGGACCCCACACTGAAGAAAAGGAAGAGTGTTCTCCCTCTGAGGAGAAAGGAATGGCAGAGATGTGTCCTGAACTGACCACAGCCCCTCTTCTCTGTCACCAAGCTCCACTGTGAGGGAGGAGGCAGAAAATCAGGAGTGAACTTGAGTCCAGAAATAAGGGCAGGGTGAGAAAATTTATTTTTTATTTCTCATTTTCCTATTCTGATTTAATTGATAAAACATCAAATCCATTTTTCCTCAAGTGGAGTCTGCTTTGCCCAGGACAGTCACTGCTGAGTGATCTCTCCTTGTCCTTATCTCAACCCACAAGCCTTTCATTTATTTTCTCCCCTCTCCCCAGCTGAGGAGGGCACTGATAGAGCAGTACTAGGTGGGTGTCTGCCATCTGGCCAGGGTCAACCCACCATAATCTTTAAAAACTGCTAGGCTCCAGTAAATATTGAAATACTTGTATTCCAGAAGCTTACAATATGAAATTCCAACAAAGTTCCCTGAGAGGTAATTGCTAAAAGAGAAATCTTTGCACAGTTCACTGTGAGAAAAATGTCATTAAAACAGGTGTTTTAATGTGTTTAGTCACAGGTAGTCACATATATGTTTTCCTCAGTCTGTGAAAATAATGTTAAGGAAATACTCTAAAATCTGTGTGTAATATTAGGATTTTACAAATATAAAAATGTATTCACATTCAGTATTTCAGATGGACTATAAAGAGTGCTTAATATATTTTGTTCTGTACTTTTAGAATTAGCTTACATTTTGTGTTGGCCATCTACTCCATTTCCATAGATAAGACTACTGGAATTTTATTCTTTTTAAAATGAAGGAAGGAAAAGAAGAGATTTTATGGACCTTTCAGCAGTCTTAGCAAAGACATCAATCTGACCTGAATTCTTTTCTACCTTACAATTTCTGTTACCTGTGTTTCCCTCATAGATCAGTGTTAAAACTCCTCTTGGATTTCTGGATCAGACTTTGAATGATTTTCAGGCATAATGTTATACAAAGTCTGCTAAAAATACGAATAATATATACTCCAACTCTGCAGGCCACATTTGAGATACATAAATACTATTTTTATATGATTTTTCTTAGACTGAGCTATGAACAGTTACTTGCGAGCATATTTTAAGACTGTTTGAATTTTTATATGCTCAACAGTAGCATTTCTGCAGAGACATAATGAAGATTTCAGTCCCTATATCCTAAATCTTTATTTTACACATTTTTAGGGGCTTTATGATCTATAATATTTCACTGTTCACTGGGGGCCTGAAGGCAGTAGTCATCTTTGCAGTGATTTTTAATGAGCTTTGGGTCAACTTTATTATATCCTGGGAAAACTGTATTTCTGGGTGACAACACCAGAAAATTTAGATTTTGAGTAAAAGAAGATGTTCAAAAAAGTTAAGGCCAGAAAAGAATATTATGATAATTTAATTTTCTGTTTCACATAAATATAATATCACACACAAATTACTACATCAAACCATGTGGGAATTATTGAATGTAGCTAGTGTAAAAGAGGATTATAAAAGGGATTGTGGAGCAAATGAAGAAAATGGACAGAGAGATAAATCAAGTTGTTAAGAGCGAGCAAAAATGGAACTCTTCAAATGGTTTTCCTCACAAGGAAGGATTTTCATCCACATTTGAGATAAAATTTTTGTTAGCAGCTGTGGCAGCATCTAGACTATGCACATACACACTCCAAGTTCTACTCTTATCTACCTTTCCTCAATATGGGACTAGAAATCATCATAAACATCCCGGAAAGTACCACAACAGTGGTCCAGACTTGTCTTGATGGGAAAATTCAGGGATTTTTGTCTCTTACAGTTAGTATCTCAAATATTAACCTATAGGGCAGAAGCAATGACTTGATACTTTAGAGCATCCCCCCCCTACCTGAATATCATCCAGTACCTTAAAGCATGAGATGTGGTGTTGAGGAACCTGGGAAAAGACAAAGATGAAAATACCAGGATTGCAACCCTAATTATCAGGAGAAAAAACTTTGACCTGTTCAGACATCTTCTTGGAAGAGGTCTGTGAGATAAACTCTTGGAAGTGAGCCCAAAAGAGCTGGCTAATTTTAAAGGATCATCTCCTTTAAGTTTAAGAAGGAACAATTCTGAAATACACAGAACAACAGAAAGGCAGCAGGAGGTCTGCATGAACAAACAAGGAGCTCCTGATAAAACCCTAAAGAAATATATAAGTGGGAGCAGGGTCAGGTCATACAGTCAGCAGTCAAGGGCAGTGTCAAAATTGTCACCTCCAAGGTATTATGTGTCTTCACAAAAATTCCACAACACAGCTATAGAGCCATGAGCCTGCATCTTATTTTTTCTGTTTGTGGTTTTTTCTTGTTTACTGCTATGCTATGCTTTGATGCCATATCTGTTCCAAAGCCCTGGCAAAGGGTACAATCACCACCAGAGCCAGTGAGTCACTGCAGTACTTGCAAGCAGAAAGTCTTTTAGGTGGACCAACATCACTTTTCTTCTCTCTCTTCTTGACTCTTTAGCTTTCTCTTGAATATCTAGATCAGATAGTATTGATTAAGCCTAAGGATGTTAAATGACTCAAATCTTCCTACAAAAAATTGTATTTTAACTTTCCTAATGGTCAGTAACTCAAGCTGATGGACAAGCATCCTCCTCCCCTCTGGTAGCCTGTCCATCACTTGTGTCTTTTCTCACTCAGGCATGAGGCGTGGTACTTGCAAAAGCTTGTGGGATAATTCTCAACCTCAGGACATTTGTGATGAGCAGTGACACTGATAGGGAACGCCACTGTTTGCCCTGGGCATCTTTCTTGAATTTCCTGGAGAGTGGGGAAAATAAAATTTTCATTTATCTTCTTGTTTGTCCTTGTCACAGAGAATAATTCCTGATACTCAAACAGCTTTTCAAATAGCCAAGAACATTCTGATTTTCAGATCAATCATCCCATTTTAACACAGTTATGTATATAACATATAATGTCCTCTAACTTATCCAATGAAATATAAAAAAATAAATATATAAATACATTACAAGATCCTATTTTTCTCTACACAAAACAAAATGTTTTTTTCTGGGACAAAAACAATTTAAGCTTACTTACGTTAAATAAAATTAAATAGTATTCTGGACTTGGAAAATAAATGTCCTACTGCTTCTTTCAAAGTATGTGGTCCTGATATTAAGGTCTAAGGACTTTCTCTGACATGATTAAAATCATCTATATATTTGCAATTTTGGTCTCAGCAGAAATAGTTGCTATGCCATCACATTTAATATGAACTACTGTGACTCAGTGATGAGTATAGTCACAAGATAGTTAAATTTAAATTATATCAATTTCAGGTTAGTTTGGATCAGATTGTACATTTTTCCAATATGATTGCTTTTTTTCCCCAGTGCAAACCGTATGTAATTTTAAATTGTGCATAAATTCCATCATGATTTACAGGTTCCCTGCCTTCTCAAAAAGATATTCCTCTTGCACAACAGAAGTGCCCCTGAGCTGCATGTGATTTTATGGATGGCAGAACATTGATTTCACAACACAGACAGGGACATAACTTTTAATTACTCTAAAATTTCAGCTAAATGTGTGAAGAAAATGGTTCCTAACTGGCATTCCTTCAAACGCCATCAGGTTTTTTGTTTAATACAACAGCATTTAGTAATAGTTCTACTTACAAGATGTACGTAGCAGCATCCAAGATTGAGTTAAACATCATGTTATTGATAGGAGTAACTAATAGCATCAAGCTCAAATCAGAGTAGCTGGTGAGTAGGTGACATACCCTGGGATCCAGGGGTTTGTGAAACCTTGGGAGCAGCTGGAGAGGGCAAAGTACCCAGGGCGTCCCCAGCCAGCTCTGTGTGTGTGTGTGTGCTCCTGGGTGTGTGTGATTTGTGAACACAATGGTCTATACCAGCAACCTGCAGGGCTGCACCCTCAGAGTTCCTCTGTCCATGTGCCAGCAGCTGGGAAGGCTGGGATCCAGAGGCCAGCTACTGGAGAAATTAAGGATTTATAAATATACAAATATAATATATATTTATCAAATATATACATATTAATATCTCTTTTTTTTTCTCACAAAAGGACCAGAGAGGGGAGCAGAATATGATAATTCGTGCTGTTTTCTGAGTGCTCCATGTTTCTGCCTGTGTTTTCTGTGCAGCCAGTCATGTAAATACTTTCATACATACATTGTCCATATGTGTGTTCTACATGCTTAGCCTTTCTACAGCTTCAGCCTGGCTGCACAGAGAAAATGAAGGTTTACAGGACAGTAAGAGTTCTGAAAAGATATTTGTAGAAACATTGCAACTTAAAATTACTTTAATGAAACATTTATAAAATCATTCATTGTGTATCAATTGATGTTACAAATATAGAAGTTACGTAATTATGAAGAGGTAAAATAGATTATTTTCATTATGTAGGAGAACTGATTGAAGTTCTGTTTATTTGAAACTTACTGTAGTTTAGTAAGTTTTTAAAAGCAAGAAAGAATGTAAATTCTACAACTAATTCTTAGTTTCTATTAAAGTCAAACTGTGAATTCCTATTACAATTTTCACATTATCACTCAAAACTGAACAGTAAAATCAGTGAGAAATTACAAAGAAAGCTCTATATAATCTAACTGCAATTTGATGACCAATGTCTTTAAGATGCATGTGTGAGCTGAAAGTTAAAACTGTGAGAAGCTAAAGGGAAAGAATTATTATATTGTCTAAAATGTGTCTGCAAGACCCATTGACAATTCTTTTTTGTTTACTATGTTGAAGCTGATGAAGACCCTGATCATCTAAAACAGATCAAAGTGACAATTCACTATATACAAATATACATCTGACTATACCAAACATTTTAGTCTTTTTTTTTTCTTTTGTTTGCAACTACTACTCCAATAACTCTTGGAGAAAACTGTTTTCTGATGAATTTAGAACAGGTGTTTGAATGATTTTAAAATATTAATGAACTCAAAATATTAATGAACTCAGGGTCAAGGGCCCCACAGACAAGGTGAAACCGAGGGTAACCACAAGTGACAGTACATCAGAAAGGGGTACAGCCACAGCAGTATAGAAATTGCTGTAGAGACAGGCACACGTGTAAACCATGGCAGGTGAGCCTTGAATTATGCAGGTGGGAGCATATGACAGTAAAAAAAAAAGAAGTAGAAAAGCATGAAAGGTTTTTGGGTTTGCTAATAAGAATCGTTTAGCATTTAAAAATTGGGAACAGTTCAAGGGTAATAATTAAAGATGAAATAAGAGTAATTTTTTTGAAAATGTGCTGATTTTTTACCTATTTAACTTCTAACTCCTTGAAAAGGGGTAAGGCAAAAAAAAAAAGCTCTTCAAAACACTCTTGGTGTAATTTCGACCAGAGCAACTTGGAACTTACCTTGGTTAAAATCCATTTCTAAGTGGTATGTTACCCTGCTCTGAGGGAAAGGGAAAGGGAAAGGGAAAGGGAAAAGGAAAGAAGGGGAAAGGGAAAGTACGGAGGCATGTTTCGTATAGATTCTTGCTATGTTTGTTGCAGGATTTAAAAATAAAATGTATTTCTGGGACTAAATTGTAGATTTGCTGAGTTTGTATTTTGTACTCACATAACCACTGAACCAAAAAATAATAAACAATTGCCGTAATTGCCTCTCCATATTATATATATTTTGGTTTTACAAGTAATTTCTGTAATTACATTAGAAAAAAGGAAATTTTTGTAATGAACTGAAATAATTTTCAGTGTTATTGGCACCGTAAAGGAAGTTCTAAGTGTGTCCAAACAAACTGTGCATTCATTCCATTATTTGTAGATTATTTTTAAAAAGAATATGCATGGTTAAGTCAAAGAAAATCATCCTGGAAATGTATAAGGCTTACTGTTTTCCTCAAGACATCCTAAGTCTTCATTAAACATTGACACCATTCCTACGAGTTTAAATACTCTTTTTGCATTAAATCCTGCCTGTACTAGCTCACGTTGTACCAACACATGGATTCAGCAAGGAGATGTAAATGATTAGGAGATACTTCTTTGTACTACCTTATATCCAACAATATTTGACCCTAGCTTTTCTCTAAGAAATAGTTTCTTGATCAATCAAGTGAATCAAGTATGTTCTAGGTCAGAGTTTTATTACAGTCTGAGGCAGCAGTGTCACCTACCAAATGAATTACACATCTTCCTGCACTCTTTACATTTTTGCTGCCATCAGAGCTCTGACCCATGGCCTTTCTGCCCAATACTTATCACATACTGTTCAAAACCCTGAAAGTTCCTGCTTTTGAACAATTGCTGAACAGCGTGTCTATTTCATTGATTAAAAAACCTTAATGAATGTGAGGAACATAACACTCTGCTGAGTTGATAAAGGAAAAGGGATATTTCTTCTCACAGCACAAATCCCACTGCTGACATTGCAACAAAAACTTGTTAATTTTTTTTCTTATTATTTAATTTTTAAATCCAACTGTTTTGTTATTGGCAGTGCTACTGGTCTTTCATTTCTAAGAGATGAAAACCATTGTTGACAATAGTTGCCCTGGTGACCTAGGTTGTTGGCTAGAGAGCATGTCAGTACATGTGTTGTGTTTATCTCATAATAGCAAGATATTTTTTTTCTATAAAACTGCTTGCCCAAACTTAGAACTTGCTCTATGATTAGTTTGGATATGGAAAAGTCCCATTAGTTCTCTTTTTCTACCTTTGTCATACAAACCTCTTTAAAAACCTCTCAGAAAGGGGAGGTTTTCACTGTTCTTCACAGTAAACCTTCACTGTTAAAATGAAGTAATTCAAAGGATCCAAACTGACATTTCTGGAAAGTGATGTTTTCAGTTCCACTGAATAATATATGGAGCACTTTGGATTGTGTTCTCTGTGAGTATGAAACATCCTTGTCCAGGTGAGAATGTCTTTATCAGGCAGTTCAGTCAGGAAGACTAACAGAAATGTTAGAAGAGAATCCAGGAGGTTTCTCAGACCAGATTCTTAGCTGAATTTATTGCTAGCACTAGCTGAAGTCTGTTTTCTCTAGCCAAGGTTTGAAAACTTGCAAAGATGGAGATAATCCATTCCAGAGAGGCATTATCCTAGTGATTTCTATTTAACTAAAAACTTTCCTAAAATAGAAAGATTTATTCTAGAAAAGACAGCAGGACTAGAGCTTCTTTGTGATGATGGTTTTGTAATACCTGTGTGTGTCAAACTGCTTCATATAAGCTATACATCTCCAACATAGCCAGTGTATTCTTCATTCAAAGCTAATTACAGGGAAAGAGATATTTGTGTATTACTTTGGCATACCTCAGTGGCTAGATGACACAATTCTATTAACCCCCAATGGAAAAATGTTTCATTTATTAACTTAGCATGACTGAATATTTATACCAAGTGTGTAATAATAACTGCTATTCAAGTTACTACAGATCTCCCACACTGAGAACTGTGTAAGAATTAACTTGGGGATTTATCTGGATGTTTTGACCTAATTTTTTCTCTGTCTGATGAATTCTATTATTTATTCAAGAAACAGATGAGATGCCAGTAGGGGTCACAGGTCAAAATTCCACATTAAACACTTCTTCATTTTTTAGATAATGTACTGAACTCTGCTGTTGTCTTAGGACTACCGAAGGATCAAGTCTTTGTCTTTGAAAAAAAGTAGTCCTCTAATGCTGATGTATATTTCCAGATTATTTAACTTGCAAAATTTTGTGGGAAAGAGCTTACATGATGAAATATAATAGAATCACTTTCTTTTGGAAATACGTTCCTGTCATTGAGGTCTTCAAATATGACACACTTGATTTTATGAAGTGCTAAAGGCAATTGATGTTTAATCTTCCACAAAAAACCAACCAAACAAAAAAAAACCCCAACGAAACAAAGCAGAAAAAAAAAACCCTCTAAAAAATAAATTTGCAAACTTTCTTCACCTCTTTTGCTCCCATGTTAAGGAAAACCACTAGCATCAGCACAGGAGCTTACTTGCTATGTATAACCATTTTGCCTCTTTTATAAAAAGGCCTCAATTATGCATGGATGAATAAAATAGCTAACATGAGAAAAAGATGCAGAAACCCAAGGAATCTGTACCACCAGATTTTAATAAGAGTGAAGAAAGAAAAGCTATGTGAACACATGGCTTTCTGTTTACATTTCCAGTGAGAAAACTGTGATTTCCATGAATGTAGGAGATATCAGGAGTATTCTGGTTAAAGGAAGGGAGTAGTTGCAATACAGTTACTAGAATAACATATTGTCATGCAAAAGAGATTACTACAGGGAAATGGCAGTTTGAGTAAAGTTCAAGAGTTTGTATCACTCCTGAAACAATTTTTAAAATTTTTATTACTCTTAAGAGACTCATCACACACCTAATAGCATACAATGATTATGTATGTTAGTAATAAATTGGAAGAGATTTTAAAAGTATTTCAGGGTGAGAGTGATACACAAAATAAAGCTGAACTGAAGTCATTCATCTAAAAGCAGAAAATGCTTTTATTTGATCTGACAGCAATAATTTTTGATGGAATTAATTGCACATGAAAATCGTTGACAAGATGGGCAGAATGGATCTGGATTGGTCTGTGGCTCTCTGGCTTATCAGTGTTGATTGAAAAATACTTCTGTACTACAGAAAATACAATACATTCATAACTGCAACTCAGTAGTCAGAAAAGTCAATTTTCTGACCGTTTTTCTGGGTCATTTTATTAATTTAATACATAATGCATTCCCTCCTCCACCTCCTGTTCCAAACATGAATTAGAATTTTTGACCCTCATTCTGCAAGATACATAAGCATTTTAAATTAAGTAAAAGTGACGACCACTTTGGTGTCTGAAATAGAACAATTAAAGGCTGATGTGGAAAAAAATCTCCACAAGCCTTTGTTCCAAATTGTCCTTAGGTGAACAGGGGAGGACTTACATGAAATGCCTGAGATACTTTAAAGGCTCCTTGGTATAAAATAAATATCCCTTTTTCCTACTTTGCCCTTTCTGTCCCTATTCCTACCCTCCTGTGTGTGCCCTTTTACTTTTTGCCCAACATTCATTTTGTATTGAATCCATTAAGCAGAATAACCAAATAGAATATTTCTCTCTCTCTTTTTCTTTAACTGTGTTAGTTCTCTCTCTGTTTAGACACACTCAAGTTGTAGTGGTAGAACAAAGGACTGAATGCCAAATATGCAGCACATGCAAGGAGTAAAAAAGGAGGTGCACATTTATACTGGCAATGCCATTAATTATAATTCTATTCCAAAGTTCACTGTATGTCTTTTGTTCAACTTGAAGTAACCTTTAGTAAGTCAATGTCATCTCTTAGACATATACAGATGCTGTTTCCTGGTTTGATAGGAAGAAGCAAAAGCAGAAAAAATCAGCTATCTGCCGTCTTCCAATTAAAAGAAGAAAAGAAAAAGAAAAAAAAAAGGCGATGTTCTTCAGTACATGAAGTAATACCTGTGGAGCAGCTGAAGTGTCTGCTTCTAGATGTCCCATCCAAAGACACCCAAAACCAATTTTTGGAAATGAAAGTAATCCCAAATTTTTGACAGAGCAGACTTGTCACAGCTTAATCCCCTATAGGCTTGTTAAATTGAGTTTATTTTGTTGAGGGAAAAGATCATATTTTGAAGTATAGATACCCAAAGTATAAAATCGGATGCGTTTATGATGCAGTTGCAGTAGTGAGAGTATTCTTGCTGTTTTTAGCCCTTTAGACCTGCTGTTTTAGATCTTTGATCAGATACAGAGATGTTATTTGTGAAAATAAAGACTGACCACAAAAACCAAATCAATAAGGAATAGTCTGGGATAGTAGCAGAGAAGAGACACACTGATGTTGGGGAGAATGGTAGGGAGAGGAAGGAAATGAAAGATGAAAAGGGAGGTAGAAGGAGCAGAAGTTATAGGGGAAATATTTTTCTTCTGTACATCAAACACGCCTTGTGGTGAGGTTCCACTAGCCTTGCTGGCTCTGCTCATGATGTACCAGTCTTATTCTGCCTCTGGCAGGCTGACCCTGCCTGGACCCCACCAAAGCTTCTCCAGCTGACCTCTTCAGATGGAGATTTTTGGGGCTGGTCTATATCTGGCAAATGCAAAGTGAGAGATCACAGTAATTTTACAGTCGTGTAACAGATCCATTTGTGAAAGTTTGCTTTACTACTGCATCTGTTCTGCCTTATAGACAAATTACATGGTGAAGAAAAAGGGGAAATAGACTGTAATTATCATGGCAATGTTAGCATCCACTTAGGAAACACAAAAATAGTTCTTTTCTTTTTTGATTACCATACTTTTAGATTTGAACTTTTTTTAAATGAATCTTATGTAAGCAAGTGACATGTTTTTCTTTAAATTTCTATGCCATTTGGGAAAAGAAAGAATGTCCAATACTACATTTTTCATTCAGAACAACTCATCATTTACAGTGAATTCTTCTGCAAAAAACAGACTCCAAAAGATTATAAAAATCCCAAAAATTTGAGTCATAAGCACTCCCTCTAGTGTATGAAATGCAGAGTTGTTAATTTTATGTTAATATGCAGAGAAATAACAAGAATTATAAAATCATACTGATAATATACGTATTAACTTTTCAAAATGTCCATAACAAATATTATTAAAATCTGAAAATTCTCCTTTCTTTCTTTCTCTTGAAAACTGTTTTACTTTTGTTATTTTTACAGTAATTTGTTACTTTAGTAGTAATAATAGTAATTATTGGCCATAATTGCAATCTTAACAGAAAATGAAGACAATGAGAAAAAAGGTAATTTTTTTTGGATATGAATTATGAGCCTTCATACTATTAATTTAAAAAAGAAAATGATGGATTGAAAAACCATTTCAGAATCTTCAGGGCAATTAAGCCTGCAAGGGAATTTGTACTAAAGGTCTGATACTACAGCAGGGATCAAATTTCCTCGTAAACTACTGACTGGCAGACAGATAGATGCAGATAATAGATAACTAAAAGTAATTAGTACTAAAGTTCTGTTCAGTTATATTTCCCCTTGTATTTTTTAGTTGAAGCATGCATAGATATATTTCTTCTTGATTTAGTCATGCATTCTAGATGTTCATATATGAACATTAGTGCTCTATGTGTCTGTATGTTCAGTCGTTTCTTGAACAAAGTGTGGGCTCACTGAAGGTAGCACAGTGAATACACTTCCCAACAGACATTGAGTTAAAATTATCTTAATATGGAGACAACATTTCAGGATGTTTAGTTAATTATGGATATTGCAGTAAGACTGTAGATGATTTGAAGAACACAGACATTACTTTCCCTTGATAACTGTCTGTAAATTTCTCATTCATACATATATTCTTGTCTTTTAAACTGTGGGTGCTATTTTTCCTAATAACAGGAATTATTTATTTAAATTTCACATTGCAAAGTACCATAAAGAAAACCATGATGACATACAATGTGAAGATTATTTTTTATGTAATGCCACTGCCAAATCATTTCAGATTAACTTTTATAGATATTATATTTTAGTGCTTCTCATTCTTATACATGCCCTCATTTTAATATTTTTTTGCTGAAAGGTTCAATAACACAATGATGATAAAACTCTTATGGGTTAACACAAATTTTTTTACTTTTAAAGTAAAATGAACACAATACTCAGTAAGAAAAAGATGAAGTATGCTATATTTTAGAATTCATGAAATGCATTATTTTTTATAAGTATGGTTAAATATTTGTACTTTGCTGTCATTAAACAGCACAAAATTGCTAGCAGGCCTTTTGTATAATTTTAAGGGTATATACATTACTATATAAGTAACAATGTTTTATTATAAAATTATATGTTATTTTGCATATAAAACTACATTGGGCATCCACTTATACTACATATTATACAATTCCTTATCCCTATATTTATTTACATGATTATTTATAAAATTGAAAAAATAATTTTATTCAAAATGAGTTATATTTAGTACAGAACAAGACATGAGAATAAGAAATTTTAGGAGTGATCATGGAAGAGAAAATGTACTTGTGACAATGTGAGTTGGCTTCACTGTCTCATAAGAAGATTTACCTTGAAAAAAATATAGGAACCACTGTATTGTACTGTGATCCATAAAGTACAGCTGGTCTAGGTAGAGAAAACCTCTGCTGCCAGATTTCAACAGAGTTGTTCTGCCTAGGACAAATTACTTATATAATTTCCATGCTGCTTCCAAATCTGTGCCAAGAGCAACGTGGCTTTAATGGACAAAGAAATCTTAGCCAAGGTTTGCTGAATTTTAAAAGCAGCAAGTTCTTTTGGCAATAAGCAACCAAAGAAGAATAATTGATGTTATCATCATGGTCAGCAAAGGTCTTTCTGAAAATTAAAGAGTGGGATAACAACTCACATTTTCTACCTGTTAGCCAATTTCTAGGATTGACGAATGGATGAAGAAATATTTGACTAGAAATGCAGTTTGAACTTCTAGATAGTGTGCTTGAGTGCACTTGTTTTGCTCCCAAGAAAAGACAAAATAGAAAAAGTGGGGATCTAAAGCAAGACAACATTTCTGTCCTGCTCTGAGTCTGTGCTGATCTCAAAGGCAGTTTGCCTTTTTGAGGAATTCAGCAACACACAGGAAAACTGCAGTTCACAGCACTCAGTGCACAGAGGTTCATAAATGGAGGTTTACCATGGTTTATTTTCCAAATCAGCTTATTTTGGAAATAAAAGCTACTTAAATGTTTTCTGCTGGGGTTCAAACATAGGTCTGCTTCCTTTTCCTCAGTCAGAGCTTGTGCTCTCCTCAGGTAAGAAATTATGTGACCTTGATCACAAACTTTCCATGCAGGGTGATTCACTGCCATGCCTTGAAGAAGCTGACAGCTTTTCATTGTCTCGTAATTATGAAAACTGAAATTTAATAATTCAGTTCAAACATAGTAAGACAGCTTTTAGAGACCTTGTCATGTTATACCTCCCAACTCTATTAAAAGAAGATGTAGAAATAATGTAGTTTTGTATATATTATATGGCTGAAAGTTAAAGTGTTCTGCAGTAGTCTGTATTCAGCTCTTTCACAATACACCAGGAAACTTTTATACTTCAGTGTAAAAATTCAGATATAACAACATTCAGATGCTCAGAGCACAATACAGCTTCAGAGTCTAAATTATGCTTTCTGAAACAAAAGGACATTCTTTCAAGAAGCAAGTTATCTACTAACACAAGAAAATAGATACAGTTGGATATATTTTGCTGCTATTATTGAAGTATTTATGTGAATGAATTCCACAGAAAAATCCAATTCAAAAGCAACATGAAGAAAAATTTCATCTCATAGTTGTAAAAATAAGTCTTTCTGCATTTCAGAGAATGACAGTTTTCCTATTCTTTAAACTGGGTGACCTGGTCTGCCAGTTTGACTTTGGAACCAGACTCTGGAATCTACTGAGTGACCCATGGGAAGTAAAACATTACAGGTCAAAGAAACATAATATGGTTACATTGTCCTACTAGCCTCAGGCATGTCATGCTGCTCAGCTAGGTTAGGATGCTGCTTTTATCTTCCTTTATATATATTTTTTTTGACTACAGTTAAAAAAATTCCTTGGGGCAGAGACAGTCCATCTGACAATAAAGAGCAGGAGAGCTCCAAGGAGGAGGCAGATATTGCAGGAAGCCTGTGAGCATCAGATGGAAATCCAGAGCAGCCTGGAGGTTTGAGCAACTAGTGAAAGATATTGAGGAAGAACAGACTTGGGTCTGGCTGGGACCTAGGAACAACTCTTTAGGAGTCAGAGGACAGCCACAGAGGCGAGAAGGAATTGCTGAAGCAGCAACCAATAGTGAAGGATTGCTGGAAAGATATAAGTGAGAAGTGAGACATCAGGGGATGTCAAGAAAGAGAAGTCAATGGCAAGTAGATGCCAGCTGTGAAAAAAACAGGCAATTTCTTCTTCCAGGAATCAGGACAAGTCCAATGAAATGTGTTGATTTGTCTTTGGCAGTCTTTGGGTAAAGTGAAAGTCTCTGCAATAAAGCTTTGTAACTGTTATTAGTTCAAAGTTCAGGGAATATAGGCAACATTCAAGTCCCGAATGGTGAAGACATGCTTCTTCAACTGGATTAGATTCCCTATGCTGATGCCACTTCCAAAAATGACCAAAAGACAGAAAAGGAGTGTTTGGCTGACAAAGTGCCTTTTTAACAGATACAAATGTCACTACATACCTGTTTGGTAAATTCAAAGCGGAGTGACTAATAAGTACATTACATACAAGGGATTTCATGGTACCTTTCGTACTCTTACAGTTATTGCAATTAATTCATTTTTTTGGCAGAAGTATTCCATCATACAGTTTCATGGTCTTGCTGTCTTCTCAACTGTTCTCCACTGTGGCTGCTGAGAATTCTGCTGCAAAACTAGTTCAGATCTATTTAAAAAGAGAGACTGTGTGCAGATGGTGGATCAGTAGGGATGTTTGTGTTGCACAGCACTGAAATCCACTTTGTTTCATCAAACCTAATGTAATTATGAGTTGGATTTTTTGTTTGTTTGTTTGCTGGTGGGTTTTTTCTTTCCCTGTGTGTGGCTTACGAGAGATGGATAACAGGTTGGTGTCAGAGAAGCCAGTAGGTTTCTTTACTGAAAATAAGATTTTGCCTTTTACCCCTTGCAGTGACATTTCATTACTTTTTTTTCTATGTCTGAGGAGCTTTTTAAAGTCAAAATACTCAGGAAGAAAGCATATCATAAGTTCTTTTGACTTTCACATAAAAATAATTCTGTCAAATTCTGTTTCTCAAGGTTATAGAGGAAAGATGAAAACACAGATATTAAAATATGGTTTTGCACAAATATTCTTTTTATCAAATTGTGTTTCTAACATTATTTTATTCTGAACTCTGAGGTTCATAGTGCAGATTCAAACTTGAATCAAGCCATTTTTATGCTACAGTTTTACATCACTAAGTCCTGCAGGTTTCAAAAATATCACCAAGTTCATTTTCTCAGCACATTTATCTGCTGCGTCCTGAAATTGTCCCAAGTACTTTCAGGGCATGCACAGAAACACTTCTGTAGAAGGCTGCAAGAGTTCTGTCCTCTAAGTTGCTTTTCCTAATTTGCTAATTTCCGAAGTTGCTTTTTGCTAATTTGCTAATCATGTAAGGGACAAATTGTACCTCAGGATAGAAAACACAAATGTAATGAGGCCAGAGTATAGTGTCAGATATTATTAATAGTTTTCTCTGTATAAAAGATCACCTTTAGGATTTTAAAGCAACAGTTTATCCCCAAACTTCTAAAATGTGATTTTTCTCTGTGGAGGTTAACTAGAAGTTGTTGCTGTTCATGTTTTGGTTCTCTGCACACAGAGCTAGCTACTTGTTTGACGGGTGACTGCTGCAGAGAAGGACACACAGCAAGGGTACTAATGGCTCATTCACAAGCTGTTGTGTGAGGCTGGAGATCTCTTTGGAACATTGAATTAAGGCAATATTGACCAGCAGCATACACCTGTCGAGTGCTAGCAGCTACTTGATACAGCTGATACGATGCACTATAGCTGTGCTTTCACTGCTGCCAGCTATAACTGTATAATTAATGTACTAATATATGTTTTTTTCTTTTTTACTATGAAAAACAAATCAATCCAGTCATCATTTTCGGTTCTCCCTTGTATTAAAAAAACAACAAACCAACCAAACAAAAAACAACAACAACGAACACATATTTTAAAAGTCACCACTAGTGGCCTTCTGAATGAAAAAGACTAATAATTTGGAATTAACTAATTCTTCAGAGGATGTACTTCTTGACTATAATCATCACCATTTTTTTTTTCCTCAGCAGATCTCTCAAACATACAGCCTCAGAAAAAAAGGAAAAGAAACAAACTGAGTACTCCATGCTATTTCAGGTGAAAATATTAAGTTCTAAAAATATTTAAAACATAATATTTACCAAAAATTATGTTCTAAAGAAGTTGATTGTGGTAGTTTAGTTCTTTCCTAGTCCTAGCACACGAGAAAGAAGTAAATTTGCAGTAAATCTCAAAGACATTTTTAATTTGTCAATGCCTTATACTAGTGCAGGACCTGGACTGAATAAATGAGAATATATGAATGAATAAATGAGATATTCTTCACTTTTCCCTAATATGGAGATATGAGAGCTCTACTCCTCTTTAGAACAATGGAAGATTGGGCTCTTAAGGGGAAATGATGTTTCCTGAAGTTCTTCACCTGATCATCTTTAATGTTTCTCCCCATATAACCCAATAATATTCATTGTGGAGTTATGATTGTCTCCACACACTTCTTTAAAGGAAGTTTCTTGTTGTTACAGAGAGTTTTTAAGACATGATACCTAAAAATTCATGTTCACAAAAGAAAACAGAAACAAATGAATTATTATTTTAATATCAGTTACATGTAAGGTGCATTCTTAGTCCTCCAGCAGGAATACATTACTTACTAACAAATTATATAAGGGTCCATTGGGGAAAACAGACACTAAAAATGAGTTAGGGAAATTATCTTCATACTCTTTAAAATACAATCATGCAGTCCTTTAAATCATCACCAATGAAAAAAGTGGATGAAATACCTTTCTGCCCCTTTTCCATCTTAGACTTTCTGCCAATGTCTATATTTGCAAAGCCAGAGGCAGGAATGTGTCTGGATACAACCATATAAGGGGCAGATGACAATAAATAATTATTCAACCACATTGCTGAAAGCTCCTGCCTAGGAAAGTGTAACCATAACTAAGAATGGAAAGATTCTGGAAAATTAGTCATATAAAATGTAAACAGAAGTGCTATACAACTCCCAGAAGCAGATACCAAACACAGACACAATCATTTAAAAATGCATAATACACATCAGTGTACAGTTATCAGCTTACCACGACAGTCACAGATTCCGAGTTTAATTTGGATAAATAGATTGGGAAATAAATGTTGTTTTCAACTAGCAGGTAAGGCTGTTTTCAGTTCAGATAAATTGTTCCACCAAATAACTTATATTGGCAGGCTTATGAGAAAAGAAAATATGTTTGCGAGCTGAGAGTACAATTGGGAATGGATTTTATTTATTTAGATATTTTCATATCGAGTGGCAAGCCTGTAACTTTTGAGGGCTCATTGTGCCACTAGCAGCAACCTAGATTATAGCATGTCTGAGTTGCCTAGGCTGTAGCATATATTTTTTCCAAAAGTGTGAATTGTACAAATAATAGAAAACACCTTGTTGCTTTTAAGCTGCTGCAAAGGTTATATACAATTGTGGTACTTTTCACCCAATCATTTTCCAGACAAACTAAAATAGTAGCATTGTTGCTAGTTCTTTCTGCTTTCTTCTCTTTCTTTCCATTTGTCTATATAAACCACATTTATTGACCATGTTTATCAACTTGAAAACCACAACAAAAATGTAAGTACTTAATTTTTAGAAATAAACCACAAAATGCTGCAATTAATTTTACATGGTTGATCATAATTTAGTTTTCTTATTTTCATATAACTGTCTAATTGGTGTTTTTAGTAGAAATATTTCCTGACTTGGTGAAATAATTGTTTAAATATTTTTGTTACTATTTTTAAAAGGAAATTGAAAAATCAGAGGTCTGTTGTAGTGTCATGTACCTTTTGTTGCAAAATGAAATTTTTAACTTCTGTGTAAGCCAGAATGGAAGGCAGCAAAAACGCATTGGAGATCACTTTCAAAACCAGCCACCAAGAGCTGTAGCTAGATAAACCTCTCGTGGTTATTTCAAGATTATGGCATGATGCCTGGGTCAGAGGACTTATCCACATTAGTCTAGTTTTCTGTTATTTAAAGAGGCAGGGAG
>VXAX01003090.1:0-85656 GCA_013399835.1 Leptocoma aspasia
AAGCTAAACCCTGAGGCATCACAAGGAAGTGGATGTGGTGCTCTGGCTTTGCTTGGTGAGATGCCAGCAGATTCCCTCCTTCTTGACCTTGCTGATTTAAATGGAAATTGGAGAAATGCTAAGACTCATGCCATACTTCCTAAGGATAACATGTGTTCAGGCTGGTGTGCAGGGCCTTTTCCAGAGGCAGTGCTGCTGTAAGACAGTTATTGCATTTCCTGAGGTTATGATCCCACATTTGGAGTTATCCCCAGACCATCAGCCTGTAATCAGTCCATGTTCAGCTGGTCCAGAGCCCCTCTCAGGAGCTCTTGGCAGGATTTGGAGGGACCCAAGTTATGGTGTTATGGGCCAGGAGCAAATGGCAGGATGTGCCCTTTATTTCTGGGGACAGAGGAGAATAAGGGGGCTCACAAAAATAAATATATTTAACAGCACAGAATGAAACCACAAATTGAAATTGTGCTGAAATCCAATTCTGGGGTTTTATAATCCACAGAAACTTATTAACTTCAGAGACCTGTGCAAGCTGGGGGGGAAGAAGTGAGCTTTCCACTCCATCTCCAAAACAGAGAGAATTTAGAGCACTTTTATGGTGCATTTTAGGACAATGACCTGGGCAATGTGCTCAGCTGCTTTGCTTGCCTCATAAAACCCAGTTTATACAGTCCTGGAATCAATCCTGTTCTCTTTGGGGCTTTCCAGAGCAGGGACTGCCAGCAGAAGCACTTTATGATACAGAGTTAAGTGTCAATGGGACATAGAATAGAGCCACTGTGCTCACCTCTGTGATCAATAGGAAAAGGATATTTAGACATAAATAACCCTTGCTGTGGCATGGGCAGAGCCTCTCCCTGCAGCCCAAGGTTTGAGGGAACTTCTTGCTCTCCAGTACCTGATTTTTTTACAGTTTGCTTACACTAGGTAACACAGCTGAAACAAGAGAGACCCCCCCCCCAAAAATACTCCCCAAAAAGGAAGGTGAAGATGACACTCCCAGCATATTTTACTTGTTTATGCAAGGCATCTCCACTTCCTGGTGCTGAATTTTCCGTAGCAGTGTTTGAATTTTATTGTGTATCCATTCCCCCAAGGATTTTTCATTTGGAAATACCAATTGCATTTTCCATTGCTTTATACTTCACATTGCATCATTTCAATTTTTCAGGGAATAAACCTCCTTTCCCTGTTTCCAGATCTAATTCTGAATCTGTGTTTAATGAGGTTTTCCAGTCCCCCTTTCCACAGCAAAAAGGGCAAACTGTCCAAAGGTTGCAGGGTGGGAAGGAGCTGAATATTGCACAATTTGAGGTAAGAAAAAGGTGTGGTTCCTCAAGACAAATCCTTCACTTGCTGCTTGTGTCTTCACTCAGTTTTTTGAAGTCTGCTTGTTTTTCCTGTGACCTTCTGGAGAAGCATAAGGAGGAAAACATCTGGGCCACAGGAGAGGTTTGACTTAAAGAACAAGAGAAAATGGATTTGGGAGAATTAACTCTTTTTCACTCACACAAATAGACCAATTTCTGGGTTAACACTTGAACACTTACTTACTCAAGCCGAAGGTGTTAGCTTGTAGTTGACATTCTGCAGTTTCCATGAGTATTTAGCTCTAAAGAGCAACCCCTCTTGACATTTCTTCTTGCAATGACACAGTAACAGGCATTGTGGCCACAGCTGTCACTGTCCCTCCAGCCAGTGTGCATGTTGCCACAGCAGGGGGAAAGGAGGAAAATCAGAATTCAAGTCCTGTCTGAAAAGTAAAAGGGACAAATTAGTTTCCTGTCACTGCACTGCAATAAATACATTGTCATTTTTATACCCCAGTGAATCATATTCTCCATTTCCCCCGTAACTATTATACAGTCTGCTGGCAGTACATCATTTTTTGGTAATTTTATTTTCACCAATTGTTTTATGAAATTTTTGAGTTTTATGGACACTAAAACAAATCTAGCCTGTGCGTATTATAGCCCTTTAAATCACCGGCAGGAAATCTCAAGGTTCCTCCAGACTGTGAGAGAAGGAAGCTTTAGGAAAGAAAGATTGCTCCTAGCTTATAAACTGAGCAAAAACCCAGAGATAAGTTTGTAAAAGGGACATACATCATGACTGGCAAAAAGCAGGACGTAAAACAACATCTCTCCGCTCAGCTCCCTTAAGAATAAAAATGGATTTTTATTTAGCAGAAACACTAAAGTAGTTGGGGAAAGGAACACACAAGCTTTTCCATGCTTTCTTAACCATAACAATCCTTATTTCCTGCAGAGCTGCAGTGTCAGGCACTGCCTTGGCTAAATTGTGGTTAGATGTAGTCCCAAACCAGAGGGAAATTGGAAGAAACCCTAAAATTTAAGCTGAATGCTGGCAGCCACTAAGAACCTGGGGTGGTGAGTTTTGTTTCACAGGGAGAAGGGCTGACATTCGGGTCCAGATGCCAGTGCCCCCGAGAGAGCTGCTGCCTCCTACATTTCCACGGTGACGAGGATGTCTTCCAGACCCAAGCTGCCGCCACCCACAACTTGATATCCTTTTGCAGAGATAAGTGCCTGTTGTAGGCACACAGCTTGTGGTGTGGGGCTGTGGCTGACTCTACTCCCTAAGGTGCTACAGCTGTGTAGGACAGGTGCCTAATATTGAAGGCAATGAGCTGAGTACTGACCAATCAGAGGAGAGCACACAGGTGGTGTGTGTATATATATATATATATATTTAGAGGGTATAAGAGGCCGTGCAGAAGAACCCTGGGAGTGAGAACAGGCAAGATGAGGCAGACGACTGAGGCCTTCCTTGGTGCATGCAAATGCTTCCACCATCCCTCACATATAATCTGCTATGGTCTGCTAAAAGTGGCTATTTCAGCTGTAAGTGATGCCAGCACACTGAAACTAGGAACCTGGGCTGGTGAGTTTTGTTTCACAAGGAAAAGGGCCGACGTTCGGGTCCAGGTGCCAGTGGCCCCGAGAGAGCTGCTGCCTCATGCCATGGTTCTGAGGATGTCTCCCAGACCCAAGCTGCCACCACTGACAACTTGGTCTCCTTTCGTAGAGATAATTGCCTCCTGCACACTGACACCCAGATCCTGGGGTGGTGAGTTTTGTTTCAGAGAGAAAAGAGCTGACGTTCGGGTCCAGGTTTATGCGGCCCTGTTTGTGCTTCTGGCTCCTACAATTCCGCAGTGGTGAGGATGTCTCCCAGACCCAAGCTGCCTCCACCTACAATTTGGTCTCCTTTTGTAGAGATAAATGACTCCTGCACATTGACACCAAGAACCTTGGTTGGTGAGTTTTTTTCACATGTAAAAGGGCTGCTGTTTGGGTCCAGGTGCCTGTGGCCCAGATTGTGCTGCTGCCTCCTACAATTCCATAATGTCTCCCAGATGCAAGCTGCCACCACCTACAGCTTGATCTCCTTTTGTATGGATAAATTCTCCTACACACTGACACTAGGAACATGGGGTGGTGAGTTTTGTTTCAGAGGGGAAAGGGCTGACGTTCGAGTCCAGGTGCCAGTGGCCCTGAGAGATCTGCCTCTCTCCTACAATTCCGTAATGACGAGGATGTCTCCGAGACCAAAGCTGACACCGCCTAGAACTTGATCTGAATTTTTAGAGATAAACGCCTCCTGTACACTGACACCAGGAACCTGGGGTGCTGAGTTTTGTTTTAGAGGGAAAAGGTTGGATGTTCGGGTCCAGGTGTCTGTGGCCCTGATTGTGCTGCCGCCTCATCTAATTCTGCTTGGCTGAATTTTAGGCTCTTGGTGCTGATGGAGTAGTGCCACTAGGGCATGGGGAAAGGGATTATCCAGGTTCTCCTCTTCTTATCAATAACCTTTGTTAATGTTTCCATGGTAAACCACCTGGACTCTTTTATTGAGAAAGTTTTTCTGTTGGTACAAACTTTCAGATGGCTTAAATCAATGCTGAGTTGTGGTATGAGAAAAACTATTTACGCCTTTTTTTTAAAAAAAAGTAAGATATTTTTTTTCTCAAAATGAAATTTGATTTTCTTGGTCCACTTTGATGCACTCTGTATATCCCTGAATTTAAGAAAATAAAAGAATGGTCTTGCTTAGGTGGAAACATTGAACAAGAGCTTTCTTAACTGGAAATCTGACAGGGCCAATGAATGAGCTGTCACCTCAGTTCTGCATTGGACTTTGCAGTCTTGAATGATTTACTCCTTTTTTGCTTTTCCTTTTATATTCACCTCAATATATTTAAGGACTCTGAACAGGTTTGAATTAGATATTTGATTTGTAAATTGGAAGAAAGATTGTTTTTCATTCAAATTGAATAATTTTGGTTTCTAAGAAATTTTAAAAAATATGTAGTTCAAATAAGACATTTGAAAACTGGTATAAAAATGGCTGTTCTGTTTCAGACTTTTGGTCCACTGTGGGTGGAGGTGGAACGGTATAACTATGTATGCACATATTTCCCTCAATAGATCCTTCCAGCAATCTATTATACGGGAACTTATGAGCCAAAGGGAACACATTTGTTAATGGCCCTTGATGGATTTTTTTCCCTCTGTGAATATATTGAGTTGAACATATGTACACTCATTACTTCCCCTCTGTAACATGTGGTGTGATGGAAAAAGAAAAAGCCTCCTTTTTTTCCTGCTCTTACACTCCTTTCTTGGCTCCCTTCACCTGCTGCCCCACTCTGTGCTTTGCAAGGAGCTGTGCTCTGTCACCATCCCTTTACCTGCCCCGTGACACCCATGAGCTTAAAGATTCCTGCCCTTGCCTTGCCTGGCCATCCCGTTCCCAGCTGGAGAAGCCCAGGTTGATCACTGATTTTGGACCAAAAAACCTTCCTGAGGGAACGTGGTGCTGCTCCCAGAGTGGACTTGGCTTCACGTGCCGCAGATTTGGGAGGCTGGAACTGCAACTCTTTTCATTGGCATGAAGAGTGGGTTAAAGCTCAATTCAACACTTTTCACTCAGAAGTCCTGAAGAAATTAAGCCAGGAAAGACACACCCCCAAGGGAATGGTGTTTTGGTTGCAAAACAAAACTCTCTGAAAAATAAGTGCAAGCTAAAAATCTCTATTTGTTAAATTAACATTCCCAGACCATGGACTTCAGACTGTAAATTGTTAATAAATCAGTTAAACATGGGTAAGTTTTCCAGCTCTATTTTTTTATCACCAGAAAAGAAATATCTACAGGTTTGGACTCAAACTGGCTTTAACTCTACACTCCTGGTGTTAGGAGTGCTGTGCATTCTCTCTGTCCAGAACACACCAGAGCTGCTCTGTGCCTCTGACACATTGCCATGTGAGTGTTTCAGGGGAAGATGTCTTTAACAACCTGAGGATCAGCCCCTGGCCACATGGATGGTGATTTTTCTCTTCACTTTAGCACGAGAGCATCCTGAGGATTTATAACTGGTTTCTATTATTGTGGCCAAAGGGGTGACAGAGGTGAAGTACTTTGTGTTTTGGATGGTGGTGAGGAAAAGGTATAATTGAGAGAGGAGTGAATGAGTAGATGTGCTCAGCATGCCCTAATCCCTCCAGGAGTTCCAAGCAGGGCATGGCTGGACAGTAGTTATGAAATTTAGGGTATAGCTGCATTAGCCAAAGGTTTTATGTTGGTATAACTTGTGCTCTGATGAGAAGGAGTTAACTCCAGCTTTCTAAAGCATTTTGATGTCACTGGGGCTGTAGTCATGCTAACAGCATGGAATACTTCAATGAAAAATGTTCTCCTTAGGGTTTGGGTCACAGCCCTCCCACTGTGGCTCAGAGGCTTGGGAAGGGCTCTGCACAGCTACAAAGGAATTGTGAGGAAGGAAATGGCCATGAAAGGAGGACCTACAGCTCTGTTCAAAGTGCTTGAGAGAAAAACCAAAGCAGCAGCAAAGATCCCTAACCCTGTAGTTTGCTGTGGTTGCTGTGTCCCCCCTGTGTCACCTGGGGTCTGGCAATGAGCCCCCGAGATGAGCCACATTCCTGCAGGAAATTTGTGGCTCCTGACAACACAGGGTGAAGTGCTGTGCACCCCATTTGTGTTTCAGAACGCTCATCTGAGCCAGGTAACAAACACATATCTCAGCTTCTTTGTGTTTTATCAGCTCTCTGAAACCTTTTGTAAAACAAACCTCACTCACTCACTCACTCACTCACTCACTCACTCACTCACTCACCTCCCTCTTTGCTGCTTTCTCCCCACTCCCCTCTTCTCTTTGCACAAAGTGCAGTTCCTAATCTTTTGCTTTTGCTTCTGTAGCTAAATCTACTTTTAAATTTTTTTTCCTCCTTTTTTTTTTCTTTTCTGCCTGTTTAATCTCAACTCAGCCCCAGCACTGGTGCAGCGTTACAACAGTTTTGTCATGTTGGCTGTCACCGTGCTGACAGCCCCGTGACAGCTGGCAGATGTATGGATGATGGATGTTTTCTCCCTTGTGCAAGGACGATGGGATAAAAGTGCAAACAAACCGGGTAATAGATGGGAAAAGCAGAGCAGCGTTGATAAGGCCTGGTCCCCACTCTGTGATGTATGGGAAAGCAAGCTGCAGGCAATTTGTTTCAGAGAAATGAGGGAGTCTTTGTAGAGAGGGACACAAGGAAAAGAAAGAAAAAAAAAAAGAAAAGGAGAGAAAATAAAGTAATAATAATAAGAGAGGGGAATACCTAAAGCTTGTCTGTGTTGTGGCAACACCAGCCTGTTGTTATGGCAATAGGCAAATCTCATTTCAAGGACAGGCTTGGGGTCCTTGGCATTCATTAGGGACCCCAGGAGGAGGTGTCTGGGATAGGAACATTGAGTTTGTCTTTGCTTGTTTCTGCTCTTCCCTCACCTCCCTGCTGGCTTGCTGAGGCACCTGCTGTTATTTCTGGGGGCTGTGTGTCTGCCTGTGGGCAGATCACAGAATCACAGAATCTCAAGGTTGGAAGAGACCTATAAGATCATCGAGTCCAACCCAGCCCTAACACCTCAACTAAACCATGGCACTGAGTGCCACATCCAGTCTGTTTTTAAACACATCCAGGGATGGTGACTCCACCACCTCTCCGGGCAGGCTATTCCAGTTCTTGATCACTCTTTCTGTAAAAACTTTTTTCTTATATCTAACCTAAATCTCCCTTGACGCAGCTTGAGGCTGTGTCCTCTGGTTCTGTTGGTTGCTACCTGGAGAAAGAGACCAACCCCCACCTGACTACACCCACCTTTCAGGAAGTTGTAGAGAGTGATAAGGTCACCTCTGAGTCTCCTTTTCTCCAGGCTAAACAACCCCAGCTCCCTGAGTCGTTCCTCATATGGCTTGTGTTCCAAAAAACCCCTCAAGCCTCTCACTGGTAGAGCTGAGAAGTTCCTACATGCCTGGGCTCCTGTGGAGGGGCTGCTCCTCCTCACCATGAGCCAGGCTCAGCGCCGTGGGCTCTGACACCGAGGAGATCCCTGTGCTCAGAGCACTGCCCTGGCTCCTGCCTCCCACTGGGAAGGAGGTGGATGCTGCAAACGGGGCACTGGTGCAGGTGATCCTGAGCAGAGGGTGGCACTCCCCTGTCCCTGAGAGCTGTGAGCTCCAGGCTGGGCCAAAGGGAATGCCAGGGCTGGGAGGTGCGGGATGCTGCTGCTGGAGGGGGACAGGAATCCTGCAGCAAGGGAGCGAGCAGGGAGGAGGATGCTTGTGTCACAGCCTGTCAGAATCCCTTTAAAATGCATGGAATGTCTTCCAGGGCTCCTGTATGGATCTGATCACTGATCCCTCGGTGCTGGAGCTGCCAGTGTGGATGTCCAGTGGATGTTTGTGCCCTCACACACCTGCTCCCCAGCATGGATGTTTTCTGGGTGCCGACACCTCCCCAGGCTTCCCTTTCACCCTTGCTTCTATCACTTTCAGGGACTAACTTGGGCTCATAATAGTGATAATTTATTACAGCACACTTCCTACAGTGAGTAAATAAGTCTGTCTCCCTTAAACTCCCTGGGCAATTAGAAGAATGAAAGACTGTGCCATGTATTAGCATTTATTTTCTCCCAGCATTTATACAAGGCCATTTTCTTGCTGACAAATTGTGGGCCAAATTGTTCTGGAGGAAGTGTGTCAGATGGAAAGGTGTTATGATTAAACTGTTGGCATAAATTTAGATGACAATAAATCCTTTTATTGAATTAACTGGATTTATTTCCTTGCAACTGCCATTAAGGATTTGAAGAAACAGTAATGAACAGGTTGATTTTGCACCTGCTTAAGGGTAATTAATATGCACTCTAAAAACAGAGAGTCTGCTTTAAAAAATCTCTCCAGTGATCTAGAGGCTGCTGTTTAGGAAATGGATGTGGAATCAGCTGTATGTGTTTGGTAGCATTGCACTAACAGAAATCCTAAAGTGCAGTAGCGACATGGGAATTTGGGAAGGGATCTGCCCAAATATGAGCTTGATTCTGCAAATTCTTCCACGGACAAACAGTGCCTGCAATGAGGAGTCCTGCCTTGTGCAAGAGGCCACCAACCCAGTGGGGTTTAGGCTCTTTGAGTGTACAGCAATTTCATGTCCCTGGCAGAAAAGGTTTGTGTATTCCAAAAAAAGAAAAGTTGCTTTTTGTTTCCGTTAAGAGCCTCTCCACAATTATCCCGATTATCAGTTTGGATAAAAGGAGATGGCAATATTAATTTATCCATTATTAAGAAGAAAAAAATTGAAAGGGAGCAAATTGACAAAAGCCTAGCAAGGCTACAAGAATGGAAAGCTCTGTATGTTAAAAAGATGGAAAAAAATTTGTATTTCAAATGGATATGATGAGCATAAAAGGAGAAGACAAGGCTAAAATAGAGCTATCAGGATCAGAAATGCTTCAGCTGGTCATATTGTCAGGTGGGGAGTTTAGATAAAAGTAAAACTTCAGAATGTCTTTTCCAGAAAGATGTTTGTGGCAGCAGCTGTATTAATTCCCATAGGTCCCTTGGTAGCCCACAGAACTGCCCTTGGCCACTATTTTCCCCATTCCCTACAGAATTCCCTGCTTTTTTTGCCCCAGCTCTTGGGTTGCTACCTGCCCCCTCTGGCAGCCTGGCAGCCTACCTCATCCCCACAGCGAGTCTGAGATGTTTTAGTCAAAACTAGTTTGAAGAAAACGCTGATAACTTGTAACAAGTATTTCTTTTTTCCCAGGAATGTATCAATTTGAGTAATACCTTCAGCTGGGAGGTTTCACAGACACAGGATTGCATTGAGTTAAGGCTTCTGCCCTAACCCAGAGAAGCCTCCCTGGGGCAGGAGGTCTGGCAGGTTCAGATGCTCAGGGCAGGCTGTTCCAGAATTCTGCTGTCAGAGGCTATTGACCATTCTGGGGCAAAACCACCGCTTTCTACTTCTCTCTGAATTTTACATCAAGTAGCTCTTGATTTAAAATCCTGAACTTATTTGTTAAAGCAGTGAGTAGAGCTGACAGCCAGGGGAGGGCTCTCTGGGCTGAGCAGCAGCAGCAGCTCCTTCTCTCCTTGCTCCTGCCTGCTGGGACTGGGGAGCTGTGACATGTTGCTTTTTCTTCCTTTTTAAAGATTTCTCACCCAGGTGCAGTAAAGGCTTCTTTCCTTTAACCCTAAACATTTTCACAGGGCAAGCACATGCATTTCTGTGCTGTTCCACTCCCACCACTGGCTTCTGTAATTGTTGCATGTTAATTAATTTGGCACAGAAGTTTTCCAACGGGGATGTGTGGGGCAGTGTGGCTCCTGTTGTGGTTTGACAAGGTTACCTGAGGGTAATGTGGTACATATTTTTCACCCATTAGCAGATTATAAAAATGGTGCATCCTGCTGCTGCCTGGCATGGTGGGCGGAGGGAGAGCAGGAGGTGGTTGTTAACTTAAGAGGGTAAAGAACCATCACTCATCTGGCTGATGGGGGGGACAGAGCTCCCAGTAACATCTGACTTGTGCACCAACGTGAGTTTCTATTGAAAATAAATATTCAGATTAAAAAAAAAAAAGAAACTCAGCAGCAGATCTCTTTAGATTTTCTATGCACACCCTTTTCTTATCTTCTTTTTTCTTTCTGATTTTCATTTTCTTTTCTTGGGATTCCCTTAATTTTTAATTTATCCCAGCTCCATAAAAACAGCAAAAAAATGTTAGAAACACCATGGACTGCATTGGTGTTTGATCCATGTTCTCCCTTCCCTCCTCCTGTTCAGCCTGGCCTCTCTGTTGAGACCATAAAAGGATTTTTTTGCTCAATCTGCATTGATCCCTCATCATTACTATAATAAAAAGCATTAATAATATAAGTCATAAACTATTTACATTAGTTAACTATAGGGTGCTCTAATTCTGTGCAGTTATTTGTGCCTTTCTTACAAAAAGCAGGATTCAACCTCTTTATGTGTAAAATGATACTGAGCCATAACTTTCTTATAATATTGCTACATAAACTGCAGTTGTAGTCCTGATCACCACAGCTTTTATCAATTTTACTGGGTGGGTTTCATTCCTACCATAAAAAAAAAAAAAATTAATAGTGGTAGGTGGAGGCAGAGAAATATGACTCATAAAACACTTCTGATGGACTCGGCTGTTCAAAACTGGGACTCAAGCCTTCCTTGCCTGTCTTCTGAAGGAATTAAATTCTCAATTTCTCCAAACTTTCAGTGATCTCTCCTTTGTGTTTGGTTGCTCAGAGATGTTGGCAGCCAGGGGATTTCAGGGTGACCCTAAAATTGGGGTGTGCTTTGGATCAGGGAGGCACTTCTGAAGCAAAACTCTTGGCTATCTCCACTTACAGGGCTTGGAACTAGATGATCTTTAAGGTCCCTTCCAACCCAAACCATTCTGTGATTCTATGATTTTGGTTTGATTTCACGTCTCTGAGTGTCTGACCTAAATTCCTCTAAAACCAAGTGAAATGGGAAGTGTTCCTCAAGCATGTGACTGCAGCCACCAAGGGGCATTTAGACCATGGGAATAATCTGGAGCAGAAATCCTCTGAGCTGTGGCTGGTGTGGGTGCCAGCTCCTCTCCTCCTGGTCTGCATTCCCTGGGAATGCAAACAGCCCTTTGGGGTGGGGACATCACCTACTGAATCTGCACCTGGACAGGAGACTGATGGGGCCACCCAGCTGGCTTTGGGAGCAGCTTGTGCCAGATTTGGTGCATTTTGGGGCACAGGACCCATTCCAAGGGACAATTTTGGCCAGAAGATGTTTATAGCTCTCTGCTGTGGGCTGGTTTGGAACTCACTCCTGCTTGGCTGACAGGGAGCTTTCCCAGCAGGGAGAAAAGTGGCACCAGAGCCAACTGCAGCCACCGAGCACAGGCACATCCTTGGCTTCTGCCAGGCTTGTGGCACCTTTTGCAAGGCTTGGCTTAACTGTTCTTGGCTCATGTAAAAGTTTTGGGGTGGTTGTTTCTGTGCTGCTCCCACCCTTGCTCACCCATGGCCGTGCAGACAGACACACTCCCTTCCCTCCTGGAGGGATCCATGGGTGCTCAGGGAGCAGCTGCGTTGTTGGTGAAGACCCTGCAGCAATGAGGCTCCAGTTCAGGGGAAACTTCTGTACATTTAATTAAGAAATGCTGCTCACACAGAACTGACTGCACGAACCTCATTTACTGCCGTGGCTGTCTGTCTGTCCAGCCTTTTGTCTCTCTCTGCATCCTACACAATTCCATTGGATCTTATTACTCGGGCTAGGTAGATTCTTGCTTGGCTGAGCCGAGATCAAAAAGTAATTTTTCTTTTTGCAACAGCTGATTAGAAATTCATTTATTTTCACATTAGACATTTGACCAATATCTCCTTCCCCCCAACTCCAGCAATTTAGCTCCATTTGTGTAGTCTGCATAATGGAAGACAGTGAGCCTGTGAGAAAAACGTGGCCCAGGGCAAAAATTAAATGCAGAATCATGTATCAGAAATGAGATGTATTTACTATTGTTTTTGAAAATTAATGGTGCATTTTTAGTTTTTATAATGTAATTTAATGATGCAATTCATCTAATAAAAACCCACATTTTAACTCAGTCCTACAGACCTACTGGGGCAGGACAAAATGTACCTTTCAGATGTAAGATTTTTAAAAAACCCTTTGGGCTCTTTTTTTTTTCTGCACGCAAAAGAAGAGAAACTCTTTGCGTGCTTTGGCTAACAGCTGGGGTATCAGCAGGAGTCCAATAAAAAGGACATTTTTCTTTCTAAATATTGGTGTTTGTGCAGCATACAATAATATTATAAATGCAGCAGTGGGTTTGAAGTACAATGCTGCAGCTGATTATAGAAAACCATATGGTGCTGGCATGTTAAACTGATGCAGATTGAACATGGGCTGCAGCTTTAAATGCCATGGCCCAGAGATTGTGCTAAACTAGAATAAATATACTATGCAGTGTCAATATAGGGAACTGTCATTTTTGGCAGCAAGAGGCAAACTGTGCCAAAATAACGTGAACTGATTGAAGACAAACCCACAAAAGTCAGCACTGAGCACATGTTCCTTCCCAGGAGCATCTCTTGGTGGGTTACGGGTTGGGGGAAGGTCCTTGCCCACTTTTCAGAGCATTATTTGAGGTCAGCAGCTCTGGATCAAGGGCTGGGGGAGCCCCAGGTGCCCTGGCTGTGTGTTTCACTGGCAGTGACAGATTGCAAAGCACAGGTTCTGCTCTGGCTCTGTTGAAAGGAAATTCCCATACCTCTGCTTTTGTGCGTGTTTATAACATTAAAGCCCCCTTCTTGTTTTGCATCATGATTTTCATCCCCTTTGCAATGTTTTTGTAGTACCTTTGCTTCTGGAAAGCGAGCACAGGTAGATTTGCCACAGATTTTAAAGCCTTCTGAAAGTGCAGGTCTGTAATTGAGGCAAGCCAGGTAAGGGGGTTCTCCTTCCCCTCCCCACTGCTGGTTGCCTGTTCTGCTGGGATCAGAGTCATCCTGAAAGCAGAGCTGACCAGGACACAGAAAGGTGTGGGTTTGCCCTAATCACTGAGCTGGAGGGCCAGGGAGCACTGAGGCTGGAGGATGGGGCTGACTTTTTCATTGGGAGTAGAGATTGATAGTTAGCCTCAACTGATTCATTCCCTCTTATTTTATTAAACCTGCTCCTAGAAAATGCATTCAGGCTTGATCTCCAGCTTTTAAATATGCCCTCATCTGCTTTTTCAAAACTTTCTTTTACAAACAAAACTTGAAGCTGTAGCTAAACATATACTAATCTTATTTTAAGATAACCTCTTTCCCATGGACATTAAAAATGTACATTTACCAGAAAGAGTTAAACTTAAGTGCATCCAATCTGACACTGAAGTAGACTTTGGTACAAAGCTGCAGAAGGAGGAGAAGTCTATTCATTTGTGGGTGAATTAAACATCCATTTTTCTTTGTTTCCTGGCTCTGGTGCATGATTTCCCAGAGGACAGCCCCCGTGACGGGTGTGAGGGGAGTGCTCTCATCAAACCTGGCACGATGCTCTGTGGGGGATGCCCTTTGCTGTTCCTGGGAGCTTTAGGAGCAGGAAATGTGACTGGTTTGGCTCTGACAAGGACCCCACTGTTCAGGTGGCTGAGGCACACGGATGAAATACTCAGGGTGAGTCAGTGTTTGGGCAGGTTTCGCTGAATCCCAGGATAAGCTGCTTTTCTCCTTCCCTTTTTGGCCCATTTCTGTGGTTTAGTCTGAGTTTCAGACCCAGTGGGTGCATTTTGAGCATCCCAGCCATCACATCCACACTCCTGCTCCCCCCAGCCAGCCTTGAGCAGTTTCTGTGCTGTGCTTATCCTTTACAGACATGAGATGCAACCCCAGAGAGAGGAGCATGGCAGGAACAAGCCAAAGTTCCAACCATCCACAAGGTTTCTGGTGGTTTATTGCATGCTGAAACTCAGCCTATGGTCCAGCAAAGTGTGAGGATTGTGGTGCCTTTTCCATACTGCAACAGTGTTTGAGCAGTGGCAGAGGTGGAAAGGTTTGTCCTTATGCAAATAACATAGAGAAATGTGCCCAGGTGACAAAGGCAACAGAATATTTTTAATTTTTATTCTTATTTTTTAGTGGAGCTGGCTGGTAACTTTTTGACTACTATCTTATTTACAGCTTTATGAACTGTAGCTGGGTCAATCCCAGCACTGGATTTCCAGCTGGACAAGAAGCTGGCTCCTGCAGCACTGGTGTCCTGTGATGTCTGGTGGCCTCATAGCACCTGAACCTGACTCTGCCTCCGTGATAGAAGGTGCCAGATGGAACTGGGACTAATCCAGCCTTGGCTACCTGGTAGCAGAGCCCAGGCTTTGAATACTTTTGAATACTTCATGTGTATTGTAAATTTTTTTGTCACCTGTATTGGATTTAAAATCTAGTGAGGCAGAGTCTGATTTGCTGTGCTAAGTCCTAAATAGCTCTTGGTATTGGGAAATCAGTGGTGCTTATGAACTTAAGCTGGAAATGACACTTGTATTTTACAGCTGGATTGTCCCTGGCTCAAAGAGGCTGCAGGGTTGATAACATGAAATATTTGATGTAAGGAATATCTTGTGTTGATCAATTCAATAAAGAGGTGGATCACTGTTGGGTCTGACCTCTAGGTGTGTTTTTTATGTTGTGAAAGAAACTAAAAAGAGTTTATTGAGTGTTTGAATTTTTTGCTGCTGTGGCTTGGTGTAGGGTTTAGCAAATAAAACTGCTCAAGTCAGAAATCCAAAGGAGAGCAGGCTGGAGTCACAGGAATGTTACACAGAGAGGGAGTTATTCACATGGGGGGACAGAGGTGAGTGATAAAATAAACACATTTCTTACAGCTGAAGGATTCATTGACTTTTAACATGGTGTCCTGGTTTCAGGTGAGAGAGAGTCAGTTTGCTTTGCAGTATCTGATGCAGTGCTGGGGTTTGGGCTCAGGATGAGAACAATATTGATGGCTTGGCTGTTGCTGAGTGGTCCTTGCACTAAATCAGTGATTTTTGAGCATGTCACACTGCCCTGACAGGGAAGGGATGAGGTGCACAAGAACCTGGGAGGGGACACAAACTGGGCAGATGTCCCCAAGTGGCCAAAGTGGCTTCATTCTTAGTCTGTAAACTGGGAGAATGTGGACTGGGGGCAGCAGCCCCAGCTGAGGGACTGTCTGGGCATCAGTCAGGGAGTGGTGAGCAATTGCACTGTGAAGCACCTGTTTGTATATTCTTTTAGAATTTTTTTTTCCTCTTCCTTATTCTATTAAACAGCCTTTATCTGAACCCACAAGTTTTACTTTTATTCTGGTTCTCTCCCCAGTCCCACTGGGAGAAGTGAGGAGCAGCTGTAGGGTGTTTTGCTGCCTGCCCAGTTAAACCATGACACACGTTGGGTTGAAACAGACCTTACAGGATAAAGTAAAATATCTTAAAAGTTAAGCAAAACTGCTGGAGGTTCCATTAGTTGTTTCAGGCTGTTTATCAATAATTTGGCACTGGATTTCCAGAAAAAGCATGGCATAATTTTTCAGTGAGAAGCCCGAGTGCCTGGGAGATGATGTTATGGTGTGAATTACACTGTGGAGCGGCTGTCAGCTGTCCCTGTCAGCACTTTCACAGATGCCATAATGTGCAGTAAACGCTGTGGCTGCAGCTATTTATGTTCACTGTGGTGGTGGTTTTAGGGAAAGCACCACAAGCTAACAGCTAAAGGAAACCTGGGAGTCCTCTGCAGATGGTTTGCAGCCCAGATGAGCTGGTCACAGCTCAAACATCTGAGTGTCACCTTTGGCTCCTGAAAAATCTCCTTTCTTGTAGTTATCCAGGGCACAAGGCTCCAGATCCCATGTTCGTGTCCAGTCAGTTCTGAGGCACTGAGCTCCTTTTGCTGAGCCCCAGCCCAGCTTTGCTCTCTCCTGTGTCTCCCCAGAACGCCGGGGGCATCCACACGAGCGAGGGTGAGAGCTGGGGTGATTCCTGCAGCGTGGCTTCAGCCAGCAGCAGCCCTGCCCTGCTCTGTGTGTCTGGGCTTCCCTTTGGAAGTTTTCCCCAAGTTTTAAAGACTGCTTTGTCCTTGTTTTTGTTTCGTTTTTAAAAGCCCTTCCCGTTAATCTGTTTCGAAGTGAGTGAAGGCAGCTGGTGCCTCAGCTGCGTGAGCTGGAGCCCACCAGAGCCCACTTTGGCTGGAGTAAGAGTGATCCTGGCCACCAGCCCCTACTGCAACCTCTGCCGTTCCCCGCAGATGGTACTGTTTGACCATTTTACAGCCACCCACCTTCGGTAGCACCGTAGGTTTAACTGTAAAATTCCCATTTTACAACGGGGCACAGGCAGATGCACAGACCCAGCAGCACCACAGCACCCACCGCTCCTGGTGGGTGCAAGGGCAAAAATCTTGTCTTGCCACGGGACGCACAATTTTTGAGTGGTTTTGGGAAGGTCGGGCACCTGGGATGGTGCCAGCATGCTGAGTAAGAGGGAGTTTGTAGGCACAACCTTCAGCAGGGGATGACCAGCGTTAATTTAGGCACCTGAGGTGGAATTCATCCTGAGGAAATTTAACAGCTTTAGCTGTGGGGATGGCCAGAGTTTTTTTGGGATTTAATCAACTCATCAGCTGAAGCTGCAGTGCTGCCGGGCTGGAGAAAAGCAGCTCTGGGGACTCTGGGGGTGATGCTGGGTCCTTCTGGGCAAGCTGGTGCATGGGCTGAAGGCTGAGAGGATGGTGAGCTTATTTGATACTACTGCTTAGGTTTTTGTGACATCTAGCTTGCTGTCCTGCTTGTCCACCAGACTGCATTAGAGGCACCTTGCTAGCCCTGGAGCCTGTTTTTTTCCCGGCCTGAACACAGTTCATCCACCCCAGCAGTCTGATGTGTCCCCTGCAGTTTTTCTCTGCCCTGGCACCGTTGCTGTTCAGAGCCAGTGGGGCTCAGCCACTGCTGCCAGACGCTGGGCTGTGCTTTCCCTTCTCTCTGTGCATTATCTGCATCTGAGCCCTGAAATCCCAGTGCCTCTTTAAAGTCACTGAGGTGGGAAATCACCTCTCTTTCACCTTTTCCCTTCGGGCCTGGTCTGCAGAGTTCCTCCAGCCCCGAGGAGAGGGCAGGCCCTCCAGGCTGGATGCAGCTGTAACCTGGATGTGAAAAATGCATATTATGTGATTGGCTTTTCGCAAATATTAGAATGAATACTACATGTGTTATGTTGGAGAGTTATGTTGTATTAATTTTTGTAATGCTGTATTAATCTTTAAATGTAATCTTTTTTTTTAAGGCATAACATTAAAATAAGAGCCATGTAAAGTAAAATTCTTTCTATAACTAACTCAAAGAATGAACAAAAATAACCAAGAAATTCCTCGCCTAAAGAAAACAACACGAAGACACCAAGAAAGAGTTATTGCCTCTTATCTTTACCTTCGTAGACACCCTAAAACCAAAAAGGATTAGAAGACAAGAACAGACATATAATTGAAGAACCCTTTGTTTGAGAGAAATGTTTGAATCATGTATGAAAGAATATGAATATGTAACAAGTTATTGCTTTTAAGGGGTGACCCTTATTAGTAAGGCATGCCTTTCCCCTTTGAGAGAAGCACCCGGATGTCTGTAATACTTTGCTTTTTATTGCCTCTTTTATTGTCCTAACCCTAATTATCCTAATTTGTATAACCTTAAATTTTTACTATTAAACTTTTAAATTTTTTAAAAAGAAGTAAGTGTGAACCGTTTTTCACACTGGATCAGGAGCTGTTTGCCTTTCCCTCCTGGCTGGCACAGCCCTGAGCTCCCCCAGCTCACAGGGAGCTCTGCACCACCCTGCTGCCGTTTTCTGCTCAGCCTGAAACCAAACCAGGTGCAGACACCAGCACAGCATCGAGCCCAGCTGTTCATTCTGTGTGCAGTCCACGTGTGCCACATGTGCACGCGGGGAGGGCACTGGAAAAAAGGCCAGAAAAACAGGCAGCCCTGGATCTGGCTGAAATTCATTTGGCTTTTGATTTCCTCACAGGCTTGAATTTTGGATGAGGTGTCAAGAGCTTTGAACTTCCCCAGGCTCTGGAGGCTTTGGGGCTTGGTGTGCAGCTCCTCGCTGGTGTAAGGGCTGTGCCTTGCACCAGCCCAGGTGTGAATCACTCCCACATGGAGCAGGACTTCTGGCTGGGTTCAGAGAGATCTCCTCGCAGACCTGTTGCTGTTTCTGTCCTGTTGCCAGGCAGCTCGTGTTTAAGCTTTCATCAGATCAATTTTCTTCCTCTGAAAGGAAAGTAGCTGGTTAACCTGTGTGTGAGGAAAATGGAAAACCCTGCTCTGCCTCTCCCCAATGTGCCATGCAGGCGTAAAGGGGCTTAGGAAAAGTGATAAAAGCGATTAGTCGTGTGTGGAATTGAAGGAGGAACAGCATCCAGCTCAGAGGTTTGTCTGGAATTGAGGAACAGCATCCAGCTCAGAGGTTTGTCTGGGTTTGCTGTAAGCCTGTTAAGCTCAGTTGTTGGAGGGAGTTTTGTGAAGGATGGACAAGAAAGCAGAGATTGTACTGAGTTAACTTCACATGTTTCTGCTGTTTTTAGAGCCTCATGTCTCCTATATGGGCTTCTCATCCCCATCCTGCTTTAAGGAGGTGAAGATGGGGAAGGAAGGGTGGAGAAGTGAAGATTGTTCTTTGTGCCCATGGGAAGTGGCTGGGTCTCAGCTCTAGAGAGAAGTTTGGCACAGGCTCTGGAAGCAGGACTGGACTCAGAAGGTGGGATCCCCTCAATCACTGCTCCCACAGGCATCTGCCAGTTTGTGTCCAAACACCCCCAAACCCCTCTGTGCCTGCAGGTCTCAATTTCTCTCCCCTGACCACTCACTGCTCAGAAAATCTCCATAGAATACAGCAGCTCAAAGATAACAGTGGCACCAGATAAATCATTCCTCCCCTGCCTCTCCCCCTTCCCCAAATGGCTAAAGTGTCTTTATTATTTAAAAAAAAACCTGCACACACTAAAAAAGCCTGACTGAGAGAGACAGAAAGCAAAGGAAAAGGAGAGGTTTAGGCAGCAAGCCACAAATAAGCACCATCAATCATGGTGCAGTCAAAAATGTACATGTGTTGGTACCTGCTAGTTATTGGCAATGCTCAAGAAGTCTCCTGAGTACAATCTTCAGAGCTCCTCAGATAAATAAATAAATAAAAAAAATTCCACGTTCCTCTGAAAAACTGCTTGTCAGCACTGGAATGGCAGGTGCATTAACTCCCTAAGAACCAGATTATGCCCTGCATGGCAAAAAAATGCAAACACAGAGAAATAAGGTGTCACTCATCTCCTGTATCCTCTCAGGTTATTTTGATGGGAAGTATTTTGAAACATAAATACAGCCCGTTGTATAAATGAATTTAGGGAAAAAAAAGAGGTACTGAAATGTACATGATCTAGTTATCCTATTTACATGTTTACTCCAAATTTACACATCTGTCTGACATATGATTTGCTTTTTTCCCTGATACTCCACAAGGATAGCTGAAAAGTTTAGATTTATTTAGCTTCCTCTCCCTCCCATGACCCCCTCAAGCCTTGGCAAACACTCTCCTGGTGCCACCTGGCTGCCTGCTCACCCCCCAGCTCTTTGCCTTGTAGCTCTGAAAGGTTTCCTCTAAAAATAATATCCCTCTCTGAGAGCTCCTGTCTTTTCCCCTTAGATCTCTACTACACTCTGCCTTCTCTTGGCTTTGCTTTTATTCCCATTAATTGTGGACTTCAAGGTTACGTGGCCTTGGTTATTCTGCAGAGGTCCTCAAACCTCTCCCATCCTTCTGCTCCTCCCTGCTCCTTTTCATACACTGTGTTCTTTTTAATCCAAGAAAGTGACATTATTGCCAGTGGAAGTCCTGAAGGAGCAAAGTCCTGTCCCAGGGTGAGTAAAGGTTGCATGACCTAGTGCCAAAAGACAAATGGATTTGGGGAAATGGCCATTAGCCCTCCCCTGAACTTGACAATGTGTTTCCTATGATTCCTATCACATATAGGAAGAGGCTGATTATTTTTAGCTGTGGGTGAGCTAGCTGTTCCTAGGCCACTCTCCATCCCTCCCAAGGACAGCAGAGACGTCTGCAGGCTCTGGCTCAGCCCTGGCAGGATGGTGGAAGTGAGGAGGGACGAATTCCTGCTGTACCTGCTGGCAGGGAAATGTCTCCTCCTCTGCATGTGCTGCACCACATCCTACAGGATTCCTTTTGTCCAGCACCTTGATCTGATTCAGTGAACCCCTACATGAGTTTTGTCTGACTCTCAGGGTCTCACTTTTGGTTTCAACATAACCACTGCAGGTAATAAATGTTAGGAGAGAGGTTTCACTGCTAACCAGCTCCTTGCAGTGCATCACTACCTTTCTTTCCTTAGTTTTCCCACAGTGAGTCCTGTATTTAGCTCAATTTAGGTGACCTGGGCTCCATCCATGCCAGCCCCAGCCATGTCCCAGGGTGTGTGAGAGCTGGAGCAGGGCTGGCTTTGCATCACCCATGATGGTGACCCTGGGTGGCAACTGGACCAGTTTCAAACAGCTCATCTGGAGGCACCAGACACTTCCTTTCACTGGAGATCCGTGGAGCCATTTGTTCTCCATGGTGGGCATTTTGATAGGATGCACAGGGCACCATAGGCTGGGTGCTGCCTGGTTTATCTCATCATGGAGATATTTCTAAAAGATCTCACTTCTGGTTTTTTGGCTTGATGTTAAATTAAGGAGGTTCAAAGATTCACGAGTGTCCCAAAAATATGTATCTTCAGGGATGGTCCTTGGTTGGGCTGAACAGAGTGGAGATGTGAATTTTGAGTGTGGTTTCCTGTGGGAAAGAGATCAATAACCTCCTAAGGAAGATCCTACTTCAGAGTGGGGAAAAACAATTAAGTTGGGTTCACCTGTTGCCACTTCAGAATCAAAAAAGCTCAGAAACACATCGCAGAAATCTACAGGAGCAGACTGTTGGCTTTATCTGTGACCTCTCCAATGCAGCAAAACTCAGTGCTGTGATATTAAAACAGCCCCGTTCCATGACAGAGCTGGAAGTTTTTACTCCATCAGAAGCCGAGCCTTCTTCATTTTTATTTCCCTTTTATCACATCTCTCATTTTGCCCACAGCACTGTAACTTGACCCTTGGTCTTGTGATGGATCAGAAGCTGCAGGTGGGGGCAGAGGAGGAAGTGAATCCAGAGCCATCCCTGCAGGAACTCAGCTCTTGGACAGGCAAATGTCATAAAATGGCAAATAATAAATGTAAGAATTAACTGCAGGGTCTGGGATGCCCAAATATCCCCCACCCTTTTCTTTTTCCAGGATTAAGGAGGGTGCTGGTGGGAAGAGAAGCAGTGGGGATAAGCAGCTGCCAGCTGGTTTCACTGGGGAGCTCTGTGGCCCCTCTGCTCCATTCTGTGCCCTTCTCCAGCCCAGCAACTTTCCCTGCTAGACCACAGGTTTATTTAATTTCCATCCTACTGTTAGCAATGGTTTTGCAATGGGCTGTGGGTTAGGAAAAAGCAGAGAATTTTTCCTTAAGTGAGAAGAGGAGACAACATTGCATGGCAAAATAGAGCAAAAAATAATTTGTTGGCTGATTTTCTTCCCTGCCTTGCTTCTATGTGTGATGCCAGCAAAAGAAGCTGCATTTTGGAGTGATTTAATAGCAAAATTACTTTTATTTTTAATTCTCTTCCCTGCTTCAGAGCAGAAAAACCACAAGATGGAGCTCTGGGGCTTTCCACTGTGGCTGGGCTTGAGTCACTGTAAAAACCCATTTGGAGACCTCGAAATTATGGGTTTTATTATTTTTTCCCTCCGCTTAATTTTTACATTCATTTTAAAATTGTAAATGTTATAGAGGTTATAATTATAAAATGTAATTTATTGTTGCTGGTCGAAGTTATTTACTTTTCCATCTGAAACTCAGAACTTTTATTTTTATTTTTTTATGATTGTTACTGAGCAGCATACTTCTCTCTTCTTTGAGGCTGCAGCCCAGGGATGCTCTTAGACCACAGCATTCTTCTCCCTGACACCCTGCCTGGGCTGGGGAGGCTTTCAAGCCTGCCCAGCTCTTTATGCAAATATTAAACACTGGCTTTCCTTCGTGTGTAAGGGAATAAATGATGTTTTGAAGTGCTCCTCTTCCCTCGTAATCAATGAACACTGAGCTGGTAAAATTTACATCAGTACAGTGAATTAGGAGAATTGGGTTCTTTAATTAAAACAAAAGCATTTTAGATGCTAGATTATATAGAACTTATACAGAAACAAAATAAATTATTTTGTGTGACATGTGTTTTCTTCCTTCTTTTTTTCTCCTTATTTTTCTCTCCATTTTCCTCTTTTTTTCCCTTCAAAAGGGTGAGCTCTCTTCTTCAACATGCTTCTTTTCCAAGTGAACTGGTGCTAGGGATGTCAGATCTATTTCAGCCTTGCCTGCTGTTATGACAGGGACTGAGTGTTTAATTATGACTCTGTTGCATAGATAGGGTGATTTTTTTTGACTTGCTGGAGTTTGGTCATAATAGCTGTGCACATGCATACTTAAAAATGACAAAAAAAATTAAAAAAAAATTTATACACTCTGGCTCACATTAAGAGAGGACAATGAAATTCTGGTAGCTGATAGTCTCCTGAAATATTGTTAATTACTTGAACAACACAAGCAAACATTTTATAAAATGTTTGTCAAACTCTTTGGGGCTGGGGCATGCCATATCACTTACTGAAGATCTGCTGCCCTGCTTTGCAGAAGTGAAGATTTTTATTAGAAATTTGAACCACCTGACAGAGGCTTCCAGAGAAAGGAGTCTCTGGTGTGAGCGTGGCCGAGGAGCCCCGGCCGTGGCACAGCTCCTGCTCCAAAGAGAAATTCAGAAATCCGGCCCAAGGTAGAGCTGACCACATCCTGAATAATTCATTAGGGGAATTTATTCCCCCTCTGTTTGCAAACTGTCCGAGCAGTCTGGTGTTTGTGTGTGCTCCTCTATTCATGATGTGCTGGGTTCTTTGTGATTGATCCTTTTGCTGTGGATTTTTGACCCGTTCCTCCAGCCCGACTGAGGGCTGCATCACTGCTGGTGCTTTTGACAGGGCTGCTGCCACGTGGATTTCTGTGTTCTAAATCCAGATCTCTCAAACTGGTGATTCTTAAAAATATTCGTGCCAGGAGGCTCTTGTGTCAAAAGTCACCACAACTGGTGAAAGGGAGGTGTGAGAGCATTGCTTGTTTCAGTTCAGTTTGCTAACTCAAGGAAATAGTGGATTTTTTTTTTTTTTTACCGGGCACTTAGCTGCGGGCATTATTTCTTTTTATAACTCCAATAGCTGTCTGAAAGGACTTGGAAGCCCACCAATTGCCTTTTTTCCCTCCTCTTTTTTTTTTAATGTTAGGAAAGGAACAGTTTGAAAGTCTGCCTGTGCTTTGGGTCATTAATAGAGATAATTGTCAGCGGTGGACAAGGCTGCAGCTTCCTGAGTGGGGAGCAAAAGAAAAACGAGGTGTCACTTTGTTCAAACCTTTTCAGTTCCTCTGTAAAACATTACTCCTTAAATAGAACTGCTGCTCTTGCCCCCTCCTCTGCTTCCACTGCAGCCTGTAAAAAACATCAGTTTTGCCAAACGCGCTGAGCGGAGCAGGGGCAGCTCCCGAACCGCACGGAGCATCTTGGGTGGTACCCGGCTGCTCCTTCACCACCCTCACCTTCAGATTGCCACTGCACTCTGGCTTTTTATCAGCTGCCATTCCACTCGTGCACACACACCAGAGGCTCTTTGCCCTCTCCTGGGTCCCTGCAGTGCTCAGGAACCCGCTCCTGGTGTGGTGTTCCCGCTCCCTCCGGCAGCTGCTCCATCCCTGGTTCTCCTGCAGCTGCTGCCCGGCTCTCCCGCTGGGTGTGAGGCTGAAACAAGAATTCCTGAGCTCTGGAAAAGCTGCAGAAACCCCGGCACCGCTCAGCCCAGCCCTCAGGATGGGAATAACAGGCACTTCCCAAGTTCTTTTAAAGAAATGACAGCCGGGACAGGAATCTGATGGATGTCTTAATTTATTTATCTCTGGCGTTTTGATCAAGTGCCCTCCCGATGGGGAGGGAGATGTTGGCAATTAAAGCCAGCGAGTTAACTGTAATCCCTTTTTTCCCCCCAGCTTTGAAAGGGAAACGTGCCTTTAAAAGGAATCAGATAGAAAAAGAACTTGGGAATTTTCAATAGTATAGAACTGCTTTTGGAAAGGAAAATCTGGCGAACCAAGAGCAGCTCTTTTGTAAGTAGCTGTAAAGAAATAAGAAAATTAAGATATCCCTCCTCTCTTTTTCTTTTCCCAGTCATCAAACAATTGGATTACAAAAAAAGACTATAGAATTATTAAAACCTAGGAAAATAAATCCTGCTAAATGTAATAATTATAATGTAGAAATTTTAATCTGCTCTTAGGAAATGTTATCTTTTCTTTGTACTTAAAAATTCAAAGTTCTCATTTGTGGAGTTTCACAACATTCATTACAATATTTTGACAATTAATTTGTTACCCTTTTTCAAGAAGAGGATCATTAATTATATTCCTATTCAGAGGTCTTAGTAAAGCTTTAAGTTAACATTTCCTAAAAAGCATTTAATTCTGATTCAAAAAGAAAATTATTGTGTTGTAAACAAATATCAATTGATTATTAAACACATTTATTTTGGATTTACAGCAATTCCATAGATATGATAGCCATTTAACATCAATGAAAAGACTTTCATTAATAAACTGATTTATTTACTGTAGCATAAGTGTCCTGTTCAACCTAAATTAAATATCTCTTCGGGCTCCTCAGCCTGTAATGTTACCAAAAGGCAGCTTCATGTTTGAATGCTGCACAAAAAAGCATTTCTAGTTCAGATTTGCAAGATGCAATCTCAAAAATAATCAATCTGTAAAAAAAAAGACTTTGGTTACTGCTGGATAACTAATTATACAGACACAGCCTTTGTGCGTGTCTGTATGATATATTCTTTGTTATTCTCTTTCTTCTGAACTTTGATGCTGTTAAAAAAATAAATTTAATTACCCAGTGGTTATTTACACTGCATTTATTTCTTCCATCTAGAATTCTTTTCAAATTTAAAACCTGAAGGTCACTATCATTTTAGAGCAGTTTATTATTCATGGATATTGCAAAATTTTCAGAGGGAAAAAATTGCTTTATTTTAAAATTGGAGTGCAAGAAAAGAATTGTAAGATTGGCTGCACTGGGCATGATCCTGTTCTACATAATCACAGCAGTTTTGCTAAATAAAAACTGCACGATTAGGCCAAAGATTTTTCTCAATTAATAACATAAATTTAAATACTATCATCTAAAAAATTGTGTGTGTGTGTGACGTACATAGATATCCTGTCATCTTTTAACAAATTTCTTTTCTAGAAGGGTTTTCTCACTTGATTTTATGGGGTTTATCTGTAAATTCACATGAGTAAAATTCCCCTGTGTACAGGTGTTGGCAGGGACATGGTTCATGCCTGGTTTAGTTTTTATTTATATTTATTTACACATTAATATATTTGTTATATATATTTATACAATTATACATGTGTTTGTTTATTTATTACATAAAATGTATTTATTTACAGCTATTGTACGATCTCGAGTAGCTTCTATTTATTACATGACTGATGTGTAGAAGGTTTAAAACATTTTTATCTATTCCAATAACCCAGTTAGATGCACAGATAACCTTAGAAAGACCAGCCAGGGTTTGCTGCACAGGTGTTCCCAGACAAGGTTGGTGAGGCCAGGATTTTGCTGCCACATTTAATTTCAGGTCTTTGAGCTAAGGATGAGAAATTGGGGGTTTACCTGCCATAGGAGACCCTGAATTTGGCTCCTGCAGGTTCCAAGTCTCCTCCTCTCTACCCTGCAGCAGTGAGGGACAGGGCAAGGTGAGATGTTCTTCCTCAAAAGCAGCAAAGGTGGGCTCTGGGCTGGACTGGAGGAGCAGCAGAGCTTAAACCAGAGTTTAAATGTGAGGAGTTTTGTAGTTTTTAAGCTTTTTGTTTCTTGAGGCTGCACATGAACACTTATTTCTGGTTTATTCCCCCACAGCTGTGGAAAATCCATCTGGAAAAAGCCAGGATGCTGGTGTGGGGGCAGCCCTGGCCTGGGGCTGGGGCAGCAGGGGGTGGCAGGGAGGGGATGTTTTCTCTCGGGCAGGCTGCCAGGGTTGGGCAAAACTGCACCAAAATGTGAATGGAGAGGAGAGAAGGGGGCTGGTTCCTCCTCTGCCCCTCGCTCCAGCAGAGGGCTCAGCAAAGCCAGTGACAGCCTTGCCCAAGAGCAAAAAGTGGAGCTGAGCTCCTGATTTAATGATTTCCCCTCTTGCTCTGGACATTTAGGTGTTTGTGCATCAGTTCCAGCCGAATGCTTTGGAGCAGGATTTGGAGCAGTGCTGGACATGTGATTTCCTGGGGGCAAAGGCTCCAGACCCCAGCACCTGTGGCTGTTACAAGCTCTGCCAGACCTGCCCTGCAGCCCCAGGTGAAATCCTGCACTGTCCAGTGCTGGGTCTGTCTTCCCTCAAGAATAAAAAGACTTTGTTAAGCTCTTTTTCATATTGAGGGAGAGATGAGAATTAAAGTGGGGATGAGTTAGGTGCAAAGCTCCTTCCTCCTTCTCCAAAGGTGCTGAAGGGGTGTCACACACAGAGCTCTCTGCTCTCAATTAAGACTGAATTTTAAGTCAAATAATCAACTTACAAATGAGGAATTGACCAAAATGTAAATTGTGATGGGAAACACCTCTTTGGGTAAATTGCTCTGGGTGGTATAAACAGGTCTGGAGCCAAAGGGAGAGATTTTCACTTGCCTGGAAAAGTTGGAATTAGCCAGAAGTCCCTTCGTTGCTGCAATGTCGTGGCTCTGCAGTGTGATTCCTACAGGGCTGTGTGTGAGCTGTTACTGACAGGGATTTCGTGCTGACACCACATCTGACAGCTCTACTTTTTGTGGGGCACTGAAATTTCTTTCCCATACATTTCCTGTATCTTCTCTGTTACTGCTTTTAAATCACTTCTCCTTTAATTGGCTCAGGAGAAAAGGCTCGTTGCTTTGCCTTTAACTTTTCTTTTTTTCCCATAAACTATTTAGGAAAAAAATTGCCGAGTATGTAAACTAAAGATCATTAGAGGTTGTGGAGGTTTTTTGTTACTTTTTTTTTTTAAACACTAGATTCAGCAAAATATTGTTTTCTCCCAGGCTCTGGGTCTCTATTTAGATGATTTTTAGCTCTGGGGTTTTTTTTATTATTTATATATTTATTCATTAGAAAGGCCCACAGTCAAGGAGAAGGGGAACACGGGGTTATTAATCTTTCCTGTCATCCATTCACAGATGTGAAGTTCACACCACAGCAAATGTGAAGTCAGCAGTACCCACAAGGTGGAAACTTCAAGCAAAGCAGGCAGCAAAGAACAGGGGTGGGAGAAGGAGAACAGGAGGGGAAGAGGGGAAAGAGAGGGAACAGGAAAAAAAAGGACGAGGGAGTGATGAATGACAAAAGGGAGGGGAGAAAGATGGATAAACAAGGGAAATGGAAAGAGAAATGAGATGGATGGTAAAGGCTAAAGAGAAAGGCAGATAAGGGAGAAGAAAGTCTGAGGAGAGAGTAGGGGAGAAATGAGAGAGACTGAGACAGAATATTCCAGATGGGGTGTTGAGGTAGCTGGGCCTGTGTGGGTGCCTGGATATCCTGGAGATGTAAAGGGCAATCACTCTCCCAGCATGTATATGCTATTGATATGTTAATATCATTTTCTTTTTCATCTGAAAGCAATGCAGTTTTCAAACCTTCTGATTAACTGGGGCTGGCTGGTCCTGTGTATGGCCATGTATTCACAAACACACGTCATATATAAATATTTATGCCCTGTATACAATATCCCATAAGACAGCAGCCAGCATTAGAAGTCCTGTTAGTATTGATGTGACATTGGGCAGACGTGTTTGTGCTGATATAACCTGCTGCAATATCAATCCTAATACAGTTTTTTTGGGAAAAACAAATGTAGACAGGCATTAATGGAAACATTGGGTATGTGCTATTAAAAACAAGCCCATGGTAATGAAATGTGTGGGGTCTGAGATCCCATTTAGCTACTGGTCATATAATATGGACAGTTTTTGCAATTTTATAGTTTATCATAAAGGGTGTTTGAAAATAGGTAATTTCTCAGTTGTGTTGTGAGACAGCTCCTAATATATGCTTATATATTCACACAGCCTCCAAATCACTTGTTAATTCATTAGTTTAGTTAATTTACAGTCAGATGGAGAAATAACTCTTGAAAAAAGGGACCATTTTGGGCAGCTTACAGAGGCAGTGACAGGATCACCCCGCTGTGGTCCCATGTAGCAAAACCATCCTGGTCATTCCTCCCCTGGCTGTGCCAGAAATTCTGCAAGTTCAGCAGCAGTTTTACACCACAAGTTGCACAATTTAATGGGGGGTGGCTCCAGAGCCAGTGGTGGAGAATTTAGGTGCAAAGCTCCTTCTTCCTCCTCCGAAGGTGCTGAAGAGGCATCACACACAGAGCCCTCTGCTCTCAATTAAGACTTAATTTTAAGTCAAATAATCAACTTACAAATGAGGAATTGACCAAAATGTAAATTGTGATGGGAAACACCTCTTTAGGGCATGGGAAACATCTCTGGGGCTGGGGAGAAGATGAAGAGGGGCAGGTTGAAAAGCCTCAGCTACTCTGTACAAGTCAGCAAAAGCAGACAGGGAGTTCTGCTTGTTTTTCCTTCTGAAAAGATTTCAGAACTCTTGCTTGTATTAGCCAGAGAGTTTATATCTGTCTGCTAAAGTGAAAATCTAACTCTAAATGTACTTCCAGAATGTTTGCTCCTTGTTTGTAGGGTAGGGAACAACATTTTGTACAGTTTACAGAACTCTTACTGTCTGTCACTGGAATACATCTCTGAAACATTGCTGGAAGGGTAATTTTATTTTTATTTAATTAAATGGGCCCCATCCTTCATTCAGCTACTCAGAGAATAACTTGTATTTATGTGTTGCATTTTGGCTGATTTATCTGATGGCCTACTAGATTCACTTGTTTGCTGGATTTTTGGCATCCAGGAGATTTCTGCAGGCTTCTGTGAGATGTTGTGTATCCGTTACAGGCTTTTGGTGCAGTGAGGGTCAGTAGCTCCAGGACTTATATCTGCTTTCTTCTTGTATCAGTTCATAATCATAACACCCGAGATTTCCATGCTTGGGTAAATCAAGGAAATAACTGTGTAATCTATCCCATATGTTAATATTTACTGTGCAAGGTGACTGAGTCTTGCTGTTGCTGAGCTCACCCTGACAGTCAGAGCCCTGCAATTGGATTTTTCCTTTGCTTTATGCCCAAAGAGCAAGGATGGAAGTTGTGCCTAAGGGAGAGACCCTGTGTTCACGTCTGTTAAAAATCTGCATAATACTAATGTTACTTATTAGGAACTGAGGAATACCAGCTTTCTGCTACCAGGGCTCTCAGAAAATGGGAATTTGTTGTTCTGACTTAAAGGTGCCCACTCAGAGTGGATGTACTGAATAATGCTGGTTATGAATGGGGCAGAAATAAGCCAGGGGATTTGGGGTAAATCAGTGGAATTAATGTGATTTCAGTTATTTTGGTTTCATTTACAGAAGCCGGGAAGTTGGCCCTTTTTGCTTGAATACTGAATTTCTATAAATTAATTCCAAAACCTCCAGAACCCAGCACACTTCATCACCAACTCTCCCTAGCCTAATTCTCAAATTCCTGATGGAATGCCACTTGCTTGTGAATTTCTGGCTTCGGTCTCTTGTATATGTATGTGACCAAATTGGTTTTCTTTTTTCTAAGCAGGGAAACAGTAGAAACGAGACAAACTTCCCCTCCCTTCTGCAAAGGTCCGAGATAGAAAAGGGTGAAAAAAAAAAAGAATAAAATATAAAATATAGCTGTACTTTTTCTCCCCTTTGGAAGGACCTCCCACTGACTATATCATTATCTGTCTCATGTAGGATATTGGATTCAGGATCTATAGCAGTGAGCTACGTTAGTATTGAATCTCATTTGATTTAATAAACTTCCCTTGTCACTTGCCTGCTCAGCCTTTCCAGCCTTTTCCAGGCATCAGGAGCTCCCCCACAGTTTTGGCTGCAGAGGGACACACGAGGCATTGCCCTTTTTCTATGGCAATGTGGGGATCTTCATCGTCACTTGCAAATGCAGATTTTGGTTTGCAACTACAGCCCCATCCTCTTTCCCTCCTTCATTCATACCCAGCTTTGGCCCACTCCATGTGTAGGCTGTTGACTTACCTTACTTATTTTTCTTATTTTCCATACTTGGACCAATTTACAGCAGACCTGTTCATAATGAAATATTTATATTGAGCAGACCAGAGATACGGGATTATTTTACATTTCTCCAGTGTATGGAGCATAGTTTTGGAGATAATCTGAAGATTTTTGAGGGGAGGGAGGAGAACAGGGAGTAAGATTCAATTTCAAGTGAAAAGGAGCATCAAAAGTGTCAATGGATTTTTCAATATATTAGAAAAGGGGGGATATATCGAGTAAAATTTCAAAGCTTGCAAAATTAACTACATAGCAAAATCCATACTTCAGGAAGAGAAAGCTTTTGGAACCTGCCTTTAATTTTCAAATGGGAGTTCTTAGGCTGGATGTGATGAGGTTTGGCATGTCTCTTGGCATGTGTGTGGATAGGCAAGCTCTGTGTCTATGGGCTCTAATTTCCCTAGAAGAATTTAAGTAAACCTTTCTCAAGCCAATAGGAGTTAAGTGTGTTGTAAGAAACTGCTCTATGTCTGCATTAAACCTGGAAAAAATGAAATGCTGCTCTAACGTGTCAGGCAGGGCTGGCTTCAGGAACGTGCAGAGGCAGGATTTTGTCTTGAGGACTGGAAAAGGCTGAAGCTTGACTGCAGCCAGGCAAACTGGCAATTCCTTTTAGCTTGTTTTAAACATATTCTGTCAGTGGGTCTGAAAGAGATTAACCTTCTATGAGTTTTATTAAAATAGGGTGCCCTGGGCTAGAGGGTTCTAGCTACAGGAAAAAAACCCTCTATTAAAGAGTACAGTGCATTATTAGACTCCAGAGAATCCACAAGAGCAAGACAATAGGAATATACTCACAATACCTAATTAGAGCCTGTTGTAATGGGGAGGATCCAAAGATTTTATGTGAATCTGTAGGGTATGATAACTGGTTGAAATAATTTGTTCTGAAGGCATAATGGGGTTGGAAGTCCAAGTCCTGTCCATCCTCACTGGATATTTATACCAACTGCATTCCTAAAACTTACCTATTTTTCTTAGAAGTTACTAACTCAGAACTAGCAGTGAAAATCCCAGTAATTTCCAGCATAGGAAATAGGTTTTTTGACCACTGAAATACTTGGAGTGACTCTTGGAGAAGAGAGCCAAATCCCTGCCCTAAATACCGTGCTGGCATTTGGGATGCCTTGTCCATCAATCCTTTTGCCTTCATAAACGTGTGTTTGTCAGTCTCAGAAGCTGCTGCACCTCCTAAAGCATCATCCAATGTTCCAGGCAATGGGAAAGGTGAGAACTGATGCTTTGAATCGTAAAATCTCTGTATCCATAATGCATGAAAGGACCTGTGCCACAGCACAGGGTTTTAGTCCTCCTGCAGCTCTGAAAATTGGACAACTTCATAGTCTTTTATGAAAATATAATGTACCTTTGCTGCCTTTTGAGTAGTAAACTATGAATTTGAAAGTGACAAATATTAGCAAGCTGCCTTTATTGCTAACGAAACTGGGCAGGAAAGAAAAGGACTCTGCAGAGCCTTTGACAGAATGTTTAATAACTTGTGATTACTGTTTCCCAGAGGTGATGTGTGTAATATGTATTTTCCCTCTTTCATTTTATCCCAACACTTCTGCTGGAGACTGCTGTGGCTCTGCATTCCTGAACTTCTTCCATGTCAAAGGTTAGATAATTTGGGCAACCACACCCAAAGCAAAGCTGTGATCCTTTCTGCTTCCTTTAAAAAATGGCACCAAGCTAAAACTGCTTTACCTTGGTGCAGCAGTGTGGAAATGGACCCCAGCCACACGAGACCAGTGAGGGATGAAACCTCTGCAGTTCTGGGGCAGCTGGGAGTGAAGCTGTGACAACCATTTTGCAGATGGATGGTGACTAATCACACAAAATGCAAAAAAATGGGCTCCATCCCAGGTGGATTCTGCTAGAAGAAAATAAATTTCATTGGGAGTCCCTTCCTGTTCCGGAATCCTAAAATTTTGGATGGCTTTGGTACCTTGGCATAGAAATGTTCACAAATTTGTACATAAGAATTGATCACTAGATAAAATTTCAAGAAGGAACATTCTTAACCTTGATTAAAAATCACTATTTTGGGCTTGGCAGCAGAGCACACTTTTTGTGGATGTGAAGGAAGAACAGAGGGTGGGGAAGGCAGGTGTGCCCCTCGAGAGAGGTGGAGCCTGGGAGGAGCAGAGTCAGGGAGGGGTTCAAGGATGCAGTTCAAGAACTAGGAGCTAACTAAGTAGCAAGACATGTTCAGGAAGATTTTGTGAGTAATCAGGAGCACTTCTGATTGAAAACACCAGGGTGAAGGCTAAGTCCACACTGAAGTGTGAGAAATGATTCCACAGCTTCCAGCCTGGGAGGGAGGATCACACCTGCTCCTTTGCATCTGTTTTTGTAGAAAGAGGTGCAGAAAGGCCTGCTCAGACTGGTTTCATTTCAGTTGAGCAATGCTTGGGTGAAAGCGGGAGCAGCAGCAGGGCAAGGGAGTGGTTCAAACCCTCTTGTGTCAGGCCAAAGCACTGCAGAGCCAAGCAGAAAGCCCAGCCATGGTATGGAGAAGTGATGGAGAAGTTTTCCTCCTTTCATCCATCTATCAGAATAGAACACAAAGGCAATTGAATCAGGTGTAAAAAGAGGGCGCTGGTTAATACCTTTGTTAAAGTTAAAGTGCTTAGGCTCTCCTGAAAAACTTACTTGGAGGGAACTTCTTGGGATGCCCCATCCCTGGAGGTGCCAGAGGCCAGGTTGGACAGGGCTTTGGGCAACCTGGTCTAGTGGAGGGTGTTCCTGTCCATGCCAGGGGCATTGGAACCAGGTGATCTTTAAGGTTTTTCTGATCCAAACTATTCTGTCGTTCCACTATATGACTTTATTTCCCAGGGAGCACCCCCAAAACCTCTCCTAAGTTAAGGGTGATGAATCTCCAATCATCACAGAAGTTCATTGGCAGCACAGTTTGGAGCTAGCTATAAAATGCAAACAGCTTTTTCACCATGAAATATTTCATATTTTAAAAATTAAGAGTGTGTTATTTACTCTCTTCCCCTGCCCACCCCCCCATGACTGGTGTTGCTTATGTGCTGTTGGCAGATGGGATGTGGATCATTTTAATTAGATTTTATTGGACTGTTATACAGCCCATAATTGTGATCATTACTCATTTTCACTGTGGTTCAGACAGATCCTCTATTTAGACATGATGATATTTTGATGAGACAAGTCCCATGTAACTTGTTATGTTAGGGGCCAGTAGCCAAAGCAGTGGAATGAGGTGTTTCACATAGAAATTGGAGTAGATTAATAAAGGATCTGTTGGTCAATTTGTGTTCCTAATTGTGCCCAGATTGTGGATGTATGGGCAGAAGGTCTCTTTGGGCTGCAGGAGGCCAGGAGCCCTCACAGCTGAAGCCCAGAGAGCAAATATGGCAGAGAGGGAGCAATCCCCCATTTCACCCTCAAGGAGAGGGGCAAACCCATTGTGGGCATCAACAAATGACTTTTTGCCAAATCAAAGCTCTTGTGCTTATGTTCACACCAGTGCTGTGTTTAGTCCCATGGGTTTTTCTCATTTTCTGTTGTGGTTTTTTTTTTTTGTTTTGTTTTGTTGTGGTTTTTTTTTTTTTGCATGGCTGCTCTTGTACATCCTTCAAGGGGATGGGGAGAGAAGACTCATCTGAACTGAGAATGGATCTGTTGCATTTCTCTACAACCAGGAGCATCTTTGTCCTGCTGATTGGCCTCTGCTGCTTTTGAGGCTGTGCTCAGGCACTGAGATATTTCCTTTACTTTTCCTACAACATCTCTTTGGGGTCCTGCCTTATGCCAGCAATGATGGTGTTCTGGCAAAGCCTTTTGTAGGGGTTGTGTTCCACTGCCAGGCAGAGCCATCTTCTCACCTGTACCCCATGGTGTCCTTATCACTGAGTGGCCAGCCTCAGCTTATTCCTCTCCACTTTTCAGAACTACAGCTGTATTTGGACATAAAACCTGTGGAGAACAGATCCATCTCTTCATTTGTGTCCTAAGGACAACAGGAATGTTCTGCACTACTGCCAGGATTCATGGTTCAAAGAACCTGAAAAATATTTGGAAGAAAGATTTACATTTTGAGGCTTTCCCCCATTTCTGAATAAAGTTGCCCTTGGATAATCCTGTAACAAACATTTCCTTCAAGAAAATAACTGCTGACCCACCTGCACTGCATTTGCACAAGTCAAAGCTGTTGGAGAAGTAAAAATGTTGGGGTTCATGGGCTTTGGGGTGCAAACAGTTGCTGTTTGAAACAGTGCACAAGGTTTTGCACAAAAATTTGTGCACAAATGTTATCTGAACAGTGCCTTTCTCTGTCCCAGGAACAGATAAAGAGAGAGGATGATACAAATGGTCCCAGCCTCCTGTCAGAGAGTGAGGAATTCTCCCGTGGCATTTCCACACTGGGGTGGGACGCACAGGATTTGAATCAGTTTACTTCTGTTCATCTGGACACACCTTGAAAAGGATTTTGTTAGGGTACTGCCTAGAGTTACAACTGAATTTAACAAACATCTTAAGTAATATTTTAGAAATAATAAACTCTGATTCCACTTTGCATATGCAAATGAGGCAGGCTGACCCTCCAGTTGGGAGTATCAGCTGTCTTCAGGGCTGCCTGCAGATTTGCTTGCCCTGTGTGAGCTGGAGAGGAGATGAGCTGCAAGGGAAAGAGGAACAGCACCTAAATCCACTAGGAAATCAGTGCCATCTTCACCCTTTATTTCAAACAAACAAAAAATCCAAACATTTTACCATTTCTGTGCAGAGACACAAGCTGTATTTCTCTTGTGCTCGTTCTAACAGATCCATTGAGATCAGACACGGCTCCTGTCAGGGCTGCTGTACTTTCCTCCTGCATCATTTTGTGGTCCAATTTAGTGCTGGGTAACTCACCTTAACTTCTTGCTTCATTTTCTCCCTCCACTTCTTTATACCTGGAATCCCTGTCCACCTCTTGCCAAAAAATAAATGTGATGACAGATTCCTTCTCTATTTTTACCTTAGCGGTCTTTACTTCTTTTAAATTATGAATGTAACTCAGCAGGATATTATAACAAATGGAGAGACAAAACAAACTTACAGGTCACTTCTTTGGCCATTATGCTCTGACTTATGTACAGTGATACTTTCACAGCTGAAAAATAGAAGTTAGTCCAAGTCAAATAATCTTTATAAAAGAATCAGTTACAAACTCATCCTTTTTTTTTTTTTTAATTTAGTAAAAGTTTATTCTAATTTATTAAAAAGCACTCACTTTTTGGTAAGCGATTTATGTCTGTTGTTTTTTCTGGAAATTGGACCAGCTCACCTTAGACAATTCTTTTCCTCTTTTGATGAATGTTAACAGACTCCAAATCTGTGTTGCTCCATGGGATGAGAGAACCTTTCCTAACAAGAGAATAATAATCGCTAAATTCTGGGATGACTTTTTACAGAAAGAATGTGTACTAAAATGGGTGAAACATCAAGCTTCATTTTCTCATGCTGACTTTTCAAGTGAATAATTGCAAGCCATGATTAATGTCACCCCAGAAAGCTGGCATGCTTCTTTTGGAACATGTTAATGAGTCCAGTTTTATTATTATCCAACCAATCCTAATACCTTAATGTAAGCCTTATCTTTCTCTATTGTAATGTCTGGTTCGGTTTTTTTTTAAATTGTCTTTACAATCTAAATTTGAAGGCAACTAAACACTGACTCTCCAAGATTTTAAGATCCCCCTGTGAGCTGATGCCATTACAGAAATCATAGATGCAGCTTTCCTTGTGCCATTCAAACTTGTCTGCTCCTCATGCTGTGGGCACGTGGGATGTGCAAAACTGTTACATCAGGAGAATGGCAAGTATCTTTTTAATTTGGCTCCTGATTGTGTTCTTGACTAAATGGTTCATGTAAAGAATATACCTACACAAAACTGGAACCACTGGATGGATAATTCATGGAAGTTTTTCACTGCAAACAAACTAGGAAGCCTTTCCAAGCTGCTGAAAAAAGTGGATTGGTTTTATCTAGTTCAAGGTAAGCCATGGCCTAGAATTCAAGTGATTTAAGGTTAAAATTCGTGTGTTCCCACATGCTCTACAGCTTGCTGAGTTTCACCCACAACAAGCACAAGGCCAACACCTCTGAATTTATGACTGTTTTAAGGAGGGTTTTAAGTTAAAATGTGACCTTCTGTTTCAGACCAGCAGAGTTTGGTTCTGAACAGTGAAAGCTGTTTTGTCAGGGGTTAGTCCTGCCATGTCCCAGTGAGAGGGTTAAGAAGGAAATACTGAGATTAACTATTGCATTACACTGGACAAAGAATTAGGAAATCTCTTGATGTTGAGTGGGTGATGAAGAGCTGGATAAAATTGCATGTTGTTAAATGCAAAGCAAAGGAAATGGAGAAAATCAGTCCTAACTTTATTATTATTATTATTATTTTCAATAATGGTCTTTAAGCAAGATATTCATGCTGGGAGTAATTTCCATAGAAATGTCTCAGCTGTCCACTCACTGTGGATCTCTTTGATGTGCCTGAATTCTGAATAGTCTGTGGGGGTTTTGTCCTCATCTCAAGTGCATGGTTAGAACAGAAAAGCTGCAGTGGAGGTGATCAAATGTATGATATAATTAGTAACTCTTTATAGAGACATTAACTTGGGATCCTTCAGCTGGGAAAAGGAAACCTGCCTGTTACAGAGGCACATAAAAGCCAGAGCTGCCAGGAAAAACTAAATAGGGAACAGCTCATCACTGTTTCTCACAAGATAAAGTAAGAACTGTCAAAACAATTCAGCAGGTCACAGAATTAATATAAGGAAACTAATTTGCATTTTCAAATGACATATAGCTATAATATGAAGCCACTTGCTATGGGATAATGGGATGTGTGAAGTTTATCTGGGTTCAAATAGCCAAATCCATAGAAAAATTATAATCACTGGACACTGAACACTTTTACATATTTTGCATTGCTAAATATACTTGATTTGTTCCTGCATTCTGTTTTTCCCAAGCAGGCTGCCCTTGGAGGAGGATTATGGGAGCAGCTAAACTTTTCACCTGCCCCTGTTCTATCATTATGTTGTAATGATTTCAGGAGGGGTGTGAAAAGGATCCCAAAGGCCTGACATCTCCATTAATTCCCCTTCAGGGCACCAAGAAGGGGTCAAAGAAGCAGTTAACTCGGAGGCTGGCACTTTCAGGCCTGTACCGGCTGTCACCTGGATGAATTTGTCTCAGCAAAGCCCTGTTGAAGTCCCCAGGAAATACTTGCCTGCAAGTTGCTGCAAAATCTGAGTTTATTTCTTTGTTGTCCTGGACAGGAATGGAGGAATGAAACAGCAGGACGGCAGGACAGGGGGGAAAAGATGAGAGGAAAATTAGCAAAAAGAAAAGTGCAGCTTTACCTAATGAGGGCAAATCAGACAAGGAGATGTCTGGCGATGTTCACAATAATTCAGACATTGTCCCAGACCTTAATTACTGGCACAGGCAACTGTGGACCTGGTAGGAGGGAAGTGGATCGTGTCTGTGCACTCCATCTGCTGCCTGCAGAGATGGGAATGTTCCAGGCCAGGTGTTGCTGAGCATTGCTCTTGTCTAGCAGCAAGATAAGTTTAATTAAAGGGCTAATTATTCCCACTCTGGAAGCACCAATCCTTGTGGTTACAATCACACTCTAAGTCTTTCCTCTGGTGTTCATGTATTAGACATTTATCTTCCACTGTCACGTTACTGACTTGCTTTGCTTAAGTGAGGACAAGCCTTTGGTGCCTGTGAAAATTGGGAACAAAGGGAATTGCCTGGGCTTGGGTCTAGGTGATGCTTCATTGTAATGGCATTTGTCAGCACAAAAAGACACTTCATGCTGGTTTTCTCTCCAGAGAAAAAGGTATTTTACAGTTGTGGTAACTAAGGGCTCAGATCAGAGGGGAATTGGACCCAGATGTTTGTGTTCTGTTGCAACTATTAAAAGCATCAGGCAAAACTTCTTTCAGTTAAATCCGGAGTAACCCACTCCTGATTTCCACAAACTTGCTGGATTTACTTCAGAATAGCAGACCAGGGGATTATGTCTTTTGAAGTTTTATCCTTTTTTGCCATCAGTTTGAAAGCTGTGGTGTAACCCATGCTTGCTTTCCCTGGCTTTGTGGGCTATGCAGAGCTCTGGCTCTTCTCACCACTCAAGGCAGAGAGTTTTCTAGCTCTAAGTATTAGCAACTTGCTCTTCAGAATGTGATCATACCTTTCTTTTGACACTTTTTGATCTTACTGAAAGACATATTATTTAGGTAGAACCTTAGATTCGAGCCAGGGCTTTTTTTCCACAAACTCCTGAAATTTACTGTCCAAAGGCTGATGTCTTGTTCTCCCAGGGGCCACAGAGTGGAGGGAGATGGGTCACCCATTACCAGGTAGAAGAGAGCTATTTGTTGGGAAAAAGAGTTCTTCCAAGAAAACTATCTTTAAAAACAAGCGAATCATTTGTATTTTCATTTGACTGTTTTACATAATGCAGTGAGGACCTTGGGGTCTTCCTAAGCCCTAATTGCCTGGGAATGGGAGGAGGAATGCTCTTCTGCCTAGTTTTGTGGCTATGAGGTCTTAAACACAAACGACCGTATCCTCCAGGCTAGAACCTTTATTTTCTGTCATTTTGAACCTTTGGCTGGTTAAAGCTTTGAGCCAGGTCAAACTGATATGTGAGATTCTCCCCCCTCCTCTTGTGGCCAAACTTCAAAAGACCTATTACTCATACTGCTTTAGCATTCCAGGCTTGCATTAATTACCCACTAATGGCTCCATTTCTTTGCAGGAAGCACTATATATTTTACTCTGGAGCCAGGAGAACTATCACTATGGATGGATAAGGATATGCACACAGTGTTTGTGACTTTAATACAGTCTCTTGAGTGCTCCATGGGTCTGTAATGTGTGTCACGCTGGGCTCCAGCCCTGCTGCTGCTGAGCTGCCCGGGGCACTGTGCAGCAAACCTATTCTTGCACAGGCTAAAACAAAGCAGAGAAAACCGTCTAATGAATTCCAGCCCTGGAACAGTACAGGGAAGGAGAAGTGCCATTCCTTTACTAGGAGGATTTAAGAAGACATTGCTGAAACCACACAGCTGAAGTGGTAGCAGCCACCAGCCAAAACCCAAATGTGTCTGCTCGTGGAGCAGGCACATGTGGAAGATGTGCTAAAGCTTTGGAGTGCCTTGTAGGACATGTTTGTGGAAAGGCCATGAAATCTGAGAGACAGCAGTGCAAAACACGCTGTGAAAAGGATTTCAGAGAAACCTAGAGTGGGATTTTTGGGCTGAGTGCTTGTCAGAAAGGCAGTGGTGTGAGCAGTTCTGAAGAACAATCCTTTCTCACAATTTATGCCATGGAGAAAATATGGGATGTTTTATGGCCTTTGTAAACAGGATCTGCTCATTGACTCGACCTTCAATTATTTTCCATTTGCATTAAAAAAAACCCCATATATGCAACTTCATTTTTTGGCTGTTGAGGTCAAAAAGGGATAATCTACAGTCTCCCGAAGTCTATGCAAGCCATATAGGATTTATTATACTTAGACAGGGAATAATTAGGCTGTGAGAACTCCTACCAAGATTTTCAACATAAACATGTCTAACTTGCTACCCACAAGTATGATTGAAGGACAGGGAGAGGGAACCCCCCCAAAACCACAATTTAAATTTTTTGTTCCTCAGGGAGACCTGAAAATGTAAAACAGTGGCAATGGGACTCAGACTTGGCAATGTTAATCTAAGGGGATGTTCATTTGTTTTAACCCAGGTTTTGAAAATGCAGTGTTTCAGCAGAAGGGTGGATTACAGCAGTGGTGTGAAACCAAAGAAAAGGTTCATGATGTTCTTGTCAGGGTAAACTGGGGAAGGAAAGGGGCAGAAACTGGTGGAAAGCCAACAATTTAGGGGCTTCTGAGAGAAGCTGGATGTATTTGTGTTTAGGGTGTCAGACAGAATTCACTTGAAGGTGATGGAAAAGCAGCAAATGAGATTGTGGGGCTGTTTGATGTCTACGAGCCATCATGGTGAGCTGGGGGAGGTCCCTGCTGCCTGTGAAAAGGCTGATGTTGCTCCAGTCTGCTGGAAAGGCAGTGAGCAGGACCAGCTCAGGCAGTGCATCTCCAGCTCATGGAGCTTCTCTTCCTGCAACCCATCTTCAGACAGGCACTCAAAAACACGAGGTGACGGTCAGAAAAATCAGCATGAGTTCGTGCAGGGCAAATCATACTTGAGCAACACAACTGCCTTTGATTAAGAAATGACTGCTTGTATGGTTACAGCACAGGAGAGGGGCTTTGTGGGACCACAGCCACAGCTGAGCTGGGGCAGCACTGCCAACAGTCCCTCCCTGAGCAGGAGGTGGGATCTGAGGACTCCCAGGGGCTCTTTGTTCCTGTGATTTGTGGACTGCAGTAAATCAGATGCCGGACTGAAGCAAATGAGGAGCTGTCAAAACATGTTTATATACCTTTTTGTAAGAAGAGAGGCTACTCCCTAACACAGAGAGCATAAATCAAACCTTCTCTAATTGAATGTGGCCAGAGAGAGAGTTCATAATCAAAATAGGCACCTGGTCTGTAACTGGTCAGCAATGTCCCAGTCTAGGGACCTGAGCAAAGTATTTAAATGTCCTATGTCTTGTAATAATAAAACTTCAAACAGTTTCTAAAACTTCAAATAGAATTCAGCCATGGTAGGGCAGATGTCAAAAAAAGATCCCCCTGATGTGAATTTTTCTACCCTGACCTGAGGCAGGCTCTGTTTGGAGCCTCCTTCCTTCCTGCTGGGTGGCTGGGCCAGGTCTGAGCGTGGCTCTGTGCTGCCCTGCCACGCTTCTCTCACAGTGGAGGGCAGCAGAAACCAAACGTTACTTTTCTGGCATTGTCTAATGCGAGAGTTTGAAGCTGGGAGGTCCAGATCTTACCCTGGACAATTCAGACTGTAATTCAGGAAGGGTTGATGCATCCAGCTGGCCACAGAGCAGACCAATTTGGTAATAGTCCTGGACAGCCGTTGCTTTGTTTTAAACCTTTTCAGGGTATTTAAGAAAGTTGTAGAGTAGTATGAATTTAACAGCATTCAGGAAAGCGAAGCACCTTGCACAGCTTCAGGGACTGAGGAGCTGGACTGCAAAGGGCCCTTCTGTGTCATTGTTAAAATGCTTCTCCAGGTGGGACAGGTTTTCTGACCTGTAAGGAGCTTACCAAAGTGTGCTCTGCACAGCAAATGCAACTGGAAAGCCCTTTAAGAGCAACAGAGCACACACTGCCCTGAACAGTGTGTCAGATCCTGCCTGTGGAAGCCCTTTGTGTTCACTATTCATGAGCACAGGTAAGGATCCAGGAGCTTTACGGACAATGAATTCTGAACTCCCAAAGAGAGAATATTTGCTGTAGAAACCTGAGTCCAAGAGGTGAAAACAGCCGTTTTGGGAAAGTGCACACAGAAAGATTCTCTCATTTCTGGCTGTGGCTTATTCAGGCAGAGAGTTTGTTTACCTATTCTGAATATTTGACCTTTCTACTTATTGGAAATGTTTTTTTTTTTCCTCTTAATTATGTGGAAGGAGCACTTCCTTTCAGAGCTCTGATGGACTTCTCTATAAATAGCTCCTCATGTCCCAGAACCTCACACCGGAGCCTTCAGCAAAGTCAGCATCCCTAGGACTTTTTAAGCCTGAGATGGGAACCACGTGGATTTTAATCATTAATCACCAGTCTTTAATTAACAGCTCTGGGCTTTGAACAAAAGGCACTTACTGCAAGGCTGCTGAGGGGCCCTGAACTCTTCAGTGTGCTTTCATTTGGGGGACCTGGTGGCCTTCCAGAGGGGGCTGGTGGAGCAACCTCCTCCTCGCAGGAAGGGTCACGCAGCCCGGGAACAGCAGATGTTTGTGGCCTGATCTCCATTTGCACAATTGTCCCCTTGCATGGCTGCAGGCTGGAGCTGCCTCAGCCTGGGGATGCTGCCAGCTCCCCGAGGTGGGCAAAGAAGCAGAGAATCTCCAGAGCCCCGTTGTCTCCATCAGGTGAGGTGGGTTTTAAGCAGGGGAAGGAAGGAAGTTGCTCCAGGCTTGGAAAATTTTATAGGGGAGTGTTCAAAATTGAGCACTCAGGAGAGAAAGAAAACATTGCTATAAAAGTTGACTCAGCCAATATTTTTCTGCATTCCTGCTGCTGTGATTGAAGATATTTGTTTTTAATATAGGTTTCTCCCATTTGTAGTCTGGCTTTCGTGTAGTAAAAACCAAAGGGCAGATCCTCAGCTGATATAAATTGGCTCCAGTGAAGTTAATGGAGCCATGCTGGTGGGTACCAGCTGAGGGATCTGGCTCCTGCTGCAGTGTTCAATACCCCCATTACACTGCCATGATTACGATACTAATTCAGTAAAATGGCTTCTCACAGTAATAAAACCAACCCAGAGGATGGAAGATGAAAGGACTTCCTCCCCAACAGACCTGGTATTTTTCAACAAAATGTTTTCCTTTATGTTCTTTTTTGTCAGAAAGTGCTTTCGAACAAAATTTTTTACACCAAATACACCCGCTCTGACAAAACTCTCCCTGGGAAAGGCTCCTTTTAGTTTCAGTGTCCAAGACAACACTTATGGCAAACACAGTCAGGGCATGTTGAGGCTTGAGCCAAGAGTATGAATTGGATCTTTAAAGGGCAGGGGTGATACTGCAGAGCAGTCAAAGCCCTGAGGTAACCCTGACTTGTGAAAAACAGGAGTTCTCACACTGGTGGGTAGAACACTGATCACTTTGCTCGTGCTCTGCCCTGTCTGGTTTTTCTAGTTCTGTCTGCACTGGGAAAAAGAGCCAGGGAGCTGTACAGAGCTGTGCACTTCCCTGGGGTCACAGGCACAGGGAGAATGATGTGTTGGTGGTTTTCCTCCTGGTGGTCAGCCCTTCAGCAGGCAGCAGGAGATGCTGGGCTTGAGGAGTGGGGAGTGTGATAACCTGTGCTGCCTTATTGCTTGGAGCCGTTGAGCACCGAAGGGAATAAACTGACACAAGGACCTAAATAAAGGCAGATGGATGCATAGCTAGATCCCTGGGATGAAATATTTTGTTTGCCACAGCACTGCTGAGCTGCACACGGGTTTTTCCGTGCCAGACGGGATTTTTACAGGGACATTGCTAAATGGAGGCAATAAATTTAACTTTAAAGGACCATGAATTGAAGCTTTTGGCTAAAAGCTGAAATGCTGTTACTCTTTACTGGGCCCTTTTAACTTCACTTGGAACAGGATAGTATATTTTAGTTCTAAGGCCCTTGGAAGTTGAAGGCCCTGCCTGTGGCAGGTCTCCTTCAGCTCCTTGGGAGCTGGGACCTTGTGGAGCAGCAGCCCAGCACTGTGGTGGACCTTTCAAAGTGAATATGAACCAACCCAGGTGTTCTGGGTAAAGGTGAAACACAGAAAGTTCCCACCAGGGGGTTAAGGAAAGCTGTGGGTTACACTTCTGCCAGCTGTGAGGAGTGCTGTGCCACTGTGAAATAAAATATCAGTACAGTTTTAAGTGCCAGAAGAGCTAAAAGGACACACACACGTGTTTCAGGGGTAGAAAAAACATTGTCCAATGTCCTGAATTAGCATATTAGGCTGACTCTTGCTTCCAGACCTGAGCTGGTCCCCAGGCAGCAGTCATACAAATGCTGATTCAAAGCAGTAGTTTTTCTACATACTCAACACTTTGAAACAACACAAACTATTCCCAGTTTTGACCCTTCTGATGCCACGATCCAGTTTTAGTCTATTTATACCCTCTTCTGCTTTAAAGGAAAAACACTGGATTTACACTAAACTCTTTTCAGAAGCAGCAAAACTTTTCTTGCTAACATCTCATTGCAGCTTACTGCAACTGCTCCTGGTATGTGTCCCAGTGTTTGAATTACCCCTGAGACAGGGATATTCAGTGCTTGGAAGACAGGCTTCAAGTCCCTGCTAGAGGTGGAATCTGCCTGCATTTGGCATCCATGTTCTTCTCTCCCAGGTCTTTATAAGACACAGAAATGTTTGGATCCAGCACAGGTTGACAGCAGAAGCTGGCCTGGCTGGCAGCTCCCAGACAAGGCTCTTGGGCTGAGAGAGGATCATTGCTCTCATTGCAAGTGTTATGTGGTTGGGGTCTTGGCAGAAGGAGGCTCTGGTTCTCCAAACGGACCAGAAATCTTACACTTTCAGCTGATATTTTAAAAAAGCCTTTGAAACCAGACCTCAGGCTGGCAGGCTGAGGGGACTGGAGGATGCACACAGCTCTTATTTTTGTGATAGGTGTGCCCATTTCTTACACTGATTAAAGGAAAGGATGATTGATCCAGAAACCTTTATGCTTCCTTAGACAGGCATTTGTGGCCAAGCATCTGCCTGGAGCCTGAAGAGCCTCTGTCCTCCTGTGTGCTGGTGCCCCACTGCTGGAAGGAGGAGGCAGAGCCACCGCAGCTGGAGAGGTGGGTGAAGAACGCCGTTGTTGGATCCAATCAGGCAAAGGAAAGCTTGGGAGCATATGGACCCCAATGTGTGGTCCGAGTACAACAGCTTGGTGAGTGTCCTGCAGGGAGACTTTTACCAGCACTGCAACAACAATTCATCATTGCCTGAAGGGTTGATGGGTCTGGTACTCCTCGTCTTAATTGACCTCGGCTGGAGACCTGCGTTTCAGTCCAGCTCAGCCACAGAGGACTTGGTCTGTGCTCGAGCCTTAAAGAGGAGATTTATCAGAGAATCACATGATTAATGGAACTGAGGGATCTCTGTTCGAGAGTGGCCAGGAATTGAATTAACAGAGCAGGGATTTTGGCAGGTGTGAAGGGCTGGCAGAGCCAGACCTGAGCGCCCGTGGGCTCGGTGGGGTGCAGCCTCTGGCTGGGTGTGGGCTGTTTGGGGGTCAGGGAGGAGGTCTGGCAGAACTGGAGGCACCAAAGTCTGGGCTTGGATTTGGATTTAAAAAAAGGGGTGTGGATTATTAACCCTTCACCCAGCAGCATCAAAATTAGGAGTATCCACAGCCCTCTGCCAGAAAGGGCAAATGCAAAATGAGGCTCCCCGAAGTTGCTGTTCCAGAGTAAAAGGTGATGGAGGGTGAGGGAAAAAATGAGCAAATAAACAGAAATCACCAAATGCTTTCTTTCTTGCCTGCTTTTCTCCCACACTTATTTCTTTTCCCCTCCGTGTCAACACCAAACAAGACAGACTAAAATTAATGGGGAAAGCAGCAATTAGCAAATTAGGTTAGCGGCGTGTTGCAGTGTGCCATGGCTGCCAGGTGTGAGGGGCTCTGGCAGTATATTTATTAATGGTTGTCAGAAAAGTGACACTTTGATGAATGAAGCTGGGTAATCAGCACCCTCCGACAGCGAGCACTGAGAGGCCTCAACATGCTAAACTGCAAAATCAAACCTTTCTGAACCCCCGTACAAAAATACAGCAACAAAAATTGCTGCAAGAGGAGCGTGGTTATCCGTCAGGGATTCGAGTGCACGCTCTCCTCTAAATGCTATCTTTTTGTTCCTGTAACAATTCTGCTGGGGAAAAGTTGTCAGGTTGAAGGTTTTTCAAGGCTTTTGAAGATTTTCCTTGGAATATGGGACTTGAGAATTTCTAAGTACAGGCAGCTTTGAGCTGTAGGTCCTGCTCTGGGTGGAGGGTCCATCCCAGTAGCACCATCAGAGCCAGCAGCACTACTCTCACACCTGGGCTTTGCCCTTTGAACACGACAGCATCAATAATCCATAAACTAAGCTTGGGAACCACCTCCTTGCCCAAGACATCAGTGTCTCTTGCCTGGTGGTCAGCAATTGCTCTGCTCCTAATTAACACCACTGACCTGTGCTGTCCTGGAGTCCTTGTTGTGCACCGGAAAAGGTAAAATGTGTTTCATCCACAGGTGAAACATTTCTGACATCAAGTTTCACCAGTGGTGGTGTGGCATCCTGATGTTTTCACTCTTGATAATTTGAGCTTTGAGTCCCTTCTGATGGATATGTTGTTCCTGTTGGAAATCAGTTGGGCAAGTGATCATTTAGGGGCATGACTACATGGTCCATGGTCTACACTGGGTGTGTGTCAGGGTGAGGAACCACAGGGGAAGTGTTAATGCTGCAGGTTGTTGTGTAAAATCAGAGGGCACCAAACCCTTGGCAAGAGTTTAGAGGAAGTTTTCTTTTAAGTTTGGGTTTTTTTTTCCCATAAAGAATTTCTTAAGAAGATTAATTTAGCTGTTGGGAGAGCATCTGGATAAAAGATCACTCTGCAAAATGCTAGGGTACATGGAATTTTTTCCCAGGTTTGCAGACCTTGGGCTGCACACTGTGCAGCACTTCAATAGCAGAGCTGCTCAAATCCCTCAATTCCATGGAGAAATTGAATACATTTTTATAAAATCCTGGTTCTGGTTTTGGCCAGCTAAAACAACTGTGTAAGTTTTGATTAAAAACATGAGAATAAATGTAAATCATATCCCAGGCATTCATCTGTTCTTCTAGTTTGAAATGAAGCTGAAGGATCTTTCTGGAATTATCCATCAGGATCTGTGGGCTTGTTAAATTTGGATTGGCACTCAAAGCAAATCTGAAATTGTTCTCTTATGCTTTAATAATTGTATTTAGTTTCCTAATTTGGCTAGTAAGTTTATCTCAGAAGATAATTGAACTTTTAAAAGTATGAGCTGGCCAGATGGTAGGAAATACTTCAAAATAAACTTACTTTCTGAAATTTTGCTCTATTTTCACTCTCTCTCTCACAAAACCAGCCTGTCTGCACAGCTCCAACCTGCAGAGGTGCACGTTCTTAAATCAAACAACTCCTGAATGAAACCAGGTTATTCCCTCTAAGGGCAGAAGGCAGCAGAACCATGCCAAGAAAAACCAGCGGAGCCACCAATGTTGCTGGTTGCTTGTGTCAGCTTCTGCAGCAGCCTCCATATGATGTCCAAGCTGGTGTAGCTGCAGGGTCTGGGTGCCATGATGGGTGCCCAGCTCTGTCTGAATCCCATCAGTGGCTCTGGCAGCAGGAATCTGCCTCTTCCCTCCCAGCCAGGGCGATGTTTTCACCCTCCCTTGCCAGGGTGATGTTTTCAGGACTCAGCAACAAAGGTGGGTTGTGCTTTCAGGTAAATATGGGTCTCGTGGAAATAAGATTTTGCTCTGAGTCATTCAAAAAGGAAAACAAAGAGAAGGAAAAAAAGGAGTCGCTTATAAATTGTTCCAGGGACAGGAGAAACTGTTCTCAAGTAGCTTTTTTCTCTTAATGCAGCTTTTATTGTTGTTACTAAAGGAGCAGGAGGCTCTTGTTTAGTGGTGTGCTGAACTGGACAGCCAGGAGCAGGCTCGGGGTTGGTTTTTCTGGACTCTCCCAGCAGCAGCAGCAGCAGCAGCAGCAGCAGCAGCAGCAGCAGTGTGCCCAGCCCTGGCTGCGGGCTGGGCCATGCTGTCCATCCCTGGCTGTGCTTCCCAGTCCCTGCTCTTGGCGGGCAGCCCGGGATGGAGCCTGGGGATGGAGCAGGGGATGGAGCCTGGGGGTGGAGCCCGGGGATGGAGCCCAGGATGGAGCTCAGGGATGGAGCCTGGGATGGAGCTCGGGATGGAGCCGGGGATGGAGCAGGGGATGGAGCCCGGGATGGAGCAGGGGATGGAGCTCGNCGGGCCGAGCAGCGCCGTGCCAGCCCCGCCCGCCGGGGATCTCGGCTGCCAGCTGAGGCACAAACGCTGCTGTTTCAGGTGACACTGCCAGCGAAGGAAGGGAGCATGTTTTCCAGCTTCAATGAGTTTTAACCCGACTGCTCGAGTTCTTGTGAGTGCTCCTGAGTTTTGGGTAAGTGCTGTTCTCCAGTTTCACCGGTGGGCTGGAGAAGTTTATGGGTCCATTGCAGACCAGTCATCCCAGGTTTTCCAAGTCCTTCATTAGCATGTTACAGTCCCTCATGAGGCTGTTTTTCTCCTTCATCACTCACACTAGCCACAGTTTTCCCCAGTTTAGAGAGGACTTGCTTCTCTTCATGTTCTTCATATATGAATTTTCAGTCTTCTGTCAAAGTAGAAGCAGACACCAAATATTTTTCCCACTTTTTGGCATTTATAGTTTACGTCTCCTTCCTACTGACTTGCACTGGAATTAGCAAGAAGCAGACCCCTGGCTTTGCCCTGTGCTGTGGTGGGGAACCCCCCCAGCCCCAGTAACCAATCCCACAGCACTGATAGCAACTCAAAGACAAATGGCTTGTCTAGGTTGAGCTTGTCTTGCCTTCACAAGGGAAAATATTGTCAGAAATTCCCTCTGTGGGTTGGCTGGCTGTGACTGGAGGGTGCCTGCTTGCTGTGGCTCCAGTGCAGAAATTGTCTGTTGCCATCAATGTTGCTGCTGCTCCTCACTGGGCTCTGGCCACCATCCCCTGTATGAAGACAAGGATTTTTTCATGACAGTGTGCTTGGTATCCACCTGCCCCAGCTGTTTTCTGTTTTCTTGTTGCACTCAGCTTGGCAATGTTGTCATTTTCCAGGTACATGGGGTGTAATTAATGAGAATGTCATTTCCAGCTTGTTTTCAAAGACTAGATTGAGAGTCTGAAAAAATATTTTAGTCAATGCTTTAGGATTTTTTTAAACTGTTTTTTATTAAGAAAACTATGGGGATACATCTGGAGGGAAATCACTGTGCTCGTATTTTTAAGGACAGCAAGACTTGACCTCTCAGTGAAGATGCTGAACTTGCGGCCATCAGGACAGCTGGGGACACCAGGCAGGGTGGCTGGCTCTCCCCCAAACTGTGGCAGTGCCTCCCTGTGTGGTGTAAGGAAAATGGTGTCCTCATGGTGGCCTCAGGAGGTGGTGGCTGGTTGTGCTGAGGGTCAGATCCTGCCCTGAGGAGCTGAAGGGGTAGAAGGACGTGCTGTGACTTGGCCCAGAGTCCTCTCACTGCCCGTAGGGGCTGGCTGGGCTGGGCAGAGGTGTTGCCTGGGATATCTGTATTTTATGATACCTGTTACTTCTTTCACAAGAGTAGTAAGTCTGCTTTATGGGAGACCCTGAGTGACTCCATAAGGAGCACGGAGATTGGTTTCAGCACCTTTGCTCCCCAGGACATTGCTGTCCCCAGCACTGGCTCAGCATGCCCAGGCACAGACTCAGATGATGCACGATTGTACTCATTTAGGGACCTCCTTGGCCACTCTCCTCCTGAGCAAATATCCCTAAAACTCTCTGCTGAGCCTCATATTGCTCTATATTTTAACTTTTCTATTTGCAAAAGGGAGTCTGAAGGACTCTCAGGCAGCAAATGTTTCTCTTTTCCTCCTTTCTGCCTCTGTAGTCACCTATTTCTCTGCCCTGATCATTCCCCCAAGCCCTACAGCAGCACTGCTCCCTAGAGAGCTCTTATGGGTTGGTCAGGGGAATGGTGGATTTTGTTCACAGTGGGGTCACAGTCCCCACTTCTAGACTTCTGCAGTCCTAGGATGAACTTTCCTCAGTCTAGGATGAACATGAGATGCTCTGCCTCCACTGGCTGGACAGGTTTATGTTTCAAATTTGGGCGAGTTTTCTCAAGAGTGTGAATGTTTGAAAACAGTGAAGTTACTGTAGGGGGTTTTCAGGGTTTCAGGGGGTTTTCTGAGCATTGTGACTGTTTTATTCCCACTAATCTGCAGGTGCCCTGGTGTGGATGTGAGGCTGAGCTCCTGCCTGTCTCTGGTGATATACAGAGCATCAGCACTGCAGCTGCCATTAGTGCTAATGGGCTAAACCCCTCACATCAAGCTGAGAATATACTCCTGCTAATTGTGTACCAGCCACCCACTGGGACCTCTGGGAGGATGATGCATCCCAGGAGAGGCACTTCCAGTGATACAATACCTCGGGATAAATAAATAAATAAGGACCTAAAGTTAGACTCCGGTTCAGGAGGGCTGGTTCAGTGCCAGCATTATAACACTGGGAAATCAGGAAACAGTGATGCCAACCTTTATCCTCCTGGTCCTGGCCTAGCCCAGTGCTGCACAGTACCATCTTTGGAGCCATCCATCAGCACTCAGCCTCACCCTGATGATGTATGGTGCCCATAGATCCTGATAGCGGGAGTGCACTCTGATGTATTGCGCCCATACATCACGGCCAGAGCTCACCCCGGTGATGTATGAGTGCCCTGAGAATGTATTACTCAGATGCTGGTATTGTTCAGGGATAAAGCCAAGCCAAGGAGTGGATTCCATTTAATTACAGCACAAATGGTAGCCCGGTGCCAGCAGCACTTTGGTGCCGAGGTGCTGCCTGTGGAAAAACGAGTCCCACTGCAGAGTGCCAGGAGAAGAGGTGCCATAGTTTAAAGGAACGGTCATTTTTCAGAAAAATATCAAAGGACTGTCTTGAGAACCCTGTAGAACATGTTATGCAGTGTGCAGCAAGCTCCTGAGTGGGCAGTGGTGCAAGCAGGGCAGGGCACTGCTCCTGCCTGGAAGCTGGGAGCTCTTAGGGTGGCTCAGCATTTTGGAAAGTGTAAGGGAAGGTGGTCCCTTTTCTTTTGGTCACTGAAAATTGCTGGACCCCTCTAAGTAGAGTGAAGTATTCACAGTATTCACTGCAAAAAAGGCTGTCTTCCCCAAGGAGAATCCAACATTGCCTGCAATGTTGTGAGTGTTGTGCCTGTTGTGCCAATGTTGCCTGTTGTTGTGAGTGTTTTAATTTGACCAAATTGACCAGAATTTAAGCAAATTTGAAGGGATTATTCTCTTGTTTCCTTGTGCTTTCTTACACAGGTGCATCAAAAACCTGAGGAGAGAACCACTAGACCATTCGAAGATATCCTTGACCATCATTTGTGGGGAAATTCCAATTGGTAGAGCCCAACAAAGACCGGCTTTGTAAAGAATCCAGAAATGAGAAAATAATTCCTGTGAGAATGTTCTTTGGGTGCTTGTCTCTTCCTCTTTGCTTTTCTTTTTCACTTCTCTTTCTGCTGCTTCACGTTGAAACAAAAAACTTAGCTCAGCTTTACTCTAAAATAAACTTTATTTCCAAATAAGGCCCTGTAAGGTTGTCTCGTGAGCAGGGATTTATTTTTCACAAGAAGAAGACTTCCATGTACATTATCTGATTGCCAAAGGATGGCATGCCTTAAACTCTGCTTTTTGTAACATCCCTGTTTGCAATGGGAGCTCCTCTGGGAACACACAGATACTTGAGAATTAAGGTGAAATTTCAGATCTGTTTAAGATACCACATCTGTTATGTTAATCTGAAGGCTCAAACTAGGTTATTTTAACTACAGAAGGACATGAAAATGCCTTATTTCTTGGATATGAAAGATAAAATACTGCTTCCCCTGCTTCAAGAGGGTTTTTAAGGAATCAGGACCTGACTCAGTCTTTTCCAGAAGTTTCTGATCATTGATTACCAGAGATATTTGATAATTCTTTTAAAGAAATGTTGAACCAGGGGCAGCAAGGTGGCAGCAGTACTTGGGTCACGTCATGTTTTATACCTACAAACCCAGGCGTTTTCCAAGCTAGGTGGATGCAGGTTTGCAGATGAGAAATTTGCAGCACAAACAGAGAAAGGAACTTGTTCAAGGTCATGTGCCAAACTGGTGGCAGGGCTTGCAAGAGAAGCCTGTTGGTCTGACTTACTTCTCCTCTGACACCCCTGCCATTATTTCACTTCTATTATTATCTTGGTGTATCTGCTCTATAGTTTCAAATCAGATCTGCTCCCACCTTCCTATTGTTCATGGTTTGATATCGTTGTGGTCTATGTATTGAAGAAAGGACTCTTGACGACAAATTCAGAAGGTTAAAATGATTTATTAAAATGACTTCATAATTTTAATATTTTTCTATATCTGCTCAGCAGAGAGCATTCTCCATGCTCCTGCTGCTGCTTTGTCTAGGGAATGTGTCGGAATAGTTTACAATATCAAAAAGATAAAGTAATTTCAGCTCCGTCTCCTCATAGGTAGGAGGAGGCCAACTAATTCTATGTTCTTGAAGAACAGACACAGACACTTTGTTTACAGAAAGCTTATACAGGGTAAAAGAAAGCAAAAGGATATTCTCTCATGGGAAAATGATCAGAAGGCTTACACACAGAGAAACTTATAATATGTTCATAGCAACAGTTTGAAGGCTGTAATTTTTGATGGTCCTATAATGGTGAGCACAATTTGACCATTTTCTCCCCGTTTTTTAACCTCCCATCTTGATAAGCCAGACGTGCTGATTATTCCTCACTTCGGGCACAGATTGAGGAAGGCTCTGTCTGACAGAGAGGAACATGGATTCCAGCACTGGAGGAAATCTCTTTGCACAGCAATTCAGAGGTCCCTCTCCTCTTCCATGAGTGCCCAGCCACACCACCAAGCAATACAATGCAGATACTTTTCCAGTCGGTTCTTGTGTGAAATGCAAAAAGAGGCTGTGTGGCTTGGGAGAGCAGGAATTTACACTGCCCTCTGCAGCTCCTGGGGTTGCTATCTTTGGAGAAGAACTTGCAGTGCTCCTGAGTGTCATCCTTCAGGGCTGCTCCTGTCCCACGTTACAGAGGACACGCTGCTGTCCCCACCAGGGCGTGACCCTGGGGCTGTTTGTCTGCTCTGTGCTGCTGCCTTGGCTCCTCCCGTGTTGGGTTCATCCCCACACTATCCCTCTCTGGAGCCTGTGCTTCACAGCGATCCTTATCAGCATGTGATAACTGTTGTAAAAGTTTCTATAAATAGAATTTCCTCCTGCCCAAATCTTCTCGCTAGCTCAGCTGTTTTATTTTTAACAGAAAAGCATGTTGATGCTAAGCAGAAATATTTTTTTTAAAATCTCTCTATTAAACATAAAAAGATGCTGTGTCTGAGTAAAAACAAAAGGTGCCCCTTAGATATTTTTAAAGCTTCCAAAAATAGTCTCAAGTCTGTGACAAAGCTTATTGAGCAGGAATAGCTGTGGACAGCAATTCTTCGATGGGAAGGATCATGTCTCCTCATGCTCCTGGCGGGGGGCTGCGAGAAGGGAGACGCTGGAACAAAGACCTCTAAAAGGAATTAACTGAGGGCTGCTCTTTAAAAGGCTTGATAGCAGCACTGCCCAAATAGTTTTGCTGGTGATCTCATGTGTGTTTTCCCTTCTGGGCTTGCCAGCTGCCCCTGAGGTTGAGAACTCCTTTCTGCAGTTGAGTTTTGGCTGGAGCCCCGCTGCGAGAGCCACTGTTGTGCAGGGATGGGGCAGCTCCCGGAATGGGGTCTTCCAGAACAGACAGAGGAGCAGGAGGAGGAGGATTTTTAACTTTGCCTTGTATGCACAGCTGATACTGAACTTGGACATTTTACTATAATTTAGTTATTGTTTCTGCTGCTACACCCCTGCACCCCCGGGGTCAGAGCACAACCATATATGCCATTGACTCAGTCTCTTTTCTTATGGAGGAGAAAGAAAATTGGAGGAGGAGAGAAGCAGAAGGGAGTGGGACTCTCCAAGGGGATATATTTTACAAGGTTTTCAATGCTTTTACCCCCCCATAGTGTGGGCTTTTGTCTCCTTACTTGTGGCAAATGCCAAGTCAAGTGCTTGTGTGTTGGTGCTCAGTGAGAAGGGAGAGTCTCTTGAGAACTCCTGAAAATTATAAAAGATAAACTGATTATTACTAAAATTGAAAAACAGTCAATTGCTGACTGCTGAACAGCTTATATGGAGAAGAAAAGAGTGTTATAAAACAGAAGGGGATTGTCTATTGTTTGCATGTAGAAAAAAAACATCAGTTTGAGTCCCAAAGTGCATCATCAGCTATGCTAAGCCAGCCTGCACTGGTGTGTAAGTCCAGACCTTATCAGAGATGAATTTCTGCCCACCTAAAGGTGAAGCTTTTCAGAGGGATTTAGCCAGTTTTACTCTCCCATGTGGCAAAGCATGAGGGGTTGATTTCTCTTGGACTTTTTCAAGTTTTAGCAGAAAAGGGATTGGGTAGTAGATCCAGATTTGAGGCTCAGTTCTGACTTTCCTGTAAATATTCTGCATCCCCTCAAGAAAACTGATTTATTACTTTCAGCCTTGATTCCTCACCTTTAATTAGATAAGAATACTTCCTTTGTGCACAACTTATTTTTATGAGTATCTCTTTCACAGTGGATGCTTTTCCCATCTGCTTGGTCCTCGTCAGTCTGGAGAGCAGTTTATGCTGAAGCAATCCTGCTAACTACCACCAAAATAAAACTACCAGAGGCAGACCTAGCCTGCCTGAAATGCTGATGCTTTAGCTAGAATTTGAATGTAAAGCTCACCAGGGTTTGGTGGCTGTCCTCTGCCCGAGCTGTCAGCAAGCACTGCCGGCTGTCAGGATGAATGATGGATTAACAAACGTGTAATGATTTAGTCCCTCTCCAGGAACAAGCAATACTGCCAGAGTGACATGCATCCCAGATATGCAGAGGAGAGGGATGTGTGGCATTGTCTCACTCAATAACACAGGAGCTGGCAAGTGGAGAAAGCAATGTTTTTCACCCATTACAGTGTGAATATATACGTGAACCCCAGAAAATGCAGATCAGAGACAGGATATTCTGATTTAATTTGTTGTTGTTTTTTTAAATCTAAGGGTAAAATTTGAGAGCAGAACATAAAACGTCCAAGCTGAAAGGCTTCATGCTCTGTTTTTTCTTTTTTATTTCTTTTTCTTTTCTTTTTTTTTTTTTTTTTGTTCAGATGATGTTAGTGAGGGACCAGCTGGGTTCACTGGACTCCACAAGGTACTTTTGTTTATGGATGAAGCCATGCAGATGGGGATCAAAGGTTGTGCAGAGCTGCTGTAGAGCTCGCTGGGGCTGAGAAAGGTCGGGCATCAGAGATTAATTTCTTGGCTGCTTAGAGCCAAGGTTTAATAGCAGCCTGAGAAAGGACAGTGATTGAGTTTACTGCAAGCAGAACCTATAGTTCAGGTCAAGTAAAGGGAAGGAGCTCGGGGGCTCTGTGTTTTGGTTGCAGGAGAAAGTCTAATGGCTTAACAATATGTGGCCTCAGCAAGACGAATGGCAGTGAGTGCCACGACTGAGCTGGGGCAGGGGAGAGAGAGGGGCTGCACCCCTGGAACATCACCTCTAACACAGCCCTGGGGCTGGGCAGGGCTCCTGCTCACAGCCAGGCAAAGCAAACACACAAAGGAAGCCTTGTTAATTCTGGAAATGAGGATAGAAAAATCCCCTTGTTCTCTAAATAGGGAAAACAGGGTTTTTGAGGTGCAGTTGTTTCGTTTTTGAATTGCAAACTTCAACAAAGCTGTGTACTGTATCAAATTGCCCAGGATCGGGGCTAGGTGACTAGTTTTGTCTATATCAAGAACTGATTTTGAAGCTGAAATTAAGCTGTACTCTGACTTCAACTCCTCTGACTTTTTCATGCTATTATTCCATTGCACTTCACGTTGTAATTTTTCAGTTATGTGTTTGTTGTTTTTGGTTTTTTGTTTGTTTGTTTGTTTGTTTTACAGTTGTGTCCTCTATTGTATCTGACTACACTGTGATTTTCCTCTTCCTCTTGGATTATTATTCTTTAATTTTTGGGGTTTTTAAGAGCATGAATTAGAAAAGTCTAGCCAGGAGAATCAAGTGCTTTGAGCACTTGAATTACATGTTAGAAATCACATGCTAAGATAGAGAATACTGTAAGTAATTTCAGGCTGTTGTCATTTTAGGGGAGGCAGCGAGCAGGGTGGGCTTAGTGCAGGTGGGAGCTGCCACCTTGGTGCTATGGATCTCAGACCAAAATCTGTAGAAGGAAAGTTGTCTTTCATTAGCAATTTATCCTGGAATTGCAGAGAACAGGAAAATCATGCTGATATCACAGGCAGGCCATGCTCATGACAGCTGTATTGCAGTGAGGATATACCTCAGCTACGCAGAAAGCAACAGCTTGGCCCCACCTTAGAAAGTCCTCATTCTGTGGTTCTGAGTCAAGTGTTCAGATTTCCTATTAAAATGCTTTTCTAACTGATCCTGTCTTAAATTCTCCTCCTTGAGAGGCTCCTGGGTCATGAGAAGTTTTGCCTTTTTTCACCACAATGAGCTTTTTTCTCAGGAAGGAACAAAACCAACACCAAACGTGGACTGAGTGACGTGGGTTTGGTGATGGGGCACAGGCAGGACTCTCCCAAAGTGCTCCCATGCTGTCCCCATCCATTAAACTTGATATAAGAGCTACTGGCTCAACTCTTCAATCTCTCCTGTCAGAATTATTTTACCCTTTTTAAGACTGAACACTCGTTGGATCAAAGAATAGCCTAATCATGTAGTGATTAAGATTTTCACCAGAGATTTGGACCTCTATACAAAATCATTTGCAGTGAGGCCTTTCTTGTCTCAGGTGTTGCTGTGCTGAATTCATGGTGATTTCCAGATCTCTCAAGACAGTCTTTTGGAAAGTTTCTGCTTTTGCCATCATGCAAAGTTTGGGGGGGAAAAGTGTTTTTAAAAATTTTGTCCCATTCAAATTAACAACACACAAGAAGGAGCCTGGATGCTTCTTTGGAAGTGATTAATATAACACCAAGTTTTACCTTTCGTGGAAAGGGATTTTGAAGGGGACTTGTGAATTAAAGCTTGATTCAGACTCTAGACTGTTCTGTAGCAGATGATACCACTTGTGCCTGCTGCAGGCCTTGTTCCTCCTCCTTTGGAACACCCTGGAGAAGTGGCTCTCAAAGGCAGAACAGCAGAGTCAGTGGGGCCAGCTCTGACTTTGGAGGTTTTCGACATATGTTCATCTTTAATGTTTGTTTTTCTGCTTTTCTCTGCCCCTAGTAACCATGTGTTTCAGCTGGTTGTCTCTACCAGAGATGCCAAGATGCTTTGTCCTCAGAACTGTGTGAAACACCCATGCTCACAAGGACTGAAGGAAAACTGTCACAAGCACAAAATTTCTCTGGCTTTGCTGGCTTTGAAATTTGTGGTAAGGTACTCTTCCTTGAATTTCTCACTTTCTGTTAATTTTGTTAAGGCATTCCCAAATAATTTACGTACTTTCTTCTGCATTTTATTTTCCTGTGCGATTTTTTTTGTTTTCTTTTTTTCCCTATGGGGGAAAAGTGCTCAGTGGAAATGAAATAACCTGCACTCCAGAAGCTGGCAGTCCCTGACCTAACCCACTCAAAGATAACCACAGCCTGTTCCCCTTGGCTGCTGTATAAACACTGCATCACCCTTTAGGAAAATACAGATATGATGGTATTTAGAAAGTTATATCAAATGAGAAAGGAAATTCAGTACATCCATAATTTTCCCAGCATGATTGAAGAGAACGATTCTGCTGTGGCAGAGCAGAGCCCTGGTGTGAACAGACCTGAATTACTGAGAGATGGAAATAAGCAACTTTTTGAGTTTGCTGCTCTACTGCCCCTTCTCAAACCAAATCAGCCCAGTTTCACCAGCCTTTCAGTCCCACCTCTCTTGTATCTGATATGAACCACATAGTACAGGGGAATCAAAGCAGGAAAGTGTAATATGTGGTAGAAATTATGCTTTTAAAAAGCCACGGCTTGCTCTCATTGCCCTGAGTTCTCCCTCTGTCCCAGCTTCATGAGCAGGACCCAACGTTTTGGATTTAGCCCCTCTGTGGAAGTTTTTGGCCGGATGAGCAGATGCATTAAGGTGCTTTCCTGCACATTCTTCTCTAATTGCTCCAAGAGCTGTGGCCATCAAGCAGAAATCCAGTCGGTAAACTCTGCAGCTTGTGGACAACTTTTCTTGCCAACCATGCATTACGAAGGGCTAATTGTAAAAGTGGTGCACCTGCTGGCTCCCTTGGTGGCTGGAGCCAACAGAAAAAAAAAAAAAAAAAGTAATTTATTAATGATCGAGTCACAAATGGTAATGAAAACAATAGGAGCATCTGAAGGAAGCGCTGCCGGGGGCAGAGGTGCAGGTGCTCTGTGCCCTGAACAGGCTTGTCGGCATTTTTATAAAGCTACTTTACAGCCCTTATCAATTTCCTACTGCTTTCTGTGTACCCCCTGCCCCTTTGCAAATGTTTTGCCTGCACAACAGGCTCAGCATTTCTTGTTGTAGGTGATAAAATAGCTGTCACCCTGTGGAGGGAGGAAAGAGGCAAAAAAAAAAAAAAAAGTTAGGTCCAAAGAAACAAAGCAGAGGAACGCATTTCCCAGCAAACAAATGAGGGGTAAGGGAGCCACTGAGTCGATGATGGGAACTTAGCTGAGGAATGTTGTAAGATTTGGGTTAATAAATGCTGGAGGGCAAGAGAGACCCATTCCTTACACTGAGGCAGTGCTTTTTGTGCAGCCTTGGATCTCAAAGGTGACGGGCACACGCCTCAGCCAACACTGCCCACAGGACTCTTGGATTTAATATATTTCACTGAAAATCTCACCACTTAACTACACCACATTGGCAATCTTAAAGCTGTTTTTTTTTTCTTAAGTAGGCAGAGCAGCTACTGATAATTTGGGTAAGCTGCTCGTACCTGTGAGTGCTTCAGTAATTACAAGATGTGGTTACCTTGCCTCTCAAAATGCTGTGGCTCTTGGAACACTGGCATGATACAACTGATGCACATAAATGAAGGTAAAATCTTTGAGAAAAGAGCATGGTGAGCTAAGGAACTAACTTTGCAGCCAGCTTTCACCACTGGTGCACAGCAGAGTGCAGTGCCCCAAAAGGTACCTGCTGATCACCAGTTGCAGAAGGACCAAAAAATTCATTTAGACCTTGTCAGGTTCTTGCCATGCCCAGGAACAGGGTCACAGTTAATACTCTGTGTGTAATCCCCACGTAATCCCTCCCCTGCCTGGCCATCACACTTCAGCCTGCTCCTGCCACAGGGCACTAACACAGACACTGCTGAGTGCTTCATGCAGAACCTCAGGGCTGCACCTGCCAACTCTGCAGCTTCATTCAGCTTGCAGTGATGGAAAGCTGCACCGAGTGGAAAATTCTTGCACTGCCATGCTAATCCTGCATGGGCATTTACCACGGGCTTAGGTGGGAGCTGGAAACTTTTTAGACTGTGGGAACTTGTCTGTGTGTCTGGACCCATGAACTGTTAACTGAAGTCTGTGTGTACAAAAATTAGAATTTTTTTAAATGTTGCAGGTGTAGCTGTCTCAGCAGAATGGAGTCAGACTTGGAGGTCAGCCTGTGTCTGTACCAAATCTGTGTCCCCCACGTTCTGCATTTACTACTGTGACAAGATTTACAAGGCTGTGAGCACACTGAAGCCATCACAAAGTAGCTGCAACCACCTCGCTAGTGAACCTCAGAGGTCAACTCTTCCTAAATTTTCACTGTCTATCCTGCATTCAGGGGAGAAATCCTATACTCCTTCCTCCCACCTCACCATTCCAAAATTCCAAACCCTCAAGCAAATGCCAGCAATTCATAAGAGTGCTTAAAGCACATAGATTTTTGCCTTAGAGACAAAGCTTCACCTTTTAAAGTTTTCTTTTTCCTTAGGAACTAGGAATCTTTCCTGAGAAGGTAGCTAAAATTTCTATGAATGAGCATGAATTCAGGTGTGTATTCTAATAACCATGCCTAAGCCTGTGAAATAAGTTCTAATTACTGCCTGGTGATAAGAGGGGGCACCTGCATGGCATGGCAGTGTTAACACAGCCAGGATGGCTTGCACTTTATCCATGAGGAAAGGTGAAGGCAAGGCTTGTGTATCCCCACCACTGTGAATCTCTAATAACTTACAGTCGCTGTTTGCTGACTGCAAAATTAACCTCTTGTCTCCCTCAGCCTGGGGATTGGGTTCACAATGAAGGATTTTAACTTTTCCATTGAAAAATGTCCCTGCAATGCTGTCCATCAAAACTGCTGCTGAATTCTGAAGAGTATTATTAATAAACTTCTCCATAGCAGAAACAGGACTCTTTTAGAGCTCAGCTAAGGTATTTTCCCTGTTAAGCAGCTGGGCTGTTTGGCTGTGGACAAATGCAGTGATGAATGATGGGTCAAGGATGGAGCAGGCTGATTTCTCTCCGAGCTTGACCTTGTCTCTGCTCTGACACCTGAAATGACAGATGCATTAAGAAGTTATTTATGCAGGGGAGCTGCAGAGCATCACACCCTTTGCAAGGCAGCACCTACTTTTATAAGGATGTCAGGATAGAGCTGCCTGAGCCATCCCCTCTGTGGCTGCTGCCACAAGCAGCTGCTGTGCAGGAAAGCAGAAATTCTGGGTGTTTGTCAGGGACACCCTGTGAACTGCAAGGCAAAAACAGGAGCAGGGGCCATGGGTTTGCTCCCAGGCAAATAATCTGCACATTTGCAAATCCCCTGCCCTGAAACAGCATTAACTAATTGTGAAAATGCACCTGAAGGTTTCTGGGTTGTTGAAGGCCCAATGTTCTGGATAAAATGCAGCACTGAGGATTAAACTTCTGCTGTTCAGCTGCTTCTGGCCTCAGTGCACTTGGGAAAATTTCTGTTTTGTGCCTTCGGGATTCTTCATGACTTGTTGCACTGTGGCCAACTGCACTCTCTCCTAGAGCTGAAATCAAGAGAATAGCTTTGCTTTTTTCCTTCATATTGTGGGGCACATGGGTGGAGGGGTAGCCAAGCTGCATGCCATGAGCAGATATGTTTCCTTTTTGGGAAAGCAATTGTTGCTGGGAGGTGAAAGATCTCAGCCTAAATCTATAGAAAAATACATGTATAACATGCATAACCAATACATTCTCTGCCTAACCTTTTGCTGCAAGTATGAAAGCTGTCTGTACTTTTAAAATTAGATTTTATTTAGGAAAAATAACCTTATCTATACACAAAGCTGCTGGGCATGTGATATTTTCCTGACAAAAGCTATGGTATGGATTAATTTGTGGAGCAAAGTTCAGGAAAGGTGTCGTGTGCTGTGACTCTGCATCCTTTGGAGCACTGGTAGAGCTTAGAGGAGGGAGCACCACAGGGAGCCCAAAGAGCTGTCCCTGAAAAACTTGGTAATTCTGTTGACCTCAACAGAATTAACAGCAATTGACTACAAGCTCTGAGTACAGCCCTCCTTTCTTTTTCATATCCCCTCCTTCCCCAAATAAAACCCCTTTGGAACAACACCAACAGAACTTCTTGGATATATGCTGAAGTCCATTTTGTGGCATTCATTGGAAGTGCAGTTGTTAATTTGAGATACAGGAAATTCCAGCCTAGGTTATCAGGGCTTGACTACACCACTTCATGATGTAGCTGTGACTCCTTTTGCCTTCAAAGACGTTTGGAGCCATAGTTCAAACCTGAATTACCCAGCTAGGGAAGCTGTCCCAGACTCTCCTCTTTCTCCTGGTCTAACACAAGGGTGCTGAACAACAGAAAAGTCGCTCAGAACCAGCAACATCAGCATTTCTTGATTTAACATGAGGTGGTGAGGGCTCTCGTGCAGCTCAGCAAGGGAAAGGGGACATGTCCTGTTTCTGTTTGGCTGCTGTTTAAGGGTTGGATCTTTGCAGTTGGGGATGTTTGGGGGAATGTAGGTGCACAGCAGACCTGGGCTACAGCTCTCAACAAAGCAGGAGTCAGGGCAGGGGGAGGCTGAAGGCGTGTTTTCCACAGTGGCCTGTTTAATACATTACAAGCAACCTCTCTTCCATCATGAGTCCTGGTTTAAAACTACTACCCTGGGGCATAAAAATCAACTCCTAACAACTTCCAGTGGGACCACTATTCCATCAGTGTTCCCATCAAATGTTGACTCCATGATTAATATTCACCCTCTTTCTTCGTTAATCATCAGTCTTCATTCATTCCTCTGCACCTTCCTGCTGACAGGGGTGGTGTGTGTGGAGCAGCTGGTAGGGAAAACAGAGAGACCTGAACTGCTGCACACAAGCTGCAGAGGGAAAAAGCCACCTCAGTGCAGTGTGTCAGCTCAAAATGAGTCCTAAAGCTGCAATTTTCCCCCTAGTCTTAGAAGAAGGGGGTTAAATTTTCTTTCTTGTGAGATGGGGCCTTACTACAGCCCCTAACTACCACTGTACTGTTTTACTTTGAGTGTCTTAGGAAAACCTAGAGCTTGGTTTGATCCTCTCATGTTGTAGGCACACAGTTTGTGGGAATTGGGAGTGGGGCTGTGGCCAAGCCTCATCCCCAATGGGCTGCAGCTGTGTCAGACAGGTGTCTGGTATGGAAGGTGATGAGACATGGAATGCTGAGGTGCACTGACCAACCACAAAAGGGCACACAGGTGAAACAGATGTAGCACCAAGGGTGTAAGAAGCAGCACCAGAGAACAGGCAAGAAGCCAGCATGAGAGAATGAGCAAGAAAAAACAAGCAAGGTGTAACACTCCTTGGTGCTGCCAGTGGTTCCACTGTCCCTTCGCTGCCCATCTACTATATTCTCAGACACAACAGTAATTCTGTACTTTTAGGCCAATGAATTTGGATATTCAACCAACAAAGTCAAAATTCACAGGATGATCCTGCTGGTAAGAGAAAGATTTTTTGTGTTGTGCCTTTTATTCCTTGTGAGGTGATGGTCCACGTGTGAGCAGCTCCTCAGAGAAGGTTTGCAGGATGCACAACTGAGGCTATCACACATCAGCAAATCTAATGCAACTTTTCAGGGGGAAAAGGAAAAAATCCACACCAGTGGTTGTTGTTTCCTTGTAGAGAACAACATTTCCTTGAGTGCAGGGTTTGCACTTGTTTGCTCGCTTTCGGCTAAATTTTTATAGACAAATCTTTTATCACTAAAGATATAAGTCATGAGAAAGAAAAACTTGCAGAATGTAAATTGCCACTTTTGCAGCATGGATAAAGAAATGATTGAGCATGGTAGGGATCTGGCATCATTTGTGAAAGTCCGATAGGCAAGAAATCAAGAAAGGTCACTGAAGAGATGGCAAAATGCCCAAGAGTTGCAGTGCCTGCTGCAACTTTTGCTGCTTCAGTTAAACTGAAACAAACTTTGCTGCAGAAATAATTGAAAAAGACAAATCTTAATTAGTTTTGAATTTAAAACATTTTAAATTAGAATTCTTTTTAAGTTGTAATAAAAATGTTTGTGTTTTTATAAGTCAGAATTGTGCTGGGCATATATTAATAATTTTCCTCCTGCTCTTCTAGGGAGAATTCTGTAAAACAGCAGAATTCACTACTGTAAGCATTTAAAAGCTTTCTCTCTTCATGTTTCCAATATTTTTCCCTACTACTTATATAATATGGTGCAGATAGTACTTCATTTTTCTCCCTCACTTTATTTTCCAATTTGTAGTTTCACCAATATATTTTCAAAACTTCCTCTACATTTTGAAACCTCATTTGCCATTAAGAGAAATGGAGCATTAAAAAACATTGAAAAATTTGGATATGATTCTGTGTGGGGAAGAAAAAAAAGAAATAGCCAGGATGCTGTTACAGCCTTCAATTCATGGCATCTGATGAAGTGAGAGAAAAGCTACAAACCACATTCAGCATTCATAAAAAGGATTTATAATTGGTGGGAGATACTTTACATTATTAATTGAAGGCATTGCACAAGGAGAATTTTAAGTTTGGATGTTTTGCTTATGAAAATAGGGGAGTTGTGTCTTTTAGAGCTTTTATTCTTCCTTGTTAACAAATTCCAGTTTAAATGTCAGTATCAGAAGTTATTTTGTGAAATAAAAGCCTTTACTTTTCTTTCCGTTTTGTGTCTCAATAGTTACTTCTTGCAATCCAAGACAATAAATCTGATATCAGAGAGAGAGTGGGTTTTATTTACTGATTCAGGAGATGGAGTGCAAGGATGTTCCTGTTGTTGTAATAACATGCACAGACTGATTCCACGCCAGCTTGGTACCTAATTTATATCCTCCTTTCTTCCTGAATTAGTGTGAACAACTGCAGCAGCCTGCTTGGAATGTGCCAGTGGCTCCATGGATGTATTCTCATTTTTACACAAACTTGGACCCGTGCCTTGGGAGTGTTTTCCAAAATGTGCATTGCAAAGGGGGTGGAGATTTAATAACTCCAATGCTGACCAGCAAACATCTAATGTTTATGTAAGAGATAAGCAAGGCTCATCCCCGTTGCTTTAGGAGGAGAAAACAATCACCAGGAAAGCTGGACAATCCAGCATCAGCACCCTCGTTACCAAGTGAGTGTTACTTTTCATTCCTTAAATTGTTATTTTCTATTCTTTACAGACCAACCTTTGGCAACTTCCTGGGCATGAGCTTCTGAATCCGGATCGAGCTTCCGTTCAGGGAAGTTGCTCTGTCCCAGATGTCACCAGCCCCCTGTACTATCCCCACAAACCCCTTTTTCTTCCCCTCAGTTTTCCTCAGTTTCCCCACTTGGAAAACCCTCAGGGCTCCATCTCTGCCACGCACAGTGATTAAGACATAAATTACAAAAAATTTGAAGGTGTTCATACACCCTCATTTGAGTGATAATGCACCTTTTGTGCTAGGGGAACAGGGTACTGATATTTTAAATGGCTTAACCTCTTTGTCTTTTAGAGATACTTGTCACATTTTTGCATCCAGAAAGCCCTTGGAACAGCAGCAGGGATGTAACTCTGCTTACTTGTGTGAGGGATCCAATAATACATAAAAATAGCACATTATCTCTTTAATTACTACAATGGTAGACCACATTTAATATTATTTTTTGGATAGGAAATAATAGTGGGAGCCTGGAGGGAAATTTCCTTTGATTGCCTCCTCCATTACCCCGAAGATGGCTGGCTGTACATTAATAGTGTGAGCAGGAAAGGTCTCCAAAGCACACTTAGCTGGCTCCCTCAATAAAGCAGCAGCTGCTAAAATAGAACAAACATCAGCCAGTGCTGGCTGTGCCATGGGAAGAGCTGCCCTGGCTGGAGAGGATGGTGAAACATACACACAAGTGGCTGGGCCTTTGAGTCTGCCCTTGCTGGGCCTGTTCCCTCATCCATCCTTTCTTGGAAGAGGAGAAGTGGAAGCATCAGAATTCATTTGCTGCCATGGATGGTGGCAGGCAGGGCTGCTGTGCTTGCAGGGTTTGTGATCTCCAGCACCCTGAGTGTTCCCGAGGATATAAGGCACTGGCTACAGGGTTGCTGGGAAGGAAACCTGTTCAAGTGAATAGAGATGATAAGGGAATTAGTGAGGATTTTTGTTGGGTGTTTATTTTTTAAGCCCTGGGCTGTTCCACGCTAGAGCTCTTAAGGAGGAAAACAAAGTCACCCTGTAAATGCTTCCCCATCACCAAGAACTGTGAGTACAGAAAACAACACATCAATGCTCATCAGCAGGGGCAGGACCTTTATGTCAATGTTCATTGTGGGAGGATTTGTGGAATCCTCCCTGGGGCTGTGAACATCCCCATTGTGCTCCCGCAGGAAAGGCTGCTGCTCGAGGTGGCTGGGCAGCTGGGCTGGGAAACCTGGATTAGTGTAAATAGAGCCAACCCGTTCCTTCCTCCTTGCCAATCACACGTTTTCAGAAAACCCAAATGCAATTTGGGCATCCTCACAGCAGAGGTGGCCAGGCTGACACCTGGTGCACTTTAGGGCGCTCCTTTTCTCGGAGCGAGGCAGCAGGAAGAGAGGTGTTATCACCGTGCAGATGTGCCTCACAGCTGTGCTCCTGTGGAAGAACAGGGGAGGTTCTGAAGCCAAAGGGCACAATTCCAGCCCAGGTCACCCCTGCAGCTGCAGGGCCTGAGCCGTTCATGTCCCCACAGCAGAGCAGGGACCTTTGTGTTGCTGCCTGGTGGCACTGCCTCACCAGAGGGGTGACATAGCCCTCAGCAAATCAAAAACAGCAACTCAGAGCCACTGTGGCCAGCTTGTGGTTCCCCCCGCTCCATCCCTCTGTGGGCACCTCTTTTATTTTCCTGCTAAGCTGCTTTAACCCAGGTTGCTGGGGGACTGTGGAGCTCTTGCATTTATCAGCATTGAATAAGAAGCAATAAGCTCTTGGCTGTGCCTTGAAGAGCTTTCCTTTCCTGGGCAGTAAATCTGCAGTAACTCTCTCTTACAGTTTTATTGAGGGTTATCAAGTGTTTATTCAAAAGGCATTTCCGTGCATTCAGTGTTTTTCTAATTGGAGAGTGAGGGGTAATGTTCTCTCTGGACAGACTATTACTGCTGTGGTAAAATCTGCTCTGTTCAGTCAATAGAGTGTCCACACTGCTAATTTGCTGGGTGGAGAGAGGAAGTAGGGCTGTATTGGTGTTTGGATTCTACTAAATGGAGTTTGATCACTGACAGAATCAGCTGCCCCAGAAAGCCTGGGACAAGGTCTGTGCTGTCTCCTAAAGCCCTGTGAGAAGAAAACCTGTGTATGAACCAATCTTCTCTTTTCAAGGATGCTAAGGCTGCATCTGCACAATGTACAAGGAGCCAAACTTTGTGGTTTAGTGCCCTTCTTTGTGGTGTGGCTGAATTTCAGCCCAGGTGTCCCCAAAGAGCAAGTGCTACACAGGTGCCCATTGTTCAAGATGGCCCTGCTGGTTGCAAGGAGTGTTTAAAGATGATCTTCATAGTCTGGACTCCAAACAGAAACTGTTGAACAACAGGGTGGTTTAGAATGAAATCCCTTTCCAGAGATATCTGGAAACCTGGAATGAACACAGGGAAGAAATGTGTGCAGCAGGTGGACTATCATTGGAGTCTGAGCCTGGTTTATTTGAAGAAAAAAAATTAATTTTGCCTTTTTTCTGCCTCTTAGCCTGTGGCTGTTGGGGTGAAGAAATCAGAAATGAGGCAGCCAAATAAAGAGAATTTAAAAGGAGTCACACAAACTTGCCATATAATAGCAGGTTATTTCAGACATAGTAAAAGCAGTTTCACATTTGGATGAGATGTGACTTACATGTGGCCACGTCTCTGCTCATATCTGCTGGGCTCTTGTGTCTCTCCTGGCATCAGAGCCTTCTTCCTGTACAGGATGAGCTCCTACTCCTTCCTCAGAGGGATGCAAAGGAGGAGGGGTGGTTCAGCCAAGCTGATCCAATGAGCACCTGGACAGCTGGTACTTCTCACAGTGCCTTTATTTTAAAGCCATCCATCATGCTCAGGGGATCACATCCAGGCCCTGAATTGCAGAACTGGCACCTTGGGAAGTGTTCAGCTGTGAAAACTGTCTTGGCAGGACAGCATTGCCATATGAAAAGAAACGCTTTGCCTTTCTTATTTTTAAAAGGCAAGGTAAATGGAAGAGGCTGAACCCACTCACCAGCACTTTCAGGGGATGTATTTCTCCCCTGTGCCCTGCTGTTGGATGGATTTGGGGGAGTCTGACCCAGGTGAATGGGTTTGGGACAGATGGGAATGGGCTGAGTGTTGCATCTGCAAACCCTCAGGTCTTTGGATTTTGGCTGAAGTGTTGTGTTGGACTCCAGTCTCCCAGAGATGTGTGTGACTCCGCAGCAGGACAGAGCAGTGAAAAGAGCACTGCAGGCTCTTGGGCAGAGCTGCAAACGCCGGGGCTGAGGCTTTGCCTATGATGGGATGTTACAGTGCTCTTAGAGAAGTTTGTGTGGTGTGATACTGGACACAATGGGTCTAACTCCTAAGTTTTTTACATTGTGGTTTGAGATCTGTGCTGCTGTTCTGCTGAGTTCATCTTTTTGAGGTATAAGCTGACCTCAGCCTGATGATCAGGAAGGGAAATAAAGTTATATCAGGTTGATGAATTTTCTTTGGTTTTATTTTCCTGGTACTTTAGGTTTTACTGGTTTAGTAACTGGCAGGAGGAGTGGATTGCATAGATACAATAGGAAGCTTAATTAGTGTGCAAAGTGCTTAGAGATCTTCAAGGAAAGGTGAAATAGATGCAGAAAGTTATCTTCCCTCCTCCTCAGAGGCTGCATTTCAGTAATGGATGAAGTGACCCCTAAAATATAATATTAATTCTGCAAAGCACTTGGGAGTTCTTCTGAATCAAAGGTGCTATGCAAATATATTCTCACTTTCCTTTACCAGTCCCTTTGAGCCAGCCAGTCCACCATTAGTGGTGATTCTCATTTAATCAGAATTCAGCCTTCAAATTTTCTGCAAGTCCATAGATAAATAAAGCAGCCGCCGTAGTTGATCATTTATTTATAAATCTATTTATAATCTATGTTTTGCATATTAATCAAAACCACTCCATGTGGCAATTCCTGATTAAGAACCATTTTTTTGTCTAGTCTCTCTTGCCCCTAGATAATATCCAAAGAATTAGATTAGAAATAGTTTTTATAAATAAATTATGATAAACTCCTGCTTTATTTATATACTCAGACACTCTCCTCATATTTCCATCTTCCTGCCATGTAGTAAGACATAGAAGCTGTGGCAGTGGCCATTTAAATAGGAAATGCTTGATTTTTAGGTGGAAAAAGGATGTTTTCTGACTCAAGTGAGACACTCCGAGAAGCAGAGGCAATGCTGTATCAGCCAGGCAGAGTTAACAGATCCCTGACCCAGAGCAATAAATTCCACTGAGGGCCATTCTTCAGCCAATCTAGAATTCATACAGCAGAATACCGTGCTAGAATAACATTGAGGAGCAAGTTTAGGCTAAGAATGGTGTTGGGAATTATTTGTTCAGCCAGCTGCTGGACTCTAATTTAAGCAAGGGCTGATTTGGAAGGGAAGGGAGAGGTTATAGTTTGGGTTTTGATCTCATTAGTGCTCTGTTCCTCTGGCCCCTGGCTTGCAGCCTCACAGCCTCCAAAGTGCAGCTCAGCCCTTGGGTACCTGGTGTTGTGTAGGGCACAGGGACAGGGCCAGCACTGCACACCCTGCTGTGCTTTATCTTGCTTAATGAATACTGTTCCTTCAATAACTTTATTGCCCTCTGTGTTCCAGGTTCCTTAATTACTTTCTGCTTGGCAGACAGGATCCTTTTATATTTTTTTTAAGTATTACCAGATTCCCCAAGCATCATTGTGTGTAGGGAGAATATCACAATAATTGAACTACAAACAAGCCATATGGAAAGGAAGAAAAAAGGGACAAATGTAAAGTCAGATCTTCTTTCCCTGTCGAAAAGAGAGAAAAAAAATAGAACTGGAGGCTCCGCTATATTTTTCTGTTACCTTTAAAAGAAGGACATGAGGCATCTCCACATGTGCCAACTGTGCACACAAAGCCTGTGGGCACAGACAAAAGACCAAACCTGGAGGCTAAATCAAGGCTTGGTGCACGATTAAACTGCTTGGATGTAATTATGGCCCTGATTTCTGTTGTATTACCCTCTCTGTGTAAGGGCTCTCCCTTCCTCTGCATGTGCTGTTATAAATGACTTGATGAACTCAGTTCCCTTGCATGTTCCAATTTCTTTCATATTTGCAGCTGCACGTTCACTCAGTGGCTCTGATCCCAATGTCCACAACCTCTGCTTTTCTCTTTTCCTTTGCAGTAAGATTAAGACAAAGTGAATCTTGATATTTGTTGAACTTTTTCTCTGTTCATTTCCACAGAAAGAGCAAGCTTTCTCACCTTTTTTTAGCTGCTAAGGCAAGGTTGAAAGCAATTCACTGTACCTCAATAAGGTCAAAATGCAAAGGCAAATTCAAGCTGAGAAACATGAGTTTGATCTTTCATTTGTAGACTTTGTCTGCCATGATCTGTGTATATTTGCATATCCATACTGACTTTCTCCACTTCTTCTACTGACTAGCCAAAAATGCCTCTTGTATTCTCCCTTCTGAAATGCAAAAATATAATAAAAACCAACTTTATACTGGCTATTCAGAATTTGAGCTCAGATAAGTATCAGGGTTTAGAAGTTTTACTCCAAGGGTTTTTTCTCTACAAACATGGTAGAAAAACATAGGACTGAAACCTCTAAACTCTGTTTGAGATGATTCTGACTGTTTTTCCCAACTGAAGACCTTTCTCCCTGTGCCTAACATCACTGAATACAGCCAGGGGCAGTGAACTGAAGTGAGGTCTGTGGGAAGAAGGTGAAGATCTTGCAGATTAAACCAGTCTCAGTACTTTTATCGTACAAGTTAGCAGCCCTGGTGCTGGGACTCCATCTCTCCTAAGGTTTTATCCACTGACTTGTCTGCCTTGCTGAACTTTTTTTCTATTGTTCACTTCTGTGGAGGAAGAAGAGAGGTTTGGGATTGGTGTGTGGCAGTTAATCTAAAAATCCTGGTTAGACACTTCTACTTCCTCAAGGGTTTTAAGGAGTGCAAAGGGGGAAAAAAAAGCCAAACAAGCAAAAAAAAGATAAACCAGCCTAGTAACTGCCTCAGAAATGTCATCTGTAGGTACTGGAGAACAGGGGAACCAGCAAAAGTGGTGGGAAACAGAAGGAAAGAGAACAAAATGTGCCCTTGTGTGAGCATGCAGTGATTTCAGTGTGGAATGTGCCATAGAATTGGGATGCTGTGGTTGCAGGGGACTTGCCTCTGAAGTGATGATTTATTGCTTTGCTTCATTTGATAATTGGCAAATGGAGACAATCAGGTGCAGGGCCAGGGAGGGAGGAAATTTCCTGTCCATCAGGACACCTCTGACCTTCACAAGGAAGCAGAGGGAGCCCCATCCTGTGCTGCCTTCTGCAGAAGTCATGTGCTGGCTTTGAGCAGCTCTCCAGAGGCTGTGGAGACACATGGAGAGGCAGCCTGCCCTCACCAGGGTCCCTGTCCCATCTCCTGTGTCCTAGAGTGACCTGTCCTGCATGGAGGGGCTCTCCTGGGGTATGGGTCCTCCACTGTGTCTGCACAGGAACAAAATGCTGCAAACAGCTCTATTCCTTTCAAAAAATTACACAGCAGTGAGCAGCATAGGGGAAATTCCTCCAAATGCTATTTTTTGGGATAAAGGGATAACTGGAAGTTTGATGCCCAATACCATGAGTGTAGGGAATAGATGAGGTGACCCCAAAGAGTGAATTTCTCTGGGATCTTTGCAGAAGTGTTTGCTTTTTCTGACATTTCATAACCAATTAGGACTTTGCAGAGCTGTCGGTGAGCCCTCTTCAGGTAGAGGTGACATGCCTGATTTCTGATCTACCCATGCCAAGACAGAGAGCTGAGAAAACGGAAGACAGCAAGACACGTTTTGGGGGAAAACGCTGACAATTTAAGTGTTTTCTTATTGTTTTAAAAACTGTGTGTTTCTGAAGGGAACACAAAAAGGGAGGACCTGTTCTGCCTTGGACAAAGCCAGCCTGGGCTGAGCTCATGAAAAAGGCTTAGGGACCTGGATTTTTGCATCAGTTTTGGGAGGCTGTTCCTTGGCCACAGACAGAGGGAAACAACTGAAAGCTGTTACAGGTGTGAGGGGGTTTAAGCTACAAATGGAGATTCTTGCAGTGAAAAATAAAAGCAATCCAAGGAACTGCCTGCTGCCCACAGCTCCTGATTACTTCAGCTAATTTCAGGGCCTGCAAACATCGATGACAATGTGATTTCTGAAACATGGGAAGTGCTTATTCCTGCAATCTGTACCATATCTGTGTCAGGAGTTTCATTGCTGTCACTTGTAGCAACCTTCACCACTTCATCATCATCTCCCTGAACTAATTGCCTTAAACTGATGAAAGTAGATTTTTAAAAGTAAAATGCTTTCAGTTATTTGCTTTTCAGGTTGTTTATGAAGTTGTTTTAGCACGCTCTGTTGAGCTGTACATTTACCTTCATCTGAGAGAGGAACAGAGCTGGAGTAAGGGATTTGGGAGCCTGGCCACAACTGTGGGAAGGACTAAACAGGCAGAAAAATGTGTGGCCCACGTTGCTCTGCCTTGCTCTGTTACACACAGATCTCTGCTGTCTTTGCATCTCCCTTCCATCTGCTCCCTGTGACCTGATGAGACCTACATCCCCTCTTCTCCCTGCTCCTCCTGGCTGGGTGTGGTACCCCTTGGTGATCCTTTTTCCCATGTATATTAAAATGTATATTATATTTATCTAGGTAAGTTATGGGGTCTTACCCCCTTCTTGGAAATAATGTTAGTCTGCATCTATGCTTGTCTTTCACATCCAAATGGAATAATACTGTGAAATAACAATGTCAAAGCATCTCTGTTCTTAAGGAAAAATTGATAAAATAGGCTCTGGTTTTACTTTAACCTGTCCTAGTGTTGCATTTCTGTGACTCTGCTGAGTGTTGACCTTTGTCAGCTGATGCAGGACTGAGAACTTGGAGGAAGTTTAGCTAACTCTTTGAATTTTAGAGTGTTCAACAAGATGAACGGCAGTTTGGGGGTTGTGGGTGGGAAATGGTAGCATCTAATTTAAGGGGAAATAAAAAAAGTGTAGCAATTTTGATAAGAGGCTTGGCAGTGTTTTCCATGAGTTTTTGGCATCTGCTCCTTGCTGGGACACTCAGGTTGAACTGAGTCACTGCAGGGAGTGCTGTAGCACCTGGAACTGTTTGCTGCAGAACTCAGGCTTTGGGTTTCTTGTGACTCACCTTCTGCGGAAAACTTATGGGATATAAAGTGAGGAAGCTTGTGTCCCATGACCAACTTTGTTTCAGTGATTTATTTCTGATAAAATGATTCACAAAGCTTAGCATTCTTTGCTTTCACTTCAGTTTGAATACTAGGAAAAAACCATCCTTTCTTCCTCCTCACCTAGCTGAAATTACTGTTTTATTGACCACTTTATTACTGTTTTGATTTAATACTGAGATATTTATAATTTATGAAAGATGACACTAAAACATAGGCCTAATATGATTATTACTATATCAGTAATAATGATATAGTGAGCAGTGATGGTAGGACTTACAGTAAACACCAGTTTAACTCATGTAAGATCCTTTTCTAAGCAGTCACCAATGAATTCTGGTGTTTGCCAGAAGTTGGCCAGCATTCAGAACTGGTCACTTAACAGTGCCCACATCATCTCTGTCTGTCTGGATTCAGGCAATCATTTCCTGCTCTGGCCTCCTTTCTCCCGTGTGTTCAGGACAAACTTGCAGTCCCTCCTCCCCTTTTTCACATCAGCTGCTTGCACTCAGACACCTGAGATATGCACCCACTCTGTGCTTTAAAGGCCACCCCTGGTATCAAAACAAATTTGACATGTGCAGAGCAGACCTCTCAGTTATCCTACCAAAGGAATCTGCTGGCCAGCTTTTGTCTCCTTTTTTTGTGTGTGTTAATGGATCACTCAGAAAATAAGTGGCACTTTTAGTGTCCATTAACCCTCATTTAACTAATGATAAATTGCACTTGAGCACCTATGGAGACGCTTGTATAGGCATGTTAATACCAGAAAAATACATTGCAAGTGGGGGTATTGCTTTCAGAGCAAAATGAATTCATCATAATGGGAACTCTGAAATAAAGGCTTACCAAAAAATACTTGGTAGCATGTTAGGTATCCATTAATGCAACTAAATGACACTCAGAGTTTAACAAATACAAACGAAATCCCCACAAAGGAGGGTGTCATAGGAGAGATTTGAACAGTACAGTGTTTATAGTATGAAATGTGGAAATTCATCCCCTACCTATGACCTTCGGTGTGTATAGGGGGAAGAAATTAATATAACACTTCCCTGATAACAGACTTTTATAAATATTATAAATCACATGAGAAGTTTCCTTTGAATTTCAGGATTTCCCTTTCTCCTTTAAGAAAAAAAGGCTTATTTTTGTTTCTCCTTTTTATTTTTTTGTTTTGTTTTCAAACAGTGCAATTGCAAAGAACCAAGCTCTGAGTGGAACAGAGCTCTGAAGTGACCTGCTGGCTTTAGAGTCCCTGTCCCCTGATGTCACCACTGCCTCTGGGTCCTCACTCAGCCTGGCTGCTCTTTGCTCAGTGTCACTGCAGTTTGGCTTTTGGTGATTCACAGGACAAGGAGCTCAGCTTGCCAGCTCTGCTCTTCAAGAGCCACGGCCTTTGCTGCTGCTGCTGAACCTTTTGCTGTTCTTTACAGGACATTTGTCCCCATAAGTGCGGGCTCAGTCTGACACCTCAGTAAAATGTCCCCAAAAAAACCCAGTATGGCAAAACACAACAAATAGTGTTAAAAATCTTTGCAGATATGGTAACTCCTGCTGGCTGCAATAGGCAGATGACTTTTTTATTCTTGTTTCTATATTGCTGTTGGGTCCAGTAGAAACTTTTATCTGTAAATACAAGAGTGTCCCTGCCCTGTAGGGCTTGCAGAATATGAAAAACTGGTGAAACAGATGTTTCAAGAAATGGAGAACATGTTCAGTGGCACAGGGTGAAATCAGAGCTCTCTTCATCCCCTAAATACCCCAATGCACGGAGGCAAACCCATCCCGTGACTCTATTACATCTTTATTTTATCAGACCTTCTGCTGACCCTGAACAGCTTCTGTTCTTTGAGGGCTCTTCTTTTTTTTTTTTTCCTTTTTCTGTTGTTGCTCATATTTTCCCCTCACATTAATTATACAGATGTACTGGGGGCCATGTGCTTTGCCACATCACAAAGGAAACCACAGGACTTCAGATCAGAGGAGCAGCCAGATGTCCTTGCCTGGCAGAGCACCACGAAGGGTCACAGCTCAGGCTGCCAGACTGGGCTGGCTGCCTCTGCCAAACAGGGTGGGGACATCACCTGCTCCCACAAACACAGCCCACAGGAGGAATAACATCACTGCAAACTCACAGCAGCTTTTGGCGATTCGTTTTGTTAGTGTTTGGATTTTTTTTTTTTCCCTTTTAGTAGATGTAATAAGTACCATGATTCTTTAAGGCCAGAGCTGCCTGTCCATACTTAGGCTGGACATTGTTTTATTCCTTGGCAAGCCCTTTGCCTCTTTCAGGTCCAGGAGACTTCCAGGATTGTGCCTGCCTGGGAGAAAGAGTGTGATTTGCATGTGGCTCGCATTGTTCCTGTGTCTGTATTTCATTTTTGAAAGTCATTAAAGACAAAGGGTTTGAAGTGGTGGCTTTCTTCAAACAGCAGCTCTGGAACAGGTTGTACTTTATTTCCTGTGGCAAGCTTAAGCTAGATTTCTCCCAACAGTCTGCCAGGCGGGCTTTTTCTATTGAACTTGTGGAAATGGCAGACAGAAATGGCTGGTTTCATCTTTGGGACTATGTTTCTTTATCTCTTTATTTTTTTATCATATTATCTTATTTGCCTTTTCCTCCTTCAGAAAGGTGACTTAAAATTTACTTTTTTTTTTTTTTTCTGGAAGAAACAGTTCCCACTGGCTTCTCTCAGCATGGAGCATACCATGTTAATATGTATTTCTTAGATTGTGTCTCTAAACTACTCCAATCCATATACATGGAGGGACAGGGCAAGGGAAGAAAGCTACTACAGTATTTCTATTTCAGTCTCTCAAGAGAAATTCAAAGGGGACATCCAGCAATTATAGACATCCAGTTGTCATCTCTGAATCTTGTTCCTAAATCTTTTGTCTATTTTCTTGCATAGAACTGGGCTTTGTGGCTGGGACACACATGACATTGGTGCAGCCTGGCTGGAGCTTAGTGCTGGCCTTGGCTCTGGCTCAGCACCCAGCTCATCCAGCCTTAGCTGGGCAAAGCTGTGTTTAAATGTCACTGATGGATGCTGAGCATGTAGGAAACCTTTGATAAGTAACTAAGGGCTCCATGGCACTCCAGGCATCCTTGAAAAATTGTATTGCTCCTTCTCTCAAACCTGGCGACTTAAGTCTTTAATTATCCTTGTCTGAAGTTTTCATTAAACAGGTTATAATTCTAGATTCTTCACTCTAAAAGTTGTTGCTAAAGGCAAAATAAACTGTTGATGGCAAATCCATCTGCCAATCTATATGATTCATGTAAATACACTATATCAATTTCAATTATTTGATAAATTCATCCCATCTGAAACAAGTTACAAGCGAGGTAGCATTTCACTACTCAGAAAAGTGAAGAGCAAAATACAGGACTTATACAATAGTTTATAAATCTTCCATAATTTTCAGGTAAATGAAAAATTTGCCATTGGGGATTAGGCTTGTTTCTTGCCTGTTCTTGGAAAATTCCACTGGTGTCTTTTGCTACTGGACATGGGATAAATGAAGATCAATTCCCTATCACCCCTCACAGCCATGTAATCTGTGATCTACAGAGTTTTCCTCCCTTAAAAGAAAAAGTCAAGAGAGAGAATCCTCTGTAAGACATAGATACAGTAAATGATTTCCTTTTCTTGTTGAAAATGGTGCCTGTGGGAATTCTGTGGCTGGTGTTACATCTTTGTGTAATTTCACTGGAGCCTTTGTACAAATCAATGATGAAGCATTTTCTCTGTCGTTCAGAGCCTGTAACTTTGTGTAGCCTCAAAGAACAAACTCGTCCATCCTCACCCCATGGGTGAGCCTTGCAGAATTCTGCCACCCCACTGTGGGGCTGTGCTCCTGGGTGGAGGCAGGTCATGCTCTGACAGCTCAGGGCAGCCAGGACAGGAGACAGCAGGGCTGGGTTCATGCTTAAAACAAAGAGTTCAGGTTGGGCAGCATCACACCCCCATCCCAATGCTGTGGCCAAGCAGCCAAATGAGTGGCACCTGTTGCTGTTCCAAACCACTCAGGAGGGTGCAGCTGGGGAGGGTCAGGCTCCTATCCCAGGTAACAGCCTCAGGTTGCACCAGGGAAGGTTTAGATTGGATTTTAGGAAAAATTCCTTCACTGAAAGGGCGGTCGGGAATTGGCACAGGCTGCCCAGGGCTGTGGTGGAGTCACCATCTACATGGGATTTAAAAGATAGATATGGGTGCTTGGGGACATGGGCTGGCAGTGGCCTTGGCAGTGCTGGGCCAGCAGGTGGGCTTGGTGCCCTTAGAGCTCTCTGCCAGCCTGAACAGTGCTGTGGTGGTGCTGCTGCCAGAGAACAGAGCTAAAGGTCTGTGTCAGTGGTGTCAAAATGCTAGGCCAGTGTGTTTCACCAGGGCTAAACAGAGTGGAAGCCAAACAAGAATACACATTCCTGTGGATTTTTTTCCTCTTTTTTTCCTGTGCATGTGCAGCTGATAGGAGCAGTAATGCAGTTCTCTCTTGATCAAAGTGGGATACAATCTTGGACCTGGCTACAAGAGATGATTGTGAAATCTTTTTTTAGCTATTTTTGCTTTAAATGCTTCTGGATGATTTCACTTGTTTGTCAGTATAATTTGTCTGCCAAAGAGGCATTTGTTCATGAACTTGCTCAGCATCTCCCATGGTAGGAGAAAAGGCTGGGGTTGTCACTCTTTCGGGGTTTCCGTAGGGAGTTTTGGTATGTAACTGATGTGATTACTTAGTTAAGAGAGTTTCTTAAGTTCACCAGTGCAGGCTAAGAACTGTAAATGACAGAGAAAGTGAAACAAGGGGTGTGAGAGAATGAATAAAGAGGAATGAAACTGTGATCTCTCCCAGATGTTAAAAAAAAAAATTTGTGCAGCTGAACAAAGGTGCTGTCTGTCCAATATCATTTTTATTCCAAACCTTCAATATTGCAGCTGACGGCAGAAAATGTGCAGTAAAACATGGGGAGGCCACTGGGTAATATCCACTGTAAAGTGTTAATTGCCTATTGAGGCTGTAAACTATGTCAATATGCCTGGATCTGAGTTATTGACAGACTCCCATTTATTCCAGCCTCACAAAGCTGGGCTCTTTAGAACTGGGGGCTCTAATCAGTCATGCTTTACTGAACCTACCAAGAAGCACCAGTCAATAAATGTGCTTGCTGTCTTAACCCTTTGAAGTTTGTAAAATTACAAGTGGGATTGATAACATTGATTTGGGGAGAGCTCTTGGCAGTGGGAACCCTTTGGAAATGAAAGCTGCCTGTGGTAAATGACACCTCCTTTAGCCTGATGGTGGCTCTGGGTTTGTGGGGCCAGAGAAACCTTGGTTTTCTGTCAACACCCGAGCTCTGGGCTGGAGGAAGGACTTATGGCTCAGTGATAAGTGCTTGCAGTGGCAGAGCAGAGTGGCAGCTAGAGCTGGAGCTGGCTGTAGTGCATTTATCACTATTAAAAATTCTGACATCTGTGGCTCATCACTTCTGATCCCTTAGCTGGCAAACAGCACAGGACTGAAGCCATTAGCATCCCATAGGATTATTTGCAAGAAACAGGGTGTTTCTCCTTATCCACCCACTAAACCCCCCCAAACCTGCCTCTCTGGTGCTGATGGGAGTCTGTATTTGAACATTATTGTCTTAAATGAGTGCTGATGTGCAGCAGCTGTGGTGGCATTTGGGGGTGGGAACAAAGCAGCAAATAAAAGGCCAGATCCCCCTCTCTGAGGGTGAGGAGTGCCTTTGCCTGCAATGTGCAGGTTTGACAAGTTTCTGAGATGAAGGCTGCCTTGTAGAATGCTTTCAGATGAAAAACTTGTTGACATGAGAATAAAAGTTTTTTTGGACTTGCTGGAATTCATCTTACTGTAGGAGCTAATACAGTTGTATTGACTTACATGTGAGTTCTTCTGTTTTTAAACAAAATTACTAAAGCCTGGGGATAGTGGCTTTTTATTTTCAAAGAAAACCCAAACAAATACAGATGAAAATTATCTGTGAAATCTGGAAGAGAGAAGCAAAGCAAAAGTGCTGTTGCTGCTTGACATACTGTGTAGCAATAAAGGTTTTAGAAATTTTACAAAGAATTAGAAATGGATCAGAAAACTCTTCCCTGATGCATTTGCTCATAAAAAATATTTATTTGTCTTGTAAATTAATTCTGGTTAAGAATGTTTCTTTCTTAATCTTTGTCTAACTATATACAAAGTGATATTTGTCCTTTCTGATTTGCCCTGTACTCCTTTTTTTCCCAAATAGAGGAGGTTTTATACTAAAGTATGGGATCAAGATGATCTGGTGTTTAGAGCCCAGAACTACCTGGAAAAAGAGGTGGTTTTTTTTTTTTTTTGTAAATTTTTAGCATGTAGTTCCTGGTGTAGGCAAAAAGGGCATTACCTGGTTCAGGCCTTGTTAGACATGGAGATTATGATGACCAGCTAATGTGTTTTTTAAATACTAGCAGTCTGCCTGTTCCTGGTGTTAAGTGCTATTTTAATAATACTAATTAATTTGTACCTGCTAAATTAAGTGCATCTAGGTTTCAAGCAGGGAGGTTAGACTCAGGTTAAGTATTTATTCTGCTCTTTTCCATGTAATAGTGCAAATCTTCTGCCTGTCAGACTGGAGCTGAACATCTTGCCATTTATTAATGGATACATGCAACTAAAATCCATACTTTGAGCCTGAAAATGTGCACTTGCTGGGTTAGCCTGGTATCTGTTCTGTAAACGATAGGGACTGGTTATTCCTTGCAGCACCAGCAGCTTTATATGCTACAGTGTCTCTGTGGTAAATAGGTGCATTTGCAGATGCTGATATTATTCATAGGGTCTCAAAGAACTTATAATTTCAAGCAAATCAGAACTGGGTGTAGTTTGCTCTTTGTCTGAAATGAGCAGCTGTTTTCAATACATCCATTGCTGTTGCACTGTGCAGACTAATACTTAAAATAACTATTCCCAAGCTGCAAGGAAATAAGAAATTTGTTTCATTTTCAGTTCTTTTCAGCTGTTTTTCCTTGCCTTTTGGTTTTTTTTTTTTTTTCCTTTTCAAAATGTCTGTACAGATTCTTACATAAGCTACACTTTTCCAGCCTGGATGTAAATCAGGTGAATTTTGGAGAAGCTTGGCTGTATAATTCAGTTCATATCAAGCTATCAAACCTGAGATTGGCTGTGCCTGAGAGTCTGGGTTTGGAATGGAGCAGGGTACTGCCATGCAGCAGCATCTGCTGATAAAATCACTAATCATTCTCTGTGGAAAACTGCTCTTGCCTACCCCTGGTGTAATGTGCAGGTACCTTTTGGGAAACAAAGCTCTTCTCAGGAGGTTGTGGAACCCAGCAGTGCTGCTTGATGGAAACACCACTGACCAAAACAAACTTACATTTCAGTGTTGGTTTGATTTATCTTGTTTACATTAAGGATGGGAGAAACCATGCTTGGTTTCTTTATCCTGCTTGTGTTGGATGTCAAAATGATGTGACGGCCTTCACTGCCAAAGGATGCCAGTTAAACTCAGCTAAATGAGGTGCTTTACATGTAATGACAGCAAAATGCACAGAACTTCAGGACTGCAGCAGCCAACTGCAGGTCAAAATACTCCTGGCCAATGCCATGGACCATTGGTGCCCATTTCTGACTGCTGGTTCTGGACAGGGGGTGTGTAGATTGCATGTTCTTCATCATTCGGAGCAGTTTGTGGCATTGGAGCACGGTGTGTTTGGTTAAATAGCTGCAGTTCATTGCTCTCTTCTCTCCTGCCAAAACAGCACCAATAAAAATATTCACATTTCTGGAGTGTGGGGAAGAAAACAGGACTGTTTACAGGGAAAGAAATGCTGCAAGTCGCAGCAGCAGGGGTAAGCACGATATACAGTGCATTTTCCCCTTCATATTTAATGGAGAGGAATCCAGCCACGGTTTAAGATTCTGTTTTCCATAGGCTTTTCCCATGCCGTATTGCTGTGTGATGTGACCACTAGAGAGCAGGCTTAACCTAGTAACAAGAGCTAATTAGCTCTTGGCCTCTTCATTTGCAGCTCTTCCCCCACCCCCTTCCACCTTTCTGTCTAGGCAGAGGCGACTTCCATGGTTCTTAGCTTTGCCTCCAACGCTGTGCAATCTTAGGGCTAATTAAAACACCACAGACGGCCTGAACCCCACATTAAAATTTGATGAGGAATTGATCAGCCAAGCAAACAGGAAATTTAGCTGTGTGAGTGAAGGTAATGTTTGCTCAAATGTGTAATGAGGTCCATGGGGAATATTTATGGGGACCTTAGTGACGGTTTCAGCAGTTCCTTCTCCTTGAAGTCCCCTGACCTACCTGCCCTCTCCTTCACAGCAGTGTAGGCACAAGGAAACCCCAAGCTGCATCAGTCAAAGGTGAGCATGTTTGGGAAAGTGGGCTACGTTTGGCTAAGGTGGTCTCATGTAAAGCTTTGCAAGAGGAGCTGTGGAACAGCACGCTGACTTTTGCAGTTTTACCTTTGCAAGAAAAAAACCAATCAGACCCCACAAAACCCAACCAAATAACCCTTCCCATAATCCAAGAAACTTTAGTGAAGTTGCTGGCGGAACTCTTTGCAGTGTGTTAGTAAATTAAATGGGTTGCTTGAAAAGGATGGGGCAGTGTGTTCCAGCAGGTGTTACCTTATCTGCATTAACTTCAGGATCAGCTATAAAAGCTGTCAGCACACAGGTTTTAGGAGGAAAGGCAGGATGCTGTCAGAGAGGGCCCTCCTCAGCAGATTTTATCTGTTTCTGATAAACACTCAATACAAAGTAGAAGTGCTTCCCATGTGCAGCAAACAGATGAACTTATCTGCTTCTTATTTATCACCACTCACCCAAAGTACATCAGCCCATGCAGGTCTGAAGCCTTAGAATGAGCTCTTTTGGATAGATATCACCTTCAGACATGTATCTGCACGGCACTTCTGTTGAGAGCTCCCCTCAGCCTCTGGCAGGAGCTCAGCCTGACCCTGGAAGCTCTTCCCAAAGCAGAGCATTCCCACCCAGATGTGGGTCTCAAGCTCAGCATATCAGCTGGTCCCAGCTCTGCACCATCCCACAGTTTCCATCCAGTGCCTCTCAAAGCTACTTCCAGTTGTGACAGCCTCTGAAGGTGAGGCTGATGCCTGAAAGGATTTGGCTTTGAGGAAAAGGAAACTGTCTGGGTGGCTGGTCCAAGGACTATGGTACAAACAAGGCAAGAAGAGAGAACACCCTTGGTCTTACTGGGGTGGGGGCAGCTCCCAGTGTCAGCCCTGCAGTCCCGGCCATTTTTCATACCATTGACTTGTTCTCCTGTAGGGATGTGAGCCCAAAACCTGTTTACAGTGATGATGGGAATAGTTGTGACTGAATATAGAAGGAGAAGTTGGCAGAGCAGTAATGCTTCTGACTCGCAATAAAATCCAGGGAAGTTTAGTCACTTATGTCTAGAACAGCACTGACACTGGGCAATTTTATGTCCTTCGAGTGTTGTAGCAACAGTAGCAAGGAGATTTGTGTAAAGAGAAAGCAATTACTCTTACCTTCTTGAGGGAAATATTGAAGTGAGGAACTTGGAAATACTAGGTTATATTCTGAAACAATCACAAAATTCTCCAGTGGCATAATGTCTGAACTGTGTTTTTTAATGGGCCAAGGAATGTAGATTGCTGACCTTGTGATCAGTGCATTGGAATAAAAAGTTAGTCTTTTACATCTAGGTTACAGTTTACAATAGTGTGTCAGACCCGTTTTGAGGAGGAGGAGGAGCAGTCTAAAAGCAGAGTCAGCACACTCCTGTCTGAGCTGGCTGTCTTGTTGCCAGGGGCTGGTGTCTGCATGCTGCTGCACAAAGCCATGGGGACACCTAACCCAATATGTCTTAAATATGGTCCTCCATTAGACCACTTAAACATTCATTTATGAGTCTAAGACTCACCAGAAGAGCAGCTGTATTTAATTCCTGTCTGCGTTGGATCAGAGAATGTTTAAATGAAGGGCCTGGCAGGACATAAAACCAGACTGGAACCTGCCTCCTGTGGAGACTTGGGACACTTGGCCTGCTTTGGTTGCACAGGAAAAGTGTTGTGCAGAAAAGTAAAATGAGAACTTGAAGCAGAATCTAATTACCCATGTTTCAGTCATAAGTCACTTGTTTACATCCAGCTTTACATCTATTACTGAATGTTCTGCTTTCAACCTTGCTGACATTTCATTCAGCTTGAGATGTGGGTTTGAACTAAATATTAACATTTCAGGGACTGTCAGTAGATCTTATTTTGCATTACTTCCATCTTGCTAATTAACAATACTGTTCATAGGCTGTGGGAGGGGACACAGGATTGTATGAGTACACATTCAATAAGCAAGCAGTGAATGCATTAATCAGGATTTTTCATAGCTTAAGAAGATCTGCTGAGATTCTTCTGTCAGGTGTGAACTCATTTTGCCCTTGTTTACTGGGAGTGTTGCTAGAAAGTACCAACAGTTCTGGCCTGGCTGGAGACTCACAGCCCAAACCTGAGAGACACAAGATTTAATGCAGGAATATCTGGGTGCAGGCTGAACAGCCATGTGGGAGGTGTGGCTGTATGAGGAATAATATTCTTTACAAGTGTTTTGTCCTCAGTGACTCATACTTTGTTTTAATAACTGTCTGGTCACTATTGATATCAGCCTACAAAAAAGCAGAACTTTCCCCTGCTCCAGTCTTTGTCCTCTGTTAACTTTGTTGACCATGAGTTTCATTACTACCTTGAACTTCTATAGGATTCTGAACAGGGTTGGATTGAGACTGGTTCTTGTTGTACTCCCTGGTAACTCTCCTTTAACAGCGACAGTTTGAAGTCAGTCTCTAAACCATTTATTTAATCCCTTTGGTGACTAGAATATGGGGCTTTAAAGAAGAATTTAGGTACAGCTGAGTCAGAAGTCTTGGAGAAGTCCAAGTCCACTTTATTATCAAAGCTGCTTCTATCAATCTGTCTTGTAATCTGGCCAAAAAAAGATAAGAGTGATTTGTTTAAACCAATTTTCCATGAAACATCACAATTGTAGTTCTAGTCTGCAATTCTTTATTGATAGTCCATGAATAAACCTTTTATTATTTTGTCAGTTATTAAGGTTAGACTAGCTGGTCCACGTTGCTCTGGAGTCATCCTTAACTCTTCTCAAATGGAAATTATGTTGGCAATCCTGCAACTTTTGGCATTTATGAGGCTGTTTGCCATGATGTATTAAAAAGTTAACAATGCACTGGTTCCTTTAAAACTCTTTCGTCTCTGTTATCTTGACCTGTTGATTTAATTTTTTTTTTTAATTTTTTTTTTACCTTTGGCAGATAGCCGAAGATTATGCAGATGATTTAGTTGCTTGATGAGAAGTCATCTGATCAAACCAAGGAGCTACAAGCCTTTGTTAAACTCTCTGATCTAGCTGTGGCATTTAGGGGATGTTTACATACATGCGTGTCTTTTGTTTCAACAAGTATCTGTGAAACACTCCTGCTTTTTCAGTGTCTAGCATGTATTTATTGTCTTGTATTTAGCAGGGAATGAATGCTTGCGTGTAGGGGGTTTGGTGCCGTTTCTTTATTATAGGTTGCTTATTTATTGTCTGTTGATATTCCGTTTATTCCATTAGCTCCCTGTTCTCAGTTTTTAAAACTTCTTTAAATATTTTTTTTTCGTCTTTTAAACAGGAATATTTATTCTGGCCAGCACGTAATTCTTTTAAATTATTGGTTTTGTAATTACAGCTCTTTGAGCATCCACTGAAAGTCCCTGAAGAATTTACAGTTTTTAATGATACTTTCATTATTGAACTTGATGCTCCTGGTCAGTTGTAAGTCTGAGTCTTCGGTGAAAAAATTTACAAAATATGGTTGCTGCATGAATGAGTGCTTGAATTCTCCTGGTTTTAATCTTTCAGTCCCATGAGTTGCATTGGTAATTTCCTCTATTTGTAAAGCTCCTGGTTTTAAGATGCTTCTGCAAGTTTATTTGAAGTATCTGCCTCTAACAAAGGACCTGTGTCAAAGGGAAGGTTTAAGGTGTGATCAAGCACCGAGTTGTTTTCGGGAACAATTAAGAGTAACAGCAGCTAATGTCGAGCTGGGCAGGATCAGCCCGAGGGCAATTCCTGCCCCCGCCGCTCTCTGCTCTCGCTGTCTCACTTAATAAACTTTTCATGCACGAAGTTTCAATTAAAGGGAGTGCACCGTGTGTTAAAATCAAATCGGGCACGTGGCAGCGGAGATGCCGTGGTGCAAGCAGGGTCTCCCGAGTTATTAAGGACCATTGCCATGGGGGGAAGGATCTTGGGGACAGCTGTGCCAAATGCCACCAAAGGGCGGATTTGAACCGAACTGACTGACACCTGCCTCGCAGTGCCTTGGACAAAGAGTTTCTGCCTCAAAACCCAGTGTTTCTCTCCCAGTGAGGGAGAAAGACCGTGTTAATTCTGTGAACATTTTGGAAAATAAGGCAATGACAGCCCCAAAGCGACGATCCCAAGGCTGATATTTAAAGCACATATAATTGTAAAGGTGAAGGGATTTTTGTTCCCTTTAAGAACAAGAGAGCTCTTAAAGCTGTTTTGTTTGGTGGGTTTTTTTTTGTTGTTGTTGTTGTTGTTGTTTTTTTTTTGTTTTTGTGTTTTGTTTTAAGCCACATTAACTCCTTGCCTTTTCCTTCCCAGTGCTCAAGTCTGGCTCCCCTATGGGTGTTGCTCTGCTCCAGCTGAGGCACAGCAGAAATGTACCCACTTGAGAGGTGTCTTTGTTTTCCCACTGTGGTCTCTCACCCAAACTCTAATTGCTCCAGGAGCACAAACGACCCTGTCATCAGACCTCCCTGGGATAGTGGGAAATGTTAGATTCGTTTTACGGACTGGGAATGTATCTGAGCGGGCTCACACTGATTCCATCAGTGGAACCAGGGATGAAAACTTTCATTTGTGCTTTTTTTTTAAAAACTGAGCCTTTCTTACAGGCTCATCTTTTGCCTTTTTTTTTTT
>VXAX01003090.1:85679-191433 GCA_013399835.1 Leptocoma aspasia
TTTTTTGTAAACACATTTTCATGAAAATGGGATGCTGTACAGCTTCCAGCAAGTTCAGATATAGACATACTTGGAAACAGGGATGCTGTCAAGCTGACAGTGAACTTGATGTCAAATGGTGAGGAGCCAAAGAGTAGCACAAGGGTGCAGAGAGGCAAACAAAAAATCTTCCAATGTGTTTTGAAGATACCAGGGAGAGATGAATAACAATTCCTGGGAGCAGGTATGCTGGAGCTGGCTTATCTGAGTTGAAGCAGCGCATGCTGAAGCCTCTGCAGGATAAATTCCCTGTTCTGGAGAAGGTTCTGGTGCCAGGTGCTCTGCTCCAACACTCAGACTAAGGGCTACGAGAATGCTTTTCATGCTTTTACGATTTTTGGCTTGGCAGTGTTTCTACCTATGACCATATTTCTGATAAATTGGAATACAGGCTCTTTTTGTGTCCTAAGTTGGTAGCAGAATTCTTCTATAGGCACGGTACAGATGTTTATCAGCTTTTTGGGGCAGGGTAGACCACCACAGATTGCAATACTGGAACTTATAATTGACTGCCTTCTTAGCCACTGTTTAAAAACTCCAAAATATGAAATGTACAAGTGTATCTATACCTTTGTCTAAGCTAGGCATTAGTAATTTACTCATCAGCTGCTTCCCAGGCTGTGTGAACACCAGGCCTGCAGCACTGGGACCTCTCAAGCTACAGGAGCTGCTTCTCAGGGCTGGGTGTAGGGACTTGGAGGAGGTGGTGGTGCAACCACAGCTGAGGTCTTGCAGGAGCTTGCTGTGTTGAATTCTGTCTGTCTGTCTGTGTGTGTGAACTGGAGCTGAGCAGGTGTAAAGTTCACCCTGCACACCCGTTCTCAGCAATGCCTGGGAGAAGGGGCCCTCGGTGGCCTCCTCCATTTCTTACCATCTTTTGAAAACTTGCAGGTGGAGAGAAATTACACCAAATGTTCATGTATTTGGGGAGTCAAACTAATTAGGCAGCAGACAAATTATTACCGTGTTTCTGACAGTGATAGTGGCAGTAGCAGCAGTAGGAAGGTGTTTGCTTGTTTTTCCTGAACCTTGGCCTGCAGTGTCCTGTCACCCACTCTGCAGGCCTCATTCCTGTGACTGATGCACAGAGGGTTCAAACCCTGCACTTCTGGTCCCTCAGTGTTTCTGAGGGTGTGTGTCTCTGTTGCTCCTCACCAAAAACCTTCAGCAACTTTTGGAAGGACTCCTCTTGAATGAAAGCCTCGAGAGCCCCATCTTCAAGATGTTCCCTTATGGAAGTCCTTCAGCATCCCAGGAAAGACTTACAAATGTCCTGTCATCACTTCAGATTCAGTTCTGACAAGAAGCCACGAGGGTCTCATTCATAAAAGCCTTGCACATCACATTATATGCCCACAGTTACTGTAGACATTTCTGGGCTGCAATAAACTTGCGTGACAGAAACCATTCCTCCTTTTTACAGATGACATCCTCAAATTGCTGGGTCCTATTCTCCACTGCTCTGCACCTCAGCTGGTCTTATCCAGTTATGCAAACCCTTACCAGTAGCATTTCATCCTCCTGCCCAGGGGAGTTGATGTGGCAGCAGTGAAAGGCAGTGGAGAATTAGTTTTATTGCTTCCCTCTTCTCCCAAAGTGAACATTTCAAAGCTGATGGTTCCAGACATAACCGAAGGTGTGGGATTTGGAGATGGCTTGGATAAATGCTTTATGTTGTGCATGACCTCTAAAAACGAAGGGACAAACTTGGTGCAGAGTAGCAACTTGCAGAGTAGTAATTAGCAGGGGAAGGGTCAACCTGTTTGTCAGAAGTACAAAATTAGATTAGAGAAGGCATTTTGGCCATGGGGCCTTCCTTAGGCTAAAGAAGAACAGGATGTTGTTTAGTTTTGCTGTGTCCCAGTTTCACCATGCCCTGAGGAAGACCCCCAAGGCTGAAACCTTATTTCTAATTGTTTTATAAATGACTTTTTCTTCCCTTTTTGGCATTCAAGATGACACCAGTTTTGAACAGGAGAGTTTCCGTTGGACGGACACTTCCTGAACAAAGCAAGAATATTCAGTATTTAAATAGTCACTAGTTTGTTGAGATTTTCCTACTTTTCTTCCATATTCTTTTTTCCTTGCTATGCTAATTTTATGGCTTATCTCATATCTTAAGTGGTCTGTATGAATATCTTGGCCAGAAAGACTAAAAATTCCAAATAAATAGGCAGAAATATGAAATGACTTCCAAGATGTGTTTTGTTTCCTTTATGCCCACTGGATAAATTAGTTATTTGAAAAACAGAATTTTATACCAACATCTATGTAACTTTTAATGCTTTTTTAAGATGTCTACACAGTAGGCACAGGGTCTGGCTATAGTGGTAGGTAGAGGAGGATTTGTTTTTTCTAGCTGCTAATATTAAACCATGACTGATACATGTTCCTGTGTAGGAAATTACTAAGGGTATTTTATGGCAGATTCTCATGAGGAACAAAAAAGTTTGAGAAGCTGAAACATCCAGAATTTCGAAATCTCTGCTGCAACTTTTGAAATACCACTGTCTTCAGAATCTGGTAACTGTCAAAGGACCTAGAAATTTTGAGTATGGGGGAGAACAACATAAAATTTCAAGATTTATAATAAAAGTAGTCACTAAAACATGGTAAATTAATTCTGATAAATTGTGAGATAGTAGCTTATTAGCTTAGACTATTTAAATTCTATATGTCTGTGGAAGGTTTAGAACATCTGAACGTGAATTTTGTGTTTCCATATAATTTGATCTCCTTTGTTCATCAAAGATCAGTTGCCAACTTTTAGTTCCCATCTTTAAGACCTCAGTAGCTATAATGATTTGAACTTTTAGGATATCTCTTAATTAACAGTTGTTAAGATGCCCCATATTTTTCCTCTTGTCTTTACAAACCATTTTATATTTGACAGGTTTTTTTGTTTGTTTTTTTTGTTTTTTTTTTTTCCTCCCTCTTCCTAAAGACAATTTCTAAATCACATTGTTGCTGCTTTGCCTATAGCTACTCTTAGGTCAGATTTTTGTGTCACTGGTCACTGTGTGAGGTAGCCCATCTATACAGCAACACTTAGAAAAGTGACATTTTGGGGAAAACCCTTCCCCACTTACTACCTTTCCCTTCTTTGTAGCTGGCCGTACTGAAAGGGAACTTCTTTCTTAGACTGGAAATGTTAGAATTGGATGTCTCATGACCATAGCATTGTACTGACTACTGAAATGTTCCTGAATTTTACACTTCCAAAAATTTTTACACTTTTAAACATTTTTAAGTAATTACTGGCTTTAGTTGAGTATTTCTGACCACCAGTTGACAAGCCCTTTAAGGGATTGCTTGCTAAGGTAAGCATCTTTCCAGGAGCACAGTTCACCTGTTTTTGTGTAGGCACAACCTCAATAGGGCACTTCTGTGATAAAAGGCAGCATGGGCAGACATTTTTGTAACATTTATCGAGTGGCATGCAAAAATTACTGCCAGAATTGCAAGCTGAAATACAAAATAAGGTAAAGTAAAACCCAGAACCTACATGAACTGATGCTACATCATATAAAAATGTGTTGTGCGTTGCCCAGGCTGTTCTTTGGGAAGAATGACTTCCACAGGGTCAAGAGAGCTGTGGGTGAAAAGTGCCCTGGCAGCCCTTGGAGTACTTACAGCAGATATTTATAGAATGCTTAGATCTGTAAATAGAGGCCATATGAAAACACTGAGTATAAAATACTATCAAGGATGACATGAATCCTGGTGCTTAATGAATCTAGTAACCAGCTTTGCAGCTTTTTTTTCTTTTTTAATATGTATTTTGACATAAGTGTAGTTCTAATAAGTGAGAACAAACCCTAAATATTGCCTCAAGCTATTGTGGCAGATCTGGACTGATGCAGCCAAGTAAGCATGAGGGTCTGGAGATTGGGGATTGGATTTTTTCATAGGTTTTGCATTTTATTTAGAAACATACCCAAAGGTATCAGTGACTTTAAGACTCAGAGGGATCATTAGACTGTATTAGCTGATTCCTGTCTAAGTGGGACCATATAAAAGTATCCAATTCCCACATATTGAAGAGATACAGAGGTTTGATACCTCAATGTTAGGATCACCCAGCCCTTCCCCACATTGCCTGGAGGGACTGGGATCTGAATTTGTCTCCGTATGGATAAGGTTAACTACTGTTATGTAATTTATTGGGCTTCTCTTCTGGCTCTTACTGGTTTGGCATGACTTTGGTGAGAGGTTTTATTCAGACTAATAGCAAAAAGGTAGTATCACATACAACAGATTGAAATCAAAGGAGAAACAGTCTGAACAGCCAGGACAACTGCTGCCACTGTGCCTTTCTAGGTGGCCAAAGAATCTCCTTGAGGGATCCATGGAGTCCCCATTTCTGGAGGCATTGATAAGCAGACTGGATGGAGAATGGCCAGGAGCAAAGCTGCTGTTGTAGGAAATACCCTGAACAAGTTCATTTGAGGCCAAAAACCTGAAGGAGCTGCCTGGGGAGCTGCTAGGCTGCCTGGATGCCAGCAGACTTTGTGAGCTGTGCCCAGGCAAGGTGGGTCTGCTGGTCACGTTGGTCATGTTGGCTCTGTGCCACATGGTCCCAGCCAGGGACAGAGGCTTCATTTTAGCTCTGGCACCAGGGCTGGGCTGTGGCTGCTTCCCTGCCATGCCTGGGTGTCCTGGGTTTGCCACCTTGCTGCTGACTGGGCTGTTGGGGGACCTGGCTGTCCCACCCTGCCCTGTCCCCAAGGCCTGGCTGAGGGACCTCGTTTCCTGCTTGTCCTTCCCAGGAGCAGTGGGGAGATGGAGATGTGGGAACTGTGTACACTGAGGACTTCTCTTGAAAGGATGGATTGCTTGGCTGCCAGTCAGGAACTGGCAGGTCCCCCAGGGCAGGACCTTTCTGGCTCCCCATGTTCTTGCCTCATCTCCAGCAAGTGCAGTTTGCTCCCCTAAACACCCCAAAGTTTGAAAATATGGTTCTTGCTGATTTTAATAATTAACCTGAGCAGTGTTAGCACAGTCCTGAGGTGTTTGCTGCAAAGGAGGTCTCTGGTTCACACTGACACCAGATTTGAGTCCAAACTTCCTTTCTATCAAGTGTCTAAAGATCTGCCTCCAACCATTCCCTTTTTTATTTATTTGCTCAACACCTGCTCAATACAGCCATAGCCCATGAGTAAGGTCTGTGTCTGCTATAGGTGTATGGAGGAAAATAATATCTTGCAAACCTCTGAGATAAGATTCAGGATGGGGAAAAGAAAATAATTTTAGTTTTGTTGAGTGTCTCGTTCATAGTGGAAACTGCAGTTCATGATGGGAAAAGTACTTTAATCAAAGACTGCAGCTTTTGGGGTGGGAGGGAAATTAAGGATTTGGGTACCTGAGCTACTGTTCTTGGGAAGTGCTGTAGCAGAGCAGGAGGTGTAATTCAATATTAAACTCTTTAGCAAATCACTATGCTTCCCTAGGACATGCTGAAATGTTTAAACTTGCTTCTAATTGATGGGGAAACAAAATGCTTCCTCCATGCATGTGGAAGTCTTCAATTTGGCTGAAATTGCTGGATGAAGGTAGAAAAACTGCTTTTTTATGGAAGTTTTTTTAATCAGCCATATCATTATAGCCAAAACATCTAAACTATGGCAAAGAAAATAGAGGATAGACCTGTGTATCTGTTTGGATAATCTCACTAAGAAAAGTGAAATTCCTCCTAAATGTTGAAGGGAAGATGTTTGGGCCATTGGCCAAAACTAATAGAAAGTTCATATTTTTCCAGATTTGTGAAAAATAAAAAATTTTATGCTTCTGCTTCAATTTATTTTTGTTGCAATTCATCACTAAAGCAAAATGTGCTATTTATTGCCTAAGAGTGTTTTTTCTACAGACATGGCATAATATCTTTACCAAAAAGTTTAGCATCTGTGAGTTAAAAATGCATATGAGGATTTACTTTTTGTTCCCTTGGTGAATGCTGCTGCTGTTCTTATCTGAAAAACTGCTTTTTGCGTTGACAGAAATGGTGAAAAATGACCCAATTTCCAATTATTTACACAAACTAGCTTTAGTTCCACACTTGATTTACAAACATAGATCACAGTACCACAGTATTTGAGCTCAGGCTTAACTTTACACTTGTGAATAGCTTTATTGACTTCAGTGGAGCCACTTGTGTAGAAAGCTGAGGATGTCATTAGGTGCTCAGCAGGTTGGGTTACAGAAAGGTAGAGTGGCCTTGTCTGGAAAGCCCTGGGCTCCCAGCTTGGATCTCCAACAGGCTTCCTTTATGATCTAAAATTAATTTCTCTGTGTGACATGGTTCCCATTTCCACCTTGGTCCCCAGTTCCTTCTCACTCATTTCTGGTCTTTAACTTATCTGACCATAAATTCCTTAAGATGGAAAATTTCTTGGTGAAAAACACCGAGGAACGTGTTTTTTTTATTGAGTGTGTGTAGGTGCATCAGTAGGAAAGGTGGTTTTGCAGTAGGAAAGGTGGTTTTGCTCTGTGTATCTGTGTTTTATTCCATTTCTTTTCCATGGGGAGTGTGTGTGCCTGCATGGTGAGGTTTGCTAGCACATAGACTTGTTCCCCCTTTCAGGCATAAATATGATGCAGTGCCTGGTGCACTGAAACCCTGCTCCCCTCTGGAACACAGATACACTTTTAATTTCCCCTCTGTGACTGTCATTAAGGCAGCTCTGGTTTTATTTTCTGTACTAGATACCAAATTTAGAAAGTTAAAAGTTTAATAAAATAATAAATGTAGTTCAAATTGAGCTTGAAATACTGAGGTACCTCTGTAAACTATTCACCCACATGATTTTTTCCTATTAATCCAACAGAAGTCCTTCTTCAGTAAGCAATTCTGTTTCCTGTTTTTCACCCTCATCCACAATAAGCACCTACATTTGTTTCTTCTTTTCCTTCTAGCCTAAAGATAATTCATTAAAGAAGCTCTCCCTCCCCTTTTTTTGATCCACCTCTCCACCTCCTAATACCCCCCTAAAAAACACCATCAATATTTCATAAACTTACAGTGACAAATGTATTTTAATGTGGTCCACTGAGAACCTGAGATTGATTGGCCTCTCAGAAATATGACACGTTTCAAAGCAGGATATTCATGGAGTGTTTTAGTGCCTACATTAGTCAGAGAGAAGCAGCGCCTAAATTTATCATAGTTATGGCTTTCTCGGTATCCATTTTCTTTTAGCCGCTGACAGCAAGTATCTGAATGGTCCCTATTGATTGGCTTTGTGGTTCTGTCTTTAAAATGCATTGGCTGTGGGGGTTTTCGGATCAAATTAAGTCTTGGCTTCCTGGAGTTCGTGCATATCTACAGCGCAAGTGCGGACAAAGCTGGCTTCATTCATGCTGATTTTCATTCACCAGGGCGCGGGGAGGGAGACCCGAAATCTCCACTGATAGTGTGGGTGAACTGAGCCCTCTTTGAAAGCAAAGAGTTCATCATTTGAGGAGGAAGCAGCAAGGAGAGGTGGGGACAGGAAGCACCTCCTGGCTCTGCTCGGGTGCCACCGGACCGGGCGATCCTGCGCTGATGGTGCCTGGCGGAACTGGGGCTCGGGAGAAAGCTGAGAGGTCTCATCATCAGCTCTGCTGGGAATCCCTGCTCATGAGGAGCATTATCTGATGGGCTGTGCAAAGAGTCTGTGCTGTTCTGGTCCCACTCGGAGCAGGAGACGCCCGTGTCACTGGATATCCTGTCTGCAGCGCTCCATCCTCCATGCAGACAATCCCAGTGCCATGCAGAGGTGGCAGGGAGTTTTCAGTGTGGTGGCCAAATTTTAAGATTGCAAAGGAAATGGGTTTTGTGCTGATAGAGGTTATTGCATTATTTCAAATGCTGAGCTAAAGAAAATGCTTTGTTTATGCAGTTTTAACTCTGTAAATATCAATTTAGCTCAAATAAATTACATGCTGTTGTTGTTTAACCTGTCTAGAAGGTCTTAAACGTTATAACCTGCCACCACATTTTTTTTCCCCTTTAAATCCATTGATCATATTCATGAAAATCTTTGAATGACTGAAATATAAGTTCTATGACTCTGCTTTGGTGAATACATAATTGCTTACCAACAACCCTTTTCCTTGATATGTATTGCAAGTCTGGGGTAGAAAAAATATGAGTGATGAACACACTTTAATTGACAGAATAGTCCTGCAGGCATCATGCTGCATGAGGTATTTTTGTGCTTGAACCATTTTAAATTCCTATTTTCTCTACTTCTACCCCTGTTTCCCTTTTCAGTTTATCAGTGTCATCAATCTAATGCTCTTCATGAATGCAAACCCCATTTTTAAAGAGCAAGCAAAATAATTAACTCTTGGGTTATGCCTCAGCACATGGTTCAACTTGGCTTCAGATTTTACTCTGATCTCTACAACAGGAACTTACAGGAGTTTCAGCAGCGACTGAATATAGGTGGAAAATCAGAATGATTGGATTCGTTAGGAGGGCAGAGAAATGCCTTTTTCATAGTTCACAGATTCATGGGATCTGAGGCCAAGAGGGACCCCTGGGTTGTCCCTCTGAGTCACTGTTTGTCGTAGGCCATTGCATTTCTCCTGGTTACCACAGCATTGATTCCAATAACTTTTGTACTTAACCACAGTGTAACTTGTGTCTGCCTAAAGCAGGTATTCCAGACAGCATTCATTTCTTGATTTCAACGTATCAAAAGCTGGAGAATACCCCACAGTGTTAAAAAAAAAAACAACTGTGTCTAGTTTTAAATTTAAATCAGTCTAGCTTCAGTTTCCAGCCATTAGTTTTTGTTATGCCTCTCTCTGATAGATTAATGAGCCGTTTAATACCCTTTGTTTTCTCCCTGTGAAGGTACTTGTACACTAATCAAGTTACCTCTCAATCTTTGTTGATAGGCTAAATAGATTGAGCTCTTTCAGCTCTCATTGAGATCCCCAGTTATTTGCCCCTCTAGTTCATATCTTTGTTTTTTCTCAACACTCTTTAGAAAGTTGCAACGCTGCAACTGAGCTTTGTGTGCCTTTTACTGGTCTCACCAATGTCATAAATAAATGTATAATCACTTCATTAACCCCACTTACTGCTCCTCCTTGTACCTCTAAAACCAACATTAGCCACTTCTGTCACAACATTGTGCTGGGAGCTTACGTTGAGTTCCTTGTTCAGTAAATCTTTTTCCAAGTAATTAATTTGCAGGGTAGAGGCCCTCTGTTAGCACGGAAGGATGGCACAGCTTTCTTTTCCATTTTAGAGTTTTCACTTCTGGATTGTGTTAGGATTGTGTGAGGCTCTGGCTTTCCATGAGCTAAGGAAGCCACTTCATTTCCATATGCAAAGTTTGTGCTGTCTTGACTTCCCTACCATCACCTTGGACTCTGTAGGAAGAGCCAAAAGCATCTGAACAGGTTACACGTGTGTTCTGCCTGGACTTCACAGACAGCAATGTGATCCCTAGGGTTCCCAAAGCTACTGCCAGAGGGTGCTACTCTCACCTGATTTGTGTTGTGATGAAGGCCCTTTGGTTTAAAAACAAACAAAAAATCCCCCTCAAAATAACCAAAAATCAGAAAATTGTCAACAAAGCATCAAACCAAACCATACCCCAAAAGTCCCCAGGCAAACCAAAAAGTCAGAGGTCTTATTAGCATGGAGACGGGCAGAGCAGCTGTTACCAGCCCCCTGTGCTAGGACCATCCAGTCTGTCCTTTGTCCAGCTGACTTTGACTGACTTGCCTTGGTGACAATTCAGTGGGGAGAGCTGCATTTTGTGCAGTCAAATTATTTATATGCACTTCACTTGGTATTTAAAGAGAGAAAATGGAAGAGTAGGTTTGAGTTACGGTAGTGCTGAATGTGATAATTATGCTGCCCTCCTAAAGGAATCCACGCTGAGACTAACATATGCTTTCATCCTCCAGGACAGACTATTCTGTTAGTCTCTTTTTAAATAAATGATTAGAGCTGGCTGAGACGATCTGCAAGCAAGATTCTGCAGTCTCACAGGCTCCAAGAGACTGTGCACTTGGACTGTGATTTGTTCCTCTGTATTTACTCTTCCCAAATTAATTTTATTTGTATTGAGGATTCACCCAGAAGTCTTAATTAGGATGAAAATTATTGTGTGAAGACAAATCCAACCACAAACCCCAAATAGTCAGTTGAATTTAGCAAGTGAGTTTTAGCATCTAATTTCTCATGCTTTGAGTATGACTGAGGGTGGGGTTTTTGATAGACAGTTGGTGCATAGTGATGTCCAACAGCCACGAGGAAACCTCAGGTTGGGGACACACACTCACCAGGAAGAGAAACATCCCAAACTGCTGACTTTAATGCCATGGTGTCTCTTCTGGAAAGGATTAGAAGATAATTTTGTTGTTGCAGGTTCTTAGGTAGCTCCTGTACGTACAAAGAAATGTTTTTGCATGCCAGCAATGGTAATTCATAGACAAACACAAGTATTTTCTGCTCATCACATACTGGCTGGAATTCTGCTGACCACATTCCCTCCAAACAAAGTAACATTGAAGCTGTGTGTCACATGGAACCCTAGGAGCAGATAGCAACTCTTCCTAAACATGCAGTGAGCTGCAAAAGACTGCACCAAATCATCTGAGAACTGTAAAATAAGAGTTGAGGAACAGGGGAGATGTCCACAGGTTACTTGGCAATAGTAGGCACGGCCACATTTAGATTGTTCCTTTCCCAGTTATTCAAGCTGCTCCATAGATGGGTACAAATTCTTCCCTTCACAGAAATTATGTGAAAAGGATGCTTCCTGACAAAGCTGGGCTTGCTGCAGAATTCAAACCAGTGACATTTCACAGGACACTGCAAAACCCAGCCAAAACAAACCTGGGTTTAGGAGGTGTGTAAGTAGCACAGTAATGCACAGCAACTCACACAGATGGTTTTAGACAAATAAAGGGGGGGATCTGTGGAGGCAACAGAAATTCTGCCTTGTTGTGGAGTTTTTTTCCTTTATTTTGCTATTGTGCCACCCTGAATGAATCCTTGGTGTATTCTGTTTCAGGGCTGTTCATTTTTTTCCTCCCAGTTGGAAGCAATAGCCCTGTGAAGCTTTTGCTCTGTTTTAGAAGAGAAACTGTGGCAAAAAAAAAAAAAAAAAGTGCCTGTAACTCAAATGCTTTACTTGAAGCTGGCTGGGGAAATAGCATGCTCAGTCTGGTGGAGCAGTGTAGGTTTGTGAGCTGTCTGGAGTTTATGAGAGGTGCTACAAGGTGCCTGGAGGAGACCCAGGCAGCAGACCCCACTCCTTTGGTGGTGAATCCTTCTCCAAGTACTGCGTGGCACGTGTGACCGAGAGCGTGCCTTTACAGGTGCAATGGTGCTAGTTTTCTTTACAGAAAAGAAATGTATGGGTTTGTTTGGTCTTTTTGTAAGGTAAAAAAGTAGATTGTGCAATTTCCTATATGAGTCTTCCTCACCAGAAGAGGGGAAAAAAGCAGTAAATGAGCTGACACCTCAGGAGTGAGGTGTCACCTGACTGAGGACTGAACCTGTTACCACACTGCTCTGTGCTGACAGCTTGCCCAAGGTGATGGCCAGCATATTGGCACACAGAAAATTAATTTTAAACACTAAATTGGACAAAAATTACAGCAGGATATTTCGTTTTTTTGTTAAATGTTTGAAGTGCGTAAGTTTGTGATGTGCCCAGCTTACTCTTTGGGAGGTTTATGTCATTGCAGAAAGCCAGAATATGACCCAATGCTCCCTCCCTAAACTTCAGATCATTTTCCAGTTACTCACAACTCCCCTTTTCTTTCCAAGCTATATAACATGAGGCAAACAGCCATTTTACACTGAAAATTTAGAATACTTAAGGTTTTCTTTCCCTTTTTGCATTGAAGTGAAATGTCAGATTAGAAATGGCATTTTATTTTCTGTTTTGAGAGTAGAAATTCATCAACCAATCAGGTTTTGTGTTGGTAAACTTGGAAGATGCAGTTTTTTGTACACTCATTTCAGAATTGAAACCATTGCTTTTGTAGAGCATCATCCTCCTTAAAACATAATACAGTGGTTTGTTGTGGGTTGTGGTGGTGGGGCTTTTTCCAGCTTTTTTCAGTTCTTTTCCAAGTGGGAATTCTGGGAAGACCCTTTAGGGGTTGTTTGCATTCAGTTGTAACAAAGTTGTTACTCTAAGAACTGTCTCTCTAATTACAGTTGGTTCTCCCAAAAGTTTGTCTTGCGATGGACAAATTTTGATTGAAAAATCTTGATCAACAATCCCCAGCAACTCATAAATAGATTATATTAGCTAAGGAAAATATTGATCTCTTCTGCATCTCTCTTCTTTAACTGTCAAAACTTTATCTGATAATTTTTGGGTTTGATGGTGCTCCTATAAATATTTTTTGCATAGATTGCAAAGTGTTAAGGACTTAATTAGTTTTAAAGGATTAAATAGTTTTTGCTTATTACTGGCCAGGCCAAGCTTTACTTACGCACTTGGCAGCTGCTTTGTGTCTCATTTGTATGCTCTTTACAATTTGTAGAGCACAGCAGAGTAGATTTAAAGAGATAGCTTGTTAATAAACACAGGGAAACAAAAGCTTTCTGGCAGCAGTTTAAACATGCAGAAGAATGGTGGTGGATTTTTTTGGAAAAACCATGTTCTTAACAGGGTTAAAAATGAACAAAATTAAAAGAACACTTAAATATAATATATTTTGGGGAGACCAGAAAGAAATTTCCATAGGAATACCCAGCAATCTCAAAGATTTTACTACAAACACTTTGTTTGCTAAATCCCTCTAGTGAGCAGTTAAATAGCTGTTTTTATGCAATGAAAACGTCACACATACACAATTTCATTAAAACCATGGCAAGCTTTTTTGCATTTCTCATTTGCAGGGCGGATATGTTTTATTTTAGTACCATTTCCCACGGATAATACGGTGATAAACTGTGTTTATGTACAGAGATGGATTTGTTGGTGGTTAGGGAGGAGAAATAGGAAAGGGACAAAGAAAATTGTAGAAATTATGTAGAAATACAACTAAAATTCTTAGTAACTTGATTATGCAGGGGTGGAGCTGTAATAAGCTTAGAGTTATTCAAGGCAAGAATAGATTTGAGAGTATTATTCTTTTATTGAACTAATAGTTTTGAGTACTCCTGAAAAATAGCTGTGAAGTAAGATTATGTCTCCTTAAATATTTCAGTTTAGCATAATAATCTGTAACTTGATACAAAATTATTCTTGGTTTGGTATATCAATACAGGCTGTGACACCATGCAGGAGGGTTTGAGCTGCAGCTCTTTCATCACCCTCTATATTTATGTGTTCTGCTGTGAGCAGCAAGCATGGAACTCAGTCCAGCCAGTGGAAACCCAAACAGTCCCAGCAGCCTCACTCGGTGCACGTGCTGCATCAGTGTCAGAACTGTAACCCTGAGCTACAGCTACAACTCATACAGGGAGCTTTTTGGATCCTGTCTTAATTTAATGAAAAATCCAGTTTATCTTCGTTGTCCAAAGTTGTGGTTCCCTCTCCTCCCATTTGGTATTTTGTACTTTCATGTTTGGTTTGTTTATTAAAAACAAGGTGCAACCCCCCTCTGTCACTGGTGAAAACCAGGTTTGGTTGGAGCACAAAAGCTGCAGCAGCTCACAAGCATTTCCTGTCGTGTCATCTTTGTTTTTAATTCTGATGCTTATGTTTGTTTCTCAATGTAAACTTTCAAACCTCTTTTTACAGTCTGATTAAAAGCATGCCTACATTAATACGTGGTTTACCACGGACTTTATCAGTCTCTGGGACACAATTTGTGCACTAGAATTGAGGTAGATAGACTGTGCACACTGGGAGTACAGGCAAAGGATTGACACTAAGCTTTTTAAAGTACTCTGCATCGTTGACGCATTAATTAGGGATGTCCTAATGGACATGGTAGTCTACTGTGGCCCTACTTTCTGCAAATTATTCTTTTGTTACTCTTAACTCCTCAATGTCTCAAATATTCTAAATTAGTCTCAAACTCCTAAATCTGTTAAATCTCTTTCTGGAAAATTATATCGCTGTTGGAAGTGTTGTGGATTCCTCATCCTTCTCTGTTCTGTGGTGTTTAGAACAAGGCAGACTTTACCAGGGAAGGTGGTGCCTTCTGCCTAGTGTTTGATAAAGAGGGGGCTGGAAATAACCAGCTACTTTTGGACAGAAGGTCCCAAATGACTGTTCTCCCTTTGCTTAGATCAGTTGTTCCACCTGGAATCTTGTCTGGCATTTCTACCCAGACCATCATTGCTGTAATAAGGCTGCTCATAGTGAATTAACCATTGTTTCAAAATTCTTCATATGAGACAGCATGATTAATTTGTGCCTGGATTTTTGGTCTTATTGTTCCCTGTGAAAATAGGAAATAGGTTTTATATAGCAGCTGATGCTGTAAATGTCCAGGGAATAATGGAGTGGCTAATGCTGCCAGCACTCTGTGGGGATCTATTTGTGTGCTGAAGACTGGTGTATGATGGGATGCTCAAATATTTTCAGGTTGCAAATGTCTAAATCCCCGTTCCTAAATATACCCCCTAAACTATCTTTTTCTTAAGAAAAAATAGTATCATTACATCAAAACATATCCCCTGACCACCACAGCCTCTACAAAATAAGGATACTAGTTAAGAAAAAAACAAACCACCAAACCCCAAGTTTGTTAATTCTCAATACCTGTTACTTGCACAGTGAGTAAAGTTCTTTCTCACATAACAGATGAAGTGATGCTATTGGGACACTCTTCCAGCTGGGAATTTCTCTGTCTTCTCTTTGTAAGAGGCTTGTTCAGGGGATGTGGGGAGTGAGGAGAAATGAAAGTTTGGAACACTTGTAATCTGCAAATGCTTGTGTGTATGTGTGGTTCCCTCTCCCCCCATGTCAGTGAGTAAGGAAGCACAGCAGAGATGTGTTAAATGTCAGTCATCCCCAGAGCCCCCAACAATGAACAAGGATTAAACAAGAAGCTGTGGAAGAGGAAAAGAAATCCTTGTGCAGGTTTTAATAATTCATAAACATTGCATCTATTTTACTATTCTCTGCATTTAAAAACAAGGCCCAAACTATGCCTGCAAGCATAACTTTCCCTTTACAGTAAAAAGGGATTGAATTCATTAGGGTTAAATTCTGGTTATATGAATTATTTATTTATTTACTCACTTTCTTTTTTTGGATGATGGTTGTGTGTCATTTAAAAATGGACAAAACAGAGAATCTTATATCCAAACCATTCTAAATTTAAAGTCTGTAATGAAATTGAAATCTAGACAGAACCCCAAATGATGAAAATTTGAAAACCTTCATTTTTTTTGGTGGGTCTGCCAATCTTAATTTTTAAATGTGGACCAAACTATAATTCTGTATCAGTAAACTCAGCGATGCCCAGTCTAATTCTGAGATCATGTCCAGGATGAAAGAGAGAGATTAGGAACAATTTTTTTGAGGTCAGTGGGATTAAGTGATGTGGGAAGAGTAAGAAAAGAGGATTTGTTCTCCCTCTCATCATACAATACAATACAAAGGTTTTTTTACTTTTGGATCAGGAACACAGAGGTCTCAGTGTTGATGGTATAGCCCTGGATGTAGCCCTTTCTGGGGGCTGTCCCACCTGAAATGGAAGGATGTCAGTCCTGGTCTTCTATCTGGATTTTTTTTCCTACTTGTCAATGTTTTAAAACTAGCACTTCATTGTGGCTTTTTAAATAATGCTATTGCTCTTTACCATTCAGCTGCTGCTGTTGTGTGGACCAGGAAAAGGGTTCACTTTGAACTGCTGAACAGTGGAAACTCCTTGCAAAATAAAGCAGCTTTGGTGAGCTGGGATTCATGGCCAGGAGAGTTCCAGCCTGGACAGGCTCCCTTGCTTATCTGGAGATCTCTCTGGAAGCTAAAGGCAAATGTCAGAGTTTGGGGTAGTGTAACCCCTTTATGTTTTAAATGTGATTGCATGAACTCCTTTAAGACAAGTAGTTACTTGCAATTCCTTTACTGTAGGCAAGTGGGACAAATGTCTTCAGCTGTCAAGTTCATTTAGGGCTTGAAAAATAGATCTTGTTTCAGTGTGTAAAGCTGGAGCATTCAGCACAACAACTCTAAAATCCTGCAGTAAGACCTTTAATTTCCACTTGAGCAAATCTCTGACACCAGCTGAGAGGAATCACTTGCTCTAAAGATGTGTCTGCCTTGCTGCTGGGCTGCCCTGAGATCTGCTTGTATGAGAGGTATAATAATAGCATTTTTTCATCTGTGTTAGAGCCATTGGCTTGAAAAGCCTTTTTAAAATTCCAGAATAAGTACAAGAGAACTTGTTGTTCAATGTGGTCCACAAATAAAAAGAAATCTTAGAAAATCTTAGCAAAACATTTCTCTGAATTAGAATTAGGAACCCCAAAGTTACATCTCATGGCTTGAGCTCACTTTCTCACGGCATGCTATGACCAGGAAAGAAGAAAATAGAGTGTTAAAATAGCAACTGCAGCCATAGTCAAATAGTTGCCATTTTTTGTTTTTTGTTTCCATTTGGATCTGAGTTCACTTTCTGTTTCTGATTGTCTTTTGGAAATGTGAAGAAAATCATAAAAGGAGGTGAGAAGATGGTAACAGTTTTCTGTTCCCCTAATGTCTATTCTTTGTCCAGTGGCCATCCGACACCCCCAGCAAAATCCTGACTTTGCTGAATTATTTCTGCAAATGTGCTTTTTTTTTTTTTTCTCATACACTTAAAGTCAAAGAAATTTGGAAAGAGCTAGGAATTGTATTTAGAGATGGATAATGATTCATCGATAAGTAATTGCTGTCAAGACTGTGGGGTCTGATTCAGGTCACTGTTAATTTAACCTAGTTCAAAAGGGAATGGATACTTTTTATTCACATATATTTAATCAAACAGTCCCTGGGGAGAAATGGAACAGGAATTGAGAAGTGAGGATCAGCAAAGCAGATGCAGGGGTTTGAAGTGAAAGAATTATCTAGCTCTTTCTGGTAATGTCTTTCTCATACTTTAGTTTTCTTATGAATAAACCCAGCAAGCATCTCAGAAGGGTAGATCAGAGCCTGCTCGTGCAGTTAAGCAGTTCAAAGCTCATTTGGGTGCTGCTGGTGAGGCATTTGCAATCATCACTGACACCTCATGGTGACTATTCTATTGAAAACAGTTTTCAATAGAAAACTGAAAGAAGTAGTTCCTGATTTCCTGCTTGGACTTCTCTTCCATGGCTTTTCACTCTGACTCCTCACAGGGATGTTTGTGTCCAATACCTCCTCCAGCCCCCCACTGCCTGGAGGGCCTTTGGAAGAAGACAAACTCCAGGATGCAAACTGATGGATACATCCTGGTAACTGCTGTCTTGTTGGGGTTAAGACCAGCTTTCCATATAGTGCAGATGTCCAACAGAACTGAGGGATGCTGCTTTGGATCTTTTATGATCCTAGGAGGAGCACAGTATCTCCAAGTATTCCTGTACTGCAAAACCATTTGCAAAACAAAAACTGGAGAACCCTGCACAGGAGTTTTCTCCATTGCTCTCCCTCTCTGTCAGGGATCATTTGCCCCAGTGCTGCCCTCCCCATCCCCTTCACACCCCTACAACCCGCTGTGACTATTTTTGGGGAAAGGAGAGAAGAAACAACGCTGGAAGGCGGGTGTGAAGTTCAGCAAGTGTCAGCACATCATTCTTCCACTGCAAGGGTGGAAGAGTTAAGCAGATAAACAGCTCAGGCTCTGGGAAGAGGGACAGGATTGGGGCTGGTTGGACCACCCAGGCCCTCGTGGAGCAGGGCACAATGGCTCCATTCTAGCTGGCTGGCAGCAGGGGTGTCCCTGGGAGCCGTGGTGCTGCCGTGGCATTGGTCACTCACCCCATCTGTTCTGCTCAGCACCTCATCAGATCAGCCTTGGAAATGGAACATTCCTGCTTGCACACTGGTACAGGTGGTGTTCTCTGCTGGAGAGCACATTATGGGAATTCCATGGCTCCCAAACCTGCTCCAGTGGATAAATAGATGCTTGGCAGGGATCAGAGCACTGGGACTTATATGTATAAAATGATTCAATGTATTTCTTTGTGAATCTGATCCTGAAAGTGAGGGATTGATGGCATTGGTTAGAACTGGTAAAACTTTGTTCCTCATCCTATGCTTCTGTAAGTAGATTTAATATCCTGCTGGATTGCTGTGCCTCTGCTAGAAGGGCTTTGACAGTTGTGCTGAATTGCAGGACTGCCAAGGGAACGTGGCTTTGGCCAAATGTCCACTATGCACTAGGACAAAATTGTCAAACTTGGTCTTGCTTTTATGAACTACTCTAAATTGTGGGTCCAGCTCAGAAGTCAGCAGTAGGAAATAGTGTGGCAGGTCACGGAGCCATTCATTTTTCTGTTTAGAAAATGCTTACTGTTGAAGAATTGTCTGTATTGAATGACCAGTTTGAGGTGGGTTTTGGCTGGTTCCTGAGTAAATTTCCACCTACTTTTGGTACCTGCAGATAAATCTTGAACTAACTTAGAGCTTTTCCTTGAAACTTGCCAAATCAGTTTTGCTATCTACTGTTGCATATTGATCTTCATATAAAGGGGAATATTCTCCTCCTCCAGGAAGAAATTTGGAATTGGCATGTCAGCTTAAAGCAAAGAATTTTAATAAGTGTGAAACTGCAGGCAAAAGGATTTGGCAAGATCACCTTGTAGATCAAGAAAAAGGAAGATTAGGAGAGAGTTGTGGGTGCCTTTTTTTCTGTGAATATCTTCGTTTCAAATGAATCTTTCCTGGGATCTAAATGTTTAGTGCAGGGTTCAATTTTGTAACTTGCTACATGTCTTATTAAAGTATATATTGTGCCTTCATGAATATTTAAAAAGAAGCACTTAGTAGAGGTTTCATAATAGCCTCTAGTAAGCTTTTAGGAACCATTAACAATGGTACAATGAACTAATTTTTGTGGTTTCAGGAGAATTTTTTTCAGTGAATGGAAGGTGGGAAGGTGCAGCATCCTGGCGGGATAGGAAAACAATTAATCGATTATTAATTGCTGGCAGATTTGTAACGTCTGCTTCAGCCCAACTTGATTTAGCACCCATGTAAACTGGGGAGGGAGAACCCACCCAGTAAAGCCTTATTGCTGAGCCCATGGGAAGCAAATTGGGCCTTTGGGTGTTTTTAGGGCAAAGCTTAGTGGTAGCTTTATTAGTTGGCTGTGAATGCAGTCCCTCAGAGAGCAACTGACCCCCAGACAGAGCCTCCTTGCCTGCCTGGAGTCCTGCTTTTGTATAACAAGGTGCAGAATTAGAAAGAAGGTGGCAAAAAGAGACTTTTAGCATCTTCTGCAGTGGAAGTTGGAAATAAGAAAAAAGGTTTTTAGGGTAATATATGGACCAGAAGTGGATGATGGGTTATTTTATTGCTAAACAAATAGATTCTTTGTAAAAAATTGGGGTCAGGAAGAAATGCACATGAACTGAACCAGCTTTCCACATTTTACAGGCTGGGTATAATGTGCAGTCTATTTTCTGTATTAAAAGGGAGGAGTGTTTTGGCAATTACTTTAAAGCAATCTATACAGAAATATTTGTGCAAAGGTCTGTTTCTAAAATTTCTGGATCTGTGGATGACAAAGACAACACATCTTACCTGCAGAGTATTTGGCAACATGGTTTGTATCCTTAAACAAAATACAAGCCCTGATTAATGTTTCAATTGTTAACAATTCCTAAGAACATTTAACAAAATCTCTACCTCTCTTCTTTCTTCCAAAAAGATTTCTGTAACAGCTTTTCTGTGTTGGTTTGCTCTTTTCTTTCTCAAAGCAATCTAGTCAAAGATTGTATTTAGGGATCATTCTCTGTGAGTGCCTTGCAGAAGGTGAAACTCTCGGCTGAAAGGCAAATCAGGCCTTTCAGGGATAGGCTTGTAAGTCTTCCAAAAAGTCCATCTGCATCATTATTACAGTGTAAGAAAAAAGCCAAGATGTGCAACACTGGATATCTACATGAGATCCTGCTTTTATGAGCCAGTGGGAAGTTCAGACTTTTAAAAAGGTGTTCTTAAATAAAGTAGTGTAAACACTTTTGTTTTTTTTTTCTTTCCTTGCTTTCTCCTGCTTTATGGAACAAGGTGGCCAGGATTAAAGCTGACAAGACCTGTGGGCAGAATTGTTTCCTTCAGAAACAAAATGTATATTTACTGTCCCTTGCCATCACATTAGTCACTTTAGATGGCCACAAACCAGTGACTGAAAGTTGAACATACAGAAAAATTACAGTCAACAGACAGTTTTTCTTCAGGTGGTTGTTGCAGGGGAGTTAGAAGCTCCTCTCTGACATGTAGCTGGTGGGTGGCAATGTGGAGGGAGGGAGACTGGAACGAGGTAATGGAGGGAAAAGAAATCTTACCTTGGCTTCACCAGTGGCAACATGAGCATATGCAATTATAAGATAGCTGGCAGATGACAGAGTTAGTTAATGTAACAAGCCCTGTAAAGCATTTAGCCACATTCTAGTGTTTAATCAGCTGTGTAAAGTGCAATATCTATCTTTCAATTTTATGCCATTAAGGGAGACAAGATTTTGATTAGGTACTTAATCTGGGCAAGAGGAAAACAGGCCCAGAGCAAGCCCACAATAGGCAGCAAAAGGGACATTCGACGGGGGATTCGATAAAGGAGAAAGACAGAAATTTAACATAAAAGAGAATTAGTGCAGCTCCTTTCAATTTAGTGCACAGATTTTTATGGACTAATCAATTAGAGGCTGTGGCTGTGCTGCTGGGAAGTGGTGCCGTGTTAGAGGCTTTGCCATATTAATTCTGTTCATTACCCCGGGGTCAGATGGAGTGCTTTGGAGAAGCCGCTGCCCCCAGCAGGTCACTGTGGCTGTCCTCCTTTGTTCAGAGGGGTAAATGGGCAAAGCCAGCAAAGCAGCTGTGGGGGCAGTTGTTGGTGTGGCAGCTCTGTGCCCAGTGTTGCCTCTGAATGCTGATTTCTTCATATTTACCTCTTTTGAGGAAGCACTCTTCGTGGAGAGAAAATAAGATCTAGTGGTAGGATGCTAGAGGAGCACTGGAAGGCATGGGTGCCGTTTGCAGATCACTTAAATCTTCCCTCTGACCTTCAACAAATTGTCCCAGCTGCTAACTTGAACGTTACCTCAGCTACAAGCAATGAAGTTAACTCCATCTCCCAGTGGAGATGGGAAAGGGAAAGGAGATGGGAAAAGAGAATTCCCACTGTGAATTATAGGTAACCCAGAGCTGGGCACCCATTCCCCCATGCAAATAAGGTGCATTCAGGTCTGCCAGAGGCACTGCTTTTATTGCAGACTTTCTCTCATGCAGAGTCTAGGGCTGGAAACCTGTGGGTTTGGGTCAGGATGGTACCAGTGTGGGCTTTTTGTAAAAAGGGAATTACTGTTAGAGTGGGATCTTGCATGGGAAAATACTTTATTTCTCTCTGAGGAGGATGTGTCACACTTTGGGGTATGGATGGCAGAGATGTGTTTTTCCAGGAGAGAGCACTTGAATAACTCAAGGATTTGGAGTACCTGCAGCAATTCGAGACCTGAAGTGTGATAGTTTAGAGCAAATCCCAGTAAAGGGGAATTTGTCCCATAGAAGTACTCTAAGAGCAAACTGAGCCAATAACAGCAGAGAGAAGGTCTGGCACCAGGTCAGCTCTGACTTTCTTCTGGGGGTTTCCCAGTATAGACCTGCTTTCTTAATGCGGGATTTTTTCATAGTGCAATATAGTGGAAAAATAGAGAAGTGTTTTTGGCCTGAGAATGGGTAACAAACCTCCTCCTGCCTGCTGGGGGTTTTTCAGTATTTCTCTTACTGCACTTTTCCAGGCAGGAGCTGTCAATCCTCAATCCAGCCCATGTCCCTGACAGAGCCTGTGCTTTGGTTCTGACCCATCGTGGGCAGTTCAGAGAGCAGCATTTGGGACAGTATCAACTCCACAGTGTTTGCATGGTCCTGACGAGGCTGGAGGACAGAGAGTATCTTAGGAAAGATACTTATTTTGTTCAGCTGTGTCTTGTTTGTGGCGTAGCCTCCAGGACTTGCACCTTACTGTGCTTTCTGCATTGATTTCAGACCAGTGTAAGCCTGTAAAGATCAAGGGAGAAGAGACTGCAGATGTAAAAAGAGAATCTTGCCTGATCTGTTCAAGGCAGATTTTAAAGTAGTTCATTTCTTCCTCGAGAGTTTTATTTCCTTCTTGGCTCTGCCACTTCCCCTTTCAGAAGGCAGTGCCTGCTGTGGGGCTCTCCTCTCCTGCAGCAGCCTCTGAGGCTCACCCACCACACTGAGACACTCACAGTGTGATGCTCTCTGTTTCATGTGGAAATCTGTCAGTTATTCTGGCTATTGCTATGTAAAACAGGGTGGAATTCTTGTAGGATATGAGCTGATTAGTCCAAGGTCTCTAGAAGAGCTTAAAATAGAATTACCACTCTGTCTTTCATGTGGTGTGTGGTTTGGGAATTTTTTTGTCACCTTCCATCTAGTCACCATCTGTGTTTGGCTTCTGATGGTTCCCTCTAATTCTATTAAGCCCTAGAATCACTTTTGCTGTTCTAAATACAGTGGCTTCTTCAAATCCCTGTCTTCTGAGGATGATATGATGGAGCATATTAGTTTATGCTAAGCTGCAAAAAACTTGAACTCCCTGACTGTTCAATTCATGCAGAGCTATGGCAGGTTATGCCTCCAGGCTACAAGTTAGGGAAATTATTTTCTGTTCAAACATTTCATTTCTCTGCAACTCTATAATTCTATTTTTCTTCTTTTCTTTTNTTTTTGTCTCCTTGCAAGGGAAGTGCTGTGATATAGACTTTGGCTCTGACTCCCCTTCCTCCATCTATAGATGGGGATAAGGAAAATGAGATGTATTTTTTTTTCTTTAATCATATAGTAATCTTGTTTGATAACCAAAATTATTTTATGGAAGTCACATCTGAAAGCATAACATGCGAAGGGAAAGGAACATGGTTTTTTGTAATCTCACTAAGTCTGTAAAAACCTGACTATTGAAAAATAATGCTAAGGGCTGATGTGAAATGGGATAAATAAGGGTGAATTTTAAACTATCAGGAGCCCTCAGCCCTGTACAGCTGGAGTCAATAGTTGTTTTTTCATGGGATATGGTGAGAGAGAGGTCAGATTTTATTTCATAAAAAAGGGGGATTAGGGACAACAAAAATAAGAGGAGAACCTTTTTAAACTCTCCATTTAGAATAAAACTGGACAGTTGAGGCAAATTCATCTGCTTACACTTCTTGTTCTGCTGACAGACTTTTAGCTCTTCTAAAACTGTGAGCAAGGGTTTCAGAGTTTGAAAGTCTGGGTTTGGAGCAGCCCAAATACTGTGGCCATGCACTGGGGATGATTCCCTGACAGGGGAACAAAAAGCTGAAAGGAAAAGCTGTCCTGAGAGTCAGGGACCAGTGAAAACAAAAGCACAGTTACCTGGAGAAAGGCTCTAAGCATCCCATCGTAGCCATAACTATTTTTGTCCTTGAGGAGGTGCAGGTTTCCTGGCTTATCCTCTTTGTGGCCATGAACTAAGCCAGGATCTGATTTGAACTAGGATATAAATGTACTTCAGGCAGAAAAATCCCTGTTGGCAGTTCCCATAAAACAATAAAATCATGTCAAATTTGACTAATTCTTAGGATGCATTGCCAGCAGAAAGCTGACAGTCTGAATTTGTCATCACTGGAGGGAAAAGTGTGTGTGTTTGTCTGTGTCTGTGCATGGGAGTGGGGAATGGACTGGGGGAGAACAAGGCAACTATTAACAAAATGGAGACAGCATGGTCCTCCATTAATGTTATTAATAACCCTATCAGATTTTATTGAAAAGATGCTCTCTGTGTCTGAATTTGCCTCTATTTCAACCCATTTATTAAAGCTGAAATAGCTGGAGTCACTTCAGACCATATTTATTATTATTATTTGCTGAATGAATGCTGTGATTATGGATCCCACGAGAATTAGAAGAGATAAAGTGTCATCTTTCAGTCTTTTCTCACCTTCCCCAGGGAGCAGTGCAGAGAATGTCTTCCTCTCTGTCTTTTTCTATTAGACTTCCCTCTAATTTCTATTAATAGGGTTCTGAGACCTGCTGTAACACTTGAAAATTTATCTCTTACGTTTGGAATGGTGATATTTAACAATAATGGTATACTCAGAGGAGTATTTTTCTTTTATGTTTCCTCCTTTGCCTTCCTGAGCTGGCCATTGATTCCTAGAATTTTACTGATGGTTCAGGGATCTTTCTGGATGTCTCCAAAATAACCTGTGGGCTCATCCTTGCATAATTTTAATAGGAGATTAAAAGCTGTTTCTGCTTTTAGACATAACGCTGTGGTGGGATGGGGGGAAGGCCCCTGACCAATAGAGGTCACCTATGAAGTCATCCAGGGAAGTGGGTCCCCTTCTGTGGTTTTAGGCTCCAGGTTATTCATGCTCAAACCTTGCTCTGACCATATGGAATTAGGTATGGAAATTATATCACAGTGGAAAACAGTTGGAATTGGTCTGAGATGAGGTCATCCCTTGTGAGAACAAAGGACATGGATGATGGTGAGTGAAATGGTGGGGTGTGAATCCCAGTTGTAGCACTGGTGAAACTGGGACAGCCAGCAGTTCTGTGGAAGGGGAGATGATGGCCCTTGCCAACTCTTCCCTTGAGGGGAAGCTGGGAGAGGAAAGGGCTGTTGTCCCTTTTGGGGGATCCATCCAGTGCAGGGGCTCAGGATGCAGCTGCACGTTGGGCTCTGGGCAGGAGCCCCAGGCAAGAGACTGAGAACTGCAGACCCTTTGCACAACAAAGGGCACAGGGACCTGTGGCACTGCCTCAGGGAGGGACACTCAGGGACACAGACCTGTGACAGGAGCTGGGGATTCCAGAATTTGGTACCCTTGGACTGTGAGGGTATAAAAGCCCATGGTCTCCTTTGTCTGGGGTCCCTGCTCAGAGGCATCTCAAGCTGTTATTTTGCTATTGCACCAAGATTAAATTATTTTAAGGATCAAGATATCTGAGACTCTGCTCTGTGGTCAAGCTGATTGTTGACTGTGAGTGTTGGGCTGTGTAGGTGTGCAGGGGCCTCAGTCCCACTGCATGTGGTTGGAGTGTGGCTGCAGATTGCTCCTGGACGGTCAGACAGGGAAGTTTCCTTGGCACTCCTTTTCTGTGAAAAAACCAAGAGTCTTTGCTTGAAGGATGAGGCTTCAAGACTTTCACTGAAAGGGGTGATGTGGCAAGAATTTGTGAGGATTAAGAGCCTTCAGATCTACTTATTTTAATCCCATTTTTATGTATGTATGAACTTCTTTATTTCAAAGAACTTCTGATTTCAAAAGAAAGAAGGAAGGAAGAGTCTTCTTCCAGGTTATCAGTAAAGCTGATTTGTTTGTTGTTTAGCTGGTTGGAGCCATACTGGCCCTTTTTTGAGAAGCTGCAGATTTCCTTTATTTGATTGCATACATTACCTAAACTTCTGTGTTAGCTGGTACACCCCTCTCGTTGGACTGGCTAGAACTTTGCTTATGCAAATATTCTCATCATTTGCATATGCAAATTAGTCCATCACCAAGTTAACATTGGAAATGTGGAAAAAAGTTGAGTAACTACAGAGCTACAAATGCATCTACATGTAGCTATTGTCACACACAGATAATGGCTGCTTTCACCACCCTGCAGGTAATAGGGTTTTTTTTAATGTCAGACCCCACAAGTAATTTTGACTCTGAGACAGAGGGTGGTGAATTAGGAATTCTCTGATTTCTCTGAGTTACCCATATTTGAGCTGCATGTTGGAGCTGGGCTGGAGCAGCAATCACAGGGAACAGCTGAAGGACTCCTGAACAAAGCTGTTCTGATGGTGATTTAATGGCACTGGAGTGATTGCAGCACAGTGTGCTGGGGTGCACTGACTTCTCTGAACCACATCTGTTCCCTCATTCGCTAATGTGGAAATAGTATAAAACAAAGGCATTTGGGCTTAATCCAAAAGTGCACGTGTTACACTTGCGACTTGTTTGGGCATCTTGGGGTCAAGGATGGCTCCTCAAGAGAGCTGAAAGCAAAGTCTCTCTTTGCTCCATTACTCTGTCTTTGTATTTTCCTCTCCCTGAAATCTCTCTCCTCTTAGGAAAGAGTTTAAATTTCATCATCAGAGATGAAAGAACACAACCACTGTGTAAGCAGAATGAACAACAGTAAGGGAAAACAAACATATTTAGGAGCCTGGAAACGTATTTTCCTGCCTTCCTGTGCAGGAACAATACTAAAAGGAATAAGGACAGCAACCTTATGCCAAAACAGGGTCAAAAAACAAGTATACAGTCAACTGGATGTCCTGAGAATGTATCCACTCCTGAAGCTAGCAGAGAAAACTGGACTAAAGCAAGAGACAGCCTGAAGAAAACACTACAGCAACACCTTGTTTTGCCCTGCCAAAAGAAAAAGGTTGTCTCCATCTCAATCTAATTCTCATCTTCACCAGCCTTGCTGTTTGCAGAAAATCTTTTCATGCCTACAAAGCAGAGAATGCCCTCTGAAATCACTAATGCTGTTGGATACTTCAATGGTACATCTTCTTGGGGTCTGCTTTTCCCAAAACCATCTGGAGAGATAGGGTGAGGAAAAGCTCTTTAAATGTACTGCCTCTTTTCCCCTGCATCTAAAAACCTTGGCTTGATTAAATTTTGGCATTACATTTGTTGCATGAAAGACAGGAACTCCTCTGATTATTTGGATTGTAGAGTCAGGTAAATCAAAGGAACAGATCAAAAGAAGAGGAAATATTAATGAAAATCTATATTCTTTGGTCAGCATTTTTAACAGCTCTTGTAGAAAATCAAAAAGGAGAATCAGCTGTACCTCGGAAACTTGTCTGATAAGGATGATATAATGCAGGACATTAATGCAAACTTCAGTACTACATACAGCTGGAAACAAAACCGAAAAATGATGTTCTAAATAATAAAGCAATATTTGACTGTTTAAAAGCCTCACAGTACGAAATTTGTCAAAATTTGACTCTTATGATTGGCCTGGGGAGGCAGAGCATGGCAATAAAGCCCAAATCTGAGAGGCTGATGCTCTTGCATCAGAATAAGTGGAAGAATTAATCACTCCACTTGCATTTCCTCTATGACAGCTGCTGAGTGGAATATGGGGAAAGTGGTTTTTAATTTTTGGATTCTTTTGGCTTCTCCTCTTTAAGCTGTGTCTGAAATTGAACAGCAAAGTGGAGAACTGGGATCACCAGTGCTGGGTAGATTTGACTGCAAAAGTTTATCTGGAAATTCTGCTTAGCATAAACTAAGCTCCATTATGTGATTTGACTTTGGGCTTTCTGCACTGGGGAAGCTCCTCATCTCAAGGATGGTCATGAGTGGTGGGGCACAAAAAAAATTGAATCTGTGGGCTAAAACTGAACTCCTGACAAGCTTCACATCTTGGGATATGTTGGTGTCAGCTCTCCATCCCTCTTACAAGCCCTGTAACAGGAAAAGACAGCTTGTCTATGCCTCATTTGCTTTTGTTTGGAGGCTGCAGAGTGTGCTCAGCCTGTGTCTTCAACTTTTGTGCACAGCTTGGAAAGTCCAGAACACTTTAAAATGAACATGAGTTTCTCATGTTACTGGGTTTAGCTGGGGGGATGTTTTGGCCATCAGTTGGAAGCATTCAGGAAAGATTGCTGTAGGAATGTCCAGTGGATGATGGCAATTACTTTCACTACCTGTGCTACTGTGAGGAATCAGGAGAGGCTTTGAGCCCTTCACTGTGGCCCCTGAGCTGAAAACCTCCTGCCCTTTGGTAACAAAGATGAAGAGGCAGCAAAAGACCTGTAGGGGAGAACCAAAATGTGACTAGATGTGCTTAAACACTGCTTTGAAAAGATGCATAAGAAATATTTGGACCTGGAAGATAACTTTCAATCCTGAAGAAGAACCTCAGTTCCTTCCCACTGGTCACCTTTATTTTTGAACTGTTTTACTGAGTTTTAATAGGGTGGTTTTTGGAGGCTGGTTCAATTAGACATGGAACTATAAAACATTTTCAGCAATAGTATGTAGAATTTGGACAGTATGGGACTTTGGAGCATAGGATTGTGAAAGCAAGTTTCCAAAACAGTGGGTTTGGTGCGAATGGTTTAATGAAATGTACTTCAAAAAAAAAAGCACCCACCAGCTATCTTTTGGGATCATTGTCCTATTCTGGTCTCGAAGCCTTTTTTTTCTTCTGGAACTCCAAGAACAAAAGCAAGCTGTAAGGATGAGCTCATGTGACTGTCAGCACCATGGTCCCAAGCACAGGCCTAGTTTGCTTTTATGAGGTAAAGTTGGACTGAAGCAACAACAGCAGCAAAGCATGAGAGTGCTTTAATTCCCCCCAAGGCCCTGCCTGGGCTGGATTAGACAGTGGTGGGACTCATTAACTTCCACAGCAGCTCTGTGCTCATTGTTGAGAGCAGTTTCTGACCTACTGGAACGTATTTATTTTTTGCAGACCAATCTGTTTGTCCACCCAAACTCCAATAGTAAATCTACGGCTCTGTGGTGCCCATGGGTGGCTGGGATCTCTCTCCATGCCTCAGCTTTGTGTGTTGATGGCAATGAAAGGTGGCTCTGGTGGACACCATGATGTGAAACCCAGTGGGATAAGGGGCAGATAAAAACTTGTCACAGGCATTTCTCTACAGCTGGTAACTTTCAGCTGAAGGGAAAAGTGTTGGTGGTACCAAAAATTGGATTTGGCCCCATTGGTGCTCTGCCCTGGGCTAACCACCAGGTTTATTTGTGCTTTCATCCTCATAGTTACACTTATTTACAAATTGCTGGTGGAGTTTCCAGTGCAGAGAGGAAATCCAGCATTCCAACTGGATCTGTGCAAAGTGCTGTATTCAACACAGGAACAGAAAACCAGTGCGTTACAAGACTGAGCTCGCTGTGGGGCTGGAGGCTCCACCCTCTTGCAAGACCCAATTTAAACACTTTTATGGGGCAGAGCCTTTCTCCAGTTTTGGTTTAAAACAGTGATCAGACATGGAGGTGCCAGAAATCTCAGAGCGTTTCCATGCCAGTCCTGCAGCTGTTAAAGGACACAGACTTGGGACAAGGCTCAAATAAACATACAATTTTTTTTTTCCTATTGAATGCTTAAATGAATGAAAGGTGAGCTCCTAACCTTCTGAGACTTCCAACTTATTAAACCTAGGAAATGCAATAGAGTGCTCCACTCAATGTTTTTCTGTGTTTTGCCTCCCAAATTGCCCTGAATTGCCATGTCTCCTCCTGATCTCTGCTGTGTGATCCTGTCTGCCTATTACTGTTGGAGACAAACTGGAGAAAGCTTTCTTCATAAGCGAGCCCAATATTAGACCTATAAATAATGCATCCCTCAGCATAATTTATAATGCAGTAGCATCACTGTGCTGTATCATATGCAATTTCATGTTGCAGCTTTTTAACTGCTTTCCTGCCAGGCACACCCTTCAGAAAGTTCTAAAGCAACACCAGCTGCTTGTTTGATATTTCCCTTTCTGGTATTGCTACTAGTTATGCTGAGAAGTTTTCATACACGGGGCATAGACAAGGTTTAAATTACAATACCAGTGAGTACAATGCTGTGTAAAATACCATTGATGTGATAGTGAAAAATATTGTGCATAAGAAAAATAGCCAGCAAGCCCCTAGTAGGGTGAAATAACTGGTTTAGGCTTGCTTTTTGGTGTTAATTCTGTGCTTGGAGTTACTTCTAAGTTATTGCAGAGTGATAATAGCAGAATATACTGTTCCACTGGTCAATTGTCCCATGTAGACCTGTTTGCTTTGGTTTTATTTTCTTTTTTTAATTGTGAGAGAGAATGCTTTTGTGTCCTGCACACACACAAAATCCGGAATAACAATACTGAGGCTTATCTTTGTAAGATCAAATGAAAGCCGTGGTTGAATGTTCCATTTGTTTCTTAATGAGTAGTGTCAGGCTGTGCCCCATGCTTAACAAAAGCATATGTGCAGATATTGTTCTGTTATGATTACAGTACAATTATATTGTGTCTGTAATAGATTACTACATCTGGCCTTTTCTTGGTTTAGGAAATCGAGAAGGAGATTAGTTGATTAACTTCTGAGAATGCACCTAAATAATTTAAAAAAATAATCATTTCTGTATTAGCCACATTCCTGTACAGTCAGGTTTGGGAGAACAGTTCTTTTAGGTTTTGAACGGGAAGTTGGTCTGGTTTTATATTTGACTTTTTTTTTTCCCCCAGGGAAATGGGAGATTTCATGTTATTTTTTTCCTTTTTTTTTTTCTTTTAATGAAGACAACACTTTTAATTATTCAGCTGTATATAAGCCTCTTTTTATTTTGAAACAAATCTAACAACAGTGACAAAATAAAATGGAATTTAAGAAAAGACAGTAGTTTATTTCATATATGACAATGTGCTACATTACAATAATTTAATCTTTCACTATCACCTCTGTGTGCAGCAGTTGTTCTATTCTACCCGATAATCTAATGCAAGAGCCTCCCCTTGAGAGGAAAATGGGGTGTGTGAAATACAACAATGGCTTTTCAGACATAAATTTGTTTTTATTTAATACACCAAAATCACAAAACCTTGTGTGGGTAGGAGGGATCAGCTTTATTTGCTGCTCAGCTTCCTTCACAACATACATCTGTTTTCTCTAAGCACCGCCTTTTACATGAGGACACATCCCATTTTCCAAGAGATGGGGTGGGAAGAGTCAAAATGATGGTTAGGAATGAATGGCTGCTCCCAGCCTGTGCTGGGCAAGTGCTAGAGCTGATCTCTGGGGCTGGTGTGGGAACTGAAGATGTGGGATGAGCTCACCTGGTGTATTAGTTATTAATCACCATCTCGACAGGCTCTGAGCTTTTATTTTTGGATTCAGCTCCATTTTATGACCAGAAGCTAGTAATTTTTGTTTATTTCTGGTGTTTAACTTTGGCAGGAGATAATGACCTTGAGGAATGTTGAAGCTTTGATTTGTTGCCTGGGAGGTCTGTCATGGGAGAAGTGCAGTTCCCAACACATTTGTGCCCTGGCTTCCCAGAGTGAGGAGGCAGTGTTGGCATTAGCTTGTAATGAAACATTGAAAGTTTGGGCCTGTTTAAGAAATTTGGTGTTAGAACTTTCCTGTCTGTTTTAAAATTATTTTAACTGTTGTAAAGTCAAACAACTGGGGTGGAAAGGATCTTCCAGGAGTCCTCGTGATCCATAGCTTGACTCAAACTGTACCTGGCTGTCAGTGTTGTCTCTGTGGGCTCTGCACCACAACAGCTGCAAGGTGCACACTTTCTTCCACATCTTCTCCTTGGGTTTGGCTTCCAAATTCTGATCACTTTTTATTGACTCTTAATCCTCACCCAACCTCTCTTAAAAACCTTTCTCAACCTGGGCTGAGGTAATAATTTCCTATGCACAGGTAATTTGATGGCAGAGGACATGGTTTTTCTGCTGCCTGTCCTGGTTTAGGGTAAATTTGGGAGAAAAGAGCCATCACCCTGTGCTTCCTACAGCACGTGCACTCTTTTATTTCTGTGCAGTTGTTTCCTTTTCATTGCCCTGGATTTTGATTTTGGGCAGACTGTGTTCTGGCAGTGTTTGCTGAACGATGCCTTGATGTGTGATTAATGCCCTTAGGTGCTATGGTAATACAAATAATTAATGAGGGGCTCTTTAATTATTTTTCATAATAAATGTTATGTGGCATGTTTGAAATGCAGCTAAGATGGAGCTATGTGCACCAAAGTAGGCATATCTGTAGCTGTTCTGGTGTATTAAAATGCACATTTTTATTATCAGTAACCTTCTATGCCCTGCAGGCATTTAAAATCCTACCATCCTGAGTAGGAATGAGAAAATAAGAATTGCCAAAAAAAGAGGCTTCTTTCATGACAAAAACCTGAATTGTAATATGGGGAGGCCTCCACAGTGCTTGTCTGTTCTTCTGGCCACCATTCTGAAGTTACCATGTTTGTTCTCCAACCTTCTGCAGAAGCTGAGCATGGACCTCCTGTTCTCCCACTCCCCTGTGCTGGGACCAGCATGGGGGGATTTAGTTCACTGCTCTGGCTTGGACTTGTATTTCAGCAGCCTTGTTACTGAGGCACAAAGCACCAGAGGTCATAACAAAACACAGAGCCCGGGAGTTAAGGGGCTGTTTTCTATGTGCTTTCAAGCTGTTATGGTAAAAACTTTTGTACAAGGTACAGTTCCAGGCTAGGGCTTAAAGGGGATTTTGTGGAGTGCCAAACCTAGCGAGCGTACTTGATTTATACATTTTTACGTGCAAAGCTCGGGAAGGTTTTTGCAGTCACAGGTTTCTCAAGCCTTACTCCTTCTCTGAGTGTGAGCAGGTGATAACAAACTGTTTGGCTTGCATGGATAAGAGAGATTATTTCCTCTCTGTTGAGAAACATTTCAATTCCAGCAGTGCTGGTATGGTGTGATGCTCTGTACTGACTTGAGCTTGCGTTCAGCAAGAGCACTTGGGTGTTTCAGTGTGCTTTAGAGCAGGATAACTGCTGGGGTCAGATCCCTGACAGTCATTAGAGTAGGGAAGAGGAAGCAAAAGTCACATTGCAAAGCCTTGTTACCTTCATGAGGAAGGTTGGATGGTGTGACCTGAAGGGTACCTCCAGAGGCAGGGAGAAAACACAGGATTGTCTTTCACTTGTGGTATCTAACTCCATTTCTCCTCAAATGTACCCACATTTTTGTTGATTTTATCTGTTAACTACTTTTAAAAAAAGAACAGACACATCATTTGACACAAGAGACTGCTGTAGTTCTTGGCTTGTGGTGTGACCTGGAGGGCCCCACCATTGCCCCGTGGGATGAGACTGGCCCATGGTTTGCCTTGTTCCTGAGGAGGGTGAAGGCATCGCCCTGGGGGAGGAGCAGCACAAGCTGCAGCAGGTTCCTGCTGGGCCCTTAGCACCCTTCTTCCCCTTGTCCTTCAACTCAGCTACACGGCATGCATTTGTTTTTCTTTAGCTCCTGGAGAAAACAAACAGCAGAGTCCAAAAAAGACAGGATTTTCTAATCTCCCATAAAAAGGCTATGGAAATTTGAAAGGAAAGGAAGGCGATAGTATCGCCTGCACTGAGATGGCAATTATGGGTCGTGGGAGGAAGTGTATAAAGCCTTATTGAGGGGAGATAGCTGAGGTGGCTGCAGGGGCCTGCATGGTGCAAGGAAAAGGCTGGAGGAAACCCTTATCAGACCTGTTATCCTGTCTCTGTCATTCCCATACAGATTAATGAGCTCCAGGATACCCTCAGCCATGTTCAGACCGGGGTCTGTTTATCCAAAAATAGAAGGTTCTGTCTTGTGCCAGAGTGTCATATTCCCAGGCCAGCAGCACCATTGTGTTTTATTACCCCATTGTATTCAGGGGTTATGTCCAAACTTTTCCTCTTAGCTCCTTAATCACTGTTTTGATGGATGAGCTCCATGAGAAAAGCTGCTGCAGGGCCGCTGTCTCTGCCGAGGACTCAGCATGGATCAAAAAGGTGCTTGGCACTTGTTGGGGCTTGGCTTCCTAATTGTTCTTGCAGCAGCTCTAGGCAAAGCAAGGTGGAGGTCTCACCCTTTCCTGCACAAACCCCTGAGGAAGGAGCAGGATGGGGAGCAGAGGAGCAGCTGCCTTTGCTCTGCCCTCGCTGCCCTGCCAGACCATCCTGAAGGACATTTGTGGGATGGCACTGGGGAGGGTGAAAGCCAGGTTCATGTGCTCGGGAACATCCCCTGCCCTGCTGAAGCCCAGCTGTCCTTCCCACGCCGGTGTGGAGCCGCTGGAGCCTGACAGCAGCTCCATGACCCCGCAGTCATTAATGCTCCCGCTGAAGGCTCCTGCCTGCTCTGCCATTCCCCCCGTGCGATCCCGGGGAATTATCCATATCTCTGACAAGAGAATAGGTTACTAATGCACCAACACAGCTGTTTTGACACTTTTGATGAATAACATTCAATACTATTAATTGGAACAATTGCTTTTCATTTAACTAAATCACTAGAATTGCTAAACTAAATTGAAACGGAATGTAATTTTGCCTCGCTCTCCTTTAATATGGGCCTCTAAATGTCTTCTCCCTGAAGAATTAGTAACTTAATCACCTACCAGTGATAACTGTTTCATAGCCCTCAGCTGGAAGGCTTTCCTGCTAAGCAGTATTGCCTGGGAGTAGAGTGTTATAGCAGGGAACAAATCCCATCTCTTTCCTTTCTCCCCCTCTCTGCTGCAATATTAATCATATTAAAAATGATTCTCTTCCTCTTTCTCTGTTCCAGAAAGATCTTTATAGATCATCATAATTTCACCCCACTCCTTTTTGCATTGTATCAATCACTTGGCATGTCTAACAGGGTGCACAACAATTATATCTGTCTGTTATGTTACCGATGGATTTTTGCTGTCAGTGGCTGGGAGAGGGGCTCTTGTTCATTTTCCAATAAACTTGTCATCCAGAGCACACATCACAAACACCATAGGATAATGTGGGCACCACCCTGACCAAAACCCTTGGAAGTTATGGCTATACAGCAAGTGTTTAGCTGCCTTTATTTATTTATTAAAATAACCCCCAATCAAATATGGCATAAATAAAAACAGCCTGAAATGCATTTGCATTACCTTAAATTTATAAGCTAAAGAGCAGGTCCTCTGGCCAGGAGCTTCTGCAAAAGACAAGAGAGAGTGGGAAAAACCAAGGCAAATTAAATAAAAGTCAAATAGATATAATTCAGAGCACGCTAGATCCCCATTTAGGCTTTGCTTTTTTGCACAGGGTGGAACAAAATGGTCTTGGTTGCAGATTAATTCACCCACCTGTTTTTCAGGTTACAGAATGAACTCAAATCTGCTGCTGGGTTTTTGCCAACATTTCCCTTCAACACTTTTAAGCTATTAATGACAAAGGGCCTTTCCTAAAAGCAGAGCTGTGCAGATTCCTGCAGGGTTCAAGGCTGCTGTCTGAGGATGAGATTCTCTACGCATGTTCCCACTGCAGTTGAGCCTATGTATGTCCCAGTCACATTCCACTGAATCAATGAGTTGTTTTTTAGTTAATGTGTCTGGCAAATTTACATGTCTCTAATTGATGATGCACAGAACTGTGATATTTCTGTGGTGCTTTAACACTCTTTTTCTGTTTGTCTCAAAAAATGTAGGGTTCTATAGCAAAATGGCTTGCTACAATTAGTTGTCTTTAGTTCTTATCTTTCCATGTACACATCTGAAATATCATCTGCATCTGTAGTCTTTTAGTTTTAAGCTGTGTGAAAATTTAATTTACTTCTCTGGGTGTTGGTTCTGTTTCCTGTCAGAAAAATCCCTTCCAGAAAATTAACATGGACTCTGCTCACAAATTGCTGGTGAATACCTGCAGTTATACTAACTGTGAATAATTAAAAGGGTATTTCAAAGTGGAGTGGGAGTAAATATTCATTGACATTAGAGAATGAATGTTAGACTAAGTCACCTAACAGAAAAAAATGTGAAGAAACAGCTACACGATTAGGTGTTTGCTTTAATCAAACTGCTGGAATTTCTGTTGCTGATCCTGTTTTCCTCTTAGCAGAGTTGGATGAGCAGATCATCCTCGCTGTGGAGTGCAGACTGAAATACTGCTTTACTGCCTGCAGGACAGAACTGCACCTTAGCTATGCAGCTGGGCATCCAGTTCATCTAAAATACTATTTCTGTCCTGTTTTTAATGCTCTGTTTCTTTCTCTGTTTCATACCCCACTCCTGTAGCCTGCTCATACTGTGCTGAGTTTCCTACATGCTATGCAACATGCCACAGTCCTAAGGATTATTTTAGAGAGGGAATCATGGCTAGAGGTGGCCTAAGAAGAAAGCTCACTAAAGCCTGAAATTCTTCTGCATATGGCAGTGATTTACAGAGATTCATTGACTCACAGTCTGGCCACTCACAAGGTATTTCTAAACATAACTGAGTTTAGACCAGTATCTGGGAGGGGAAAGGGAAGTGTGATAAAGCAAATGATGGAAACTTGCAGCTAGAAGTGTTTTGGCAGCTGAGGCTGGAGCGGTGCTGCTTGAAAGATGAGCACTCTGTGAATTGAGGGCATCTCAGGAGAAGTAAATCTGCCTTCTCCAACACAGACTGAGCACTGGCCCAAAGACCCCGGGTAAATAAGAATCAAACTTCACTACAGGACATTTATGTGGTCATGATTTATTGGTGCTCTCAAAGCCTTTGAACCTTTGCAGCCCTTTGGGGGAAATGGTGTGTTACAGGGGCTTAAATAAATAAATAAAAAATAAGAAGAAATACATGCCTATAGCTACAGGAAAAACCTATTGTGCCATTTGTTCCAAAAGCCTTGACACGTTCAGGGCTTTTTCCTGAATTTGACTTTTTTTCTTTTCTTTTTTTTTTATAGGATTTTGGTCAGTCAGCCAGTGCTGTAGGAAATAAAACAGCCCTTTGACAGATTCTTGTTTCTCAGTCCCTTTCCCAGCAACTTCCCCCTATGGTAAAGTGAACTGAGCTGCAGGATTCTGATGGAAAAATCAAACAAACCGGCCGAGCATGGCTGAGAAGTAATAGAAAACTACTTGGATCTCAAGGCCCTGCCAGTACAAGTTTAACGTAGTATTGTTCCTTCAGCAAATGTCAAATATCCTTTTCCATTTTCTGCAATGTATTGTGTCCTTGGTTCATCCTCCTGTGAGCAGCCTTTGGTGCTGACTGCTCCGGATGTAGCAGTCACCTCTTAGCAGAGAGTTCCTCTGTACAACCCACCTTGCTGTTCTAGAATTACAGCCTGGTTTGGGTGGGAAGGGACCTTAAAGCTCATCCAGTCCCATCCCCTGCCATGGGCAGGGACACCTTCCACTGTCCCAGGTTGCTCCAAGCCCTGTCCAGCCTGGTCTTGGACACTTCCAGGGATCCAGGGGCAGCCACAGCTGCTCTTGGCACCCTGTCCCAGGGCCTCACCATCCTCACAGGGAAGAATTTCTTTCTAACATCCAATCTAAATTTCTTCTCCCCTCTTTTAGTCCTTTAAACACTCTCCCCTTGTCCTGTTGCTATCTGGCTCTGTAGAAAGTTCCCCTCCAGATCTCTTGTGGCCTCTGAAAAGGTCTCTTTGAAGCCTGGTCTTCTCCAAGCCCAGTGACCCATTGCTCTCAGCCTGTCTCCAAAGCAGAGGTGCTCCAGCTCTCTGATCATCTTTGTGGCTTCCTCTGGACTTGCTCCTGTGCTCCAGGAGGGCACAAAGGCACTTGGCTTAAAATGAAAAATATTAATATTACTGTGGGAGTATTTTAGATGTATTTTTAAACATAATTTTGAGATCGGCTGAAGTTTGCAAACTTCTGAGAGAAATGTTGGAACATTTGAGGCAGAGGGAGGTAACAGGGAGAAGTTTCTTGTGTAAGGGGCTCAGCACAGCTCCTAAATCCACTCTTCTATGCCTCTGCCAGGAGTCTTCCCCTCTGTGGTTTCTCAGTCCCTGGTGTGTTCTGCCTCCTCTAGCTGTTCCAACAAGTTGACAGTGGATGTGAGCAGGGCTGGCTGCCTCTCGCTGGGGATGCAGAGCTGGCTGTGCACTCTGCAGAGGGGGTGTAGCTGGCTCAGAGCAGTGTGTGTGTGTGTCTGTACGTGGCTGAGTCCTCTGCTGTGAGCCTTTCCTTGTGGATCCTCAGAGAGCCTCCCCCATGTGCAGCTCTGGAGCACATCCCTCGTCCTCAGAGCACAAGTGTGTGCTGGCAGTTAATGAGAAACGCTGGAAGCTGAGTCCCAGGAGATGATTAAACCCCACGAGCCAATTAAAAGAAGTGTAATTACACAGCAGGGACAAGTTGTTAAACAAGCTAGAGGTTATTGTCCTTCAAGTCAACGTACTGGAACAGCCAAGAAAAGCCTACCAGGAAAAACTGGCAGGGCAGTTTTGCTTGGCCTAAGGCTTCATTCAGGGACCAGTGGGCTAATACAGCATTTTGCCTTTTGTCTGTGCTCCTACCTGATAAGTGCTTAGGGCAGAGTCAGTCAGCTCAGCTGCCCCCAAACTGTGTAGGGAAAGCTAAGCTGAAATGCTTCCCTAGGCACAAATTCCCTCTGCTGGGGGAACGGTGTGGGCAGATCAGCCAGCCCAGCAAACCCAGTGCATGGCTGGCACAAGCTGGAATGTGTCTGAGGCTGTGGAGCTGTTCCCAGCCGTGCCCCAAGAGGAATTTCTTGCAGAGAGCACACTCGGGGATAATTTATGGAGTCTGATGAGTTCTGTGCTTTTATCTGCTCCTGAGTGTCTGCAGAACTTGCAGCATGACGATAGCACTGCTGGTGGTTGAAAAAGGTTGGCTTAAGTTTTTTGGCTCAACTTGAGTACAGGGAAGAAGGAGTTTGGAATCAGCAGTTGCTGGTGTTGGAGGAAATGAGTCACATCCCACTGCACATATCCCATCACAGGTGTGTGTAAAGCTGAATCTACCTCATCCTGGCTTGGAGTGGTCTTTATTTGATAAGGACCTTGGGAAGTATCAGCAGGTATCTCCAGCTAGTGGAGGAATTAGCAGGAAATGTTAATTGCCTGTCAGTCCCGTGTGTCCTGACCACTAGGTGACATCACACACTCAGAGTATTTTGAGAGCACTTCCAGTGGGAATGTTCACACCTGACTTGCAAGCTCGCTTTTGCTCATGCAAGGCACAAGTCCATTTTTTCAGCCATGTTTTCACTTGAACTCTGTGTGATAATAAAAAAACCTGAACAGTTTGCATTTTAGCATAGAGCAAATGAATGTTCTGAAAATGAGATGGTTTGCTCAGGCAGAAATTGAAATTGTTCTGTTCCACTGTTGGTCAAATTGGTGGAAAACCACAGAAATGCTGCATGGATTTGGCCAAGTTCTGTTCTCAAATGCTCATCTATGTAACCTGTGATCACTAAAAATCCTCTTTTTGTCAAGATGACTGTAAGCAATGGTTTTTAAAATGTCCATTAGTGGGAAAGGGTGAGGCTAAGCCTCACAGCTCCTCTTACAAAATCAGAGTGGCTAAAGGATTTTGCAATTAATTTTTTACCATGCCACAGGGCATGTTTGTTGGCCTGTGTATTCAAGCCTCAGCCTGTAGTTAAGAAAACAAATGCAAAGTTATCATTAGGGCAAATGTCTCCAGAGGACAGAAGTTTCACTCAGCTGTGAAAAGTGACAGCTGGGGACCCAAACTCAGCCTGGGGAAAGCACCTGTAACCTGCTAATGTCTGGGGGTAGGCTGGGTGGGTCCACTGGGGGGTTTTAGCCCCAGCATCCTGACTGACAAAACAGCTGCCCCTGTTGGAAAATCCCCATCAGCTTCTCAGTCAAGGTCAAATCCCCATCTTTTGTACTTTTCTTGGCCGTTATTTCAGGTGATAGATGCACTATTGACTGGCAGCAATGACAGAGCTTGGAATGATGGGGGAACTGAGGCATATTCAACACACTGGCACACAGCTAACTCATGCTAATGTTCAATAATCCTATCCTGCTGCTACACTCTAATGGCTGTGGGCTTGATAGAGCCCCCTCATTGAACTGGTGTATTTCTTATGGGCCTGCCCGCCCATCCTTCATGAATTTTTATTAAACAAAACTGTAAGCGGATTGATTTTGTACTCCTTTATTGCATTTTTATTTAATTCCTTTCAATGGTGGAGGCTCCATCATGTTATCTCGACGTAAATCATGCTGGGGCAGCATGCCAAAAAAATAAAAAGACTACAGGATCATACTTGCATCCAGCGTAAATTTTACTCCTATAACCTTTATTAGTGTAGATTCATTGATTTTTCCCAACTCCCCCCTTCTCCTCCCCATCCCTCCTTTTGGTTAGACTTAGGTCAGAACCTGACAGCTCGCTTTTTAAATAGAGGGGGACGGACTCCAATTTTTAATGTTAAATAATAAAAAAAGTAGTTTAGGTTGATTAAACAAGACCAATTCTTTTTCCCTTCTTCCATTTTATGCCCAGCCAAGAAAATAGCCATGATGCCAGTAGGATCATGGGCAATTCTAGCTGTGTTGGCTGTGGGATTGCAGTAGGAGCTGTGCTCTGGAGAGCAGCAGGCAGAGATTTGCTCTCACATAATCTCTCAGGGTGTGTGTGTGAGGTGGTTTGGCTTCCCTGCCCTTCTCGTGGCAGATTTGCATTAGTACTGAGCAGCATTTTCTGTCCTGAGTTCCTTCGTGTTGCTTGTCACCATCTTTGTGGGGTCTTGAAGCTGTCAGCAGTAATTATTTTTTAAGGTACCTGAATGGGGAGATCCTGTGTCTGACCCTCATGCCTTTCCACTCAAGTCCACCAAAAAACGAGTTTGAACACTATCCATAAATGCACCACCTTTATGTGGCTTTCTATAAAATACAGTTAGTAGATAAAGAAGGCACCAGTAGGTGGCATGGGAGAATTTACAGCGTAGTTCCAGCTGCAATTTTGGTAGACTATAAATTGCTAACTTTAATTTTTAAACCACGACAGTGTCTCCCATAATGCCTTTTTGATTCACTGGATCTCCTAAGCACTGCAGGAGGGGGCTCCACCATCCATGGACTAGTTTGACTATGGGTAACAAAGCAGAATGTTAAAGCTGGCCCCTGTGCTGGAGGGGAACATCTCTTGCTGCCCCTCGTTTCTGGTTGGTTGTTGCCATGCACATTCCTGATCTAGAAGCAGTTGTAGGTGGGATTCACATCGCTTCTTTAAGCTATAGTGCTTGACATAATTGCACAACATAAAACATGGTCAAAAGAAGATGATCTTCCAGAGGAAAATCGGTTTAAATGGAAACAGGAGGTCCCTGGCTTTTCTGAGTTAATGTCACTTGGTTGCTTTGGGTCAAGGCTCACTAACCTAGAGAGGGGCTTCTGACCTAAACTGTCTTGTAGCCAAGAGGCTTTGTCCATGAAAACAAGGCACAATCAGCAGAGAAGCATTTTACTGCTTTGTTTCTGCCCGCTAAGATTAAACAAACAAACAAAAATATTTGAAAGCTAGTATTCTTTGTGTCTTAGTTCTTTGCTAGTACTTACTGTGCTAATAATTGCTAGTCATGGTGGAACTTATTCAGAAACAAAACAAGAAATGTGTTCTTGACCCAAAAGTACAAAGAGTTTAAGTGCAAGATAAGAACCAGAAGGTGATTCACAGGGGAAGCAGCACTGACTCAGAACAATTCAGTGATGTTATGGCTAAACACATGATTTTCAGAGATCACTGAACATCCACTAAGCGGGAAGCTCTTTTCAACATGGCTAAAGTAGAGTCTAAAGGTGTTTAGCCACTTTCTTAATTCAGTTATGTATTAGTCCCTTATGGTTCTCTGGCTCTCAGTGCTACCAGTTTATTTTCCCATACGAACTTGAAAGAAGTATTCAGGTTAAAGAGGGTTTGAAATGGGTAACTAGTGCAGCTTGCTTGGTGTTCTGGGCTGTCTAAAAGAAAAATATTCAGGAAAAAGCCAGGGCCTCTTCAGTCATTGATGGTTTGTGTTATCCTGTCTAGTCCTTGCAACAGATACGTTCCAGATCTTTGTACAAACAGATCAATGTGTGGCTGAATTCTGCAGGGGGCTTTTCATTTTCAAATGTAACATGACGAATGGTTTGCAAATATTTCTGGGCCAATTTATTGACAGGGAGAAAGGTACGACATTTTTGAGGAGGTAGGGGAGAAATGGTGGGACGTCTTCTTTGGTTAGTAAATAATACATGGCAGAAATAGTCAATCTGCATGGGGTTAATGTACTGGTTGTTTATATGGTTAAGAAAAGAGTGTTTCTTACAGGAATCACAATATTAATCAGGAAAGGAAAATGGCAATTGGGAAAGCTAATGACATTCCTGTTGATTTGATTATAACATTAAGATTGTTTAAAGCTGTCATTTCTAATTTTGTTAAAAGAAATAACACAAGTTAGATCCATAGTTTAGTGATTTAGAAAGAATATTTGAAACATCAAGGAGAAAACTCTCAGGCCATTAGAGATGCTCTGCATTTAATGCATGTTTGGGAAGGGGAAATGGATTGCCTCCTTCATGTTAAATTAGCATAGAGGGACTTGGACTGTCTCGACCTTTTCTTAACCTTGTATACTTGAATTTTAGAATGAATTTGCAGGGTTTACCCCGTGAGGGAGGAACAATAAATTGCTGGCTTAGGAGGGAAATGGGAATATATATAAAAGTCAAAGTGGTGGCTGGAGAGAAGATGTGATGTGGCTGTTTTCTGCTCTGACTCTGTTCACCTTTGCTAAGTCACATCAGGTGTTCAAGCACTTTATTCATTAAAAAGCCCACAAATGGAACAGTTTTGTCCCTCAGTCTTGAGAGATTAAGGAATGTTTTGAAGTACTCTTGTGATGTTGAAGACAATATATCATATGAAAACAAAGCTACAGTTACCCAAAATATTATGTTTAAAATGAGTCCTTTTGGTGTGAATGGCTTTTAAAATTATGTTAGACTTTTCCTTTTGTCCTTCTCTTTATGCCAGGGCAGCAGGAGTTCCTACAGGGACTAGTGTTTGTCTAATGTGAACCATCTTACTGGCATTGAAGTCCGTGATTATTTTGGGATGCAGACTGATGTGGCCATACTGACAGAAGTTCAGAAAACTTAGTGGGCATCCTTTAGTGGAGGTGGAGCTGTTGCCTTGGCAGCAAGGCTCGAAAGAGGCAGACAGGTGAAGGTAGAGCTGTTATTTCTGTGGAGGAAAAGCAGCGTTTTGCACAGTGCAAGGTCACTTACAGCTCCAAATGCTTGTGAGCTGTTTTGCTACACACGAGACTGGGACCTCCCAGACCCCGCTCTCTCCCGTTACTGTAGAAATCTCCGTGGGTTGAGTGGAGTTTTGAAGCTCTTTGCCTGTATCTTGTCTCTCTCTGCCCTAGACTCCTTCTTGCAGTGTAATCCCACAGTCTGGCAAGCTCCATAATAAGTGCAGATAGATGAGTGTGTGTACATCTCCATTAACATGACTGTGCAGGCTAATGATGGGGACCTCCTGCTGCTCTCCGCTTGTTTTCTGTTGATTGTTATGTAATGTTCGGCAGCGGGAGGTAAATTCCTCTCCAATTTTGAGGCCCGTTGCAGCATGCAAACCCCACTGTGAGAAGTCACGGTGATTGAGCTTTCGAATCAAGTCCCATACTGGTAACTATAAATCAGGCCTATTATACACTCGGCCCGACAGCCGGAAACCTTCGCACTGCCTGTGGCACGGCGGAGCCGCACCGGAGCTCGTTCTGTAACTGCCAGCACTCTCCGTGCCTTTGAAAGCCTCTGATTGAAATTTGGTTGGTGTTGGGAAGGATGAAATAGGAAAGCCTTATAAACATGACTGTTTAGACTTTGAGAATATGAAACATGTAAGTGAAATAGAATTGAAAGCAAGTTTTGATGTCTAAGATGCCGAGCCTCTGGTGCTGAACAGCAGAAGAACAATAGTGTGGCTAGCTGAAGGTAATCCCCTTTTGATTAAACAATGCCCTTCTCCTTGCCAAGAGTCCGAGGGTCAGAGCAGACCCTAGCAGCTTGGCAAGAGGGGTCCAAAGAGTAGTTTTTAGGGTTTAAAATATAACACAGTATGGTAATGTAGTGATTCTTATAGGCTATATGTAAACGCTATAGGATTTGAATATGGTACCACATTGGTTAGTGTAAATCAGAATATTCAGTGCAGAAGAAGACTTAATGCATTGTAACGGGAACTTCGCTCTCTTGTATTTACTCTCTTACTCCTGCTTTTTACTCTTTACTCCTACTCTCTTACTCTTTGCTCTTACTCTACCCTTCTATCTCTTGGTCCTGCTTCGAGCAGCGACTGCCAGCTCTTAGCAGGACATCTCTACCCACGCCCTGTTATAAACCTCATGCTCCAAGACTAGCCTTGGTTCCAGAGATCTCTCATCTCCATTTGTCCCATCACCGACCGGCCACCTTTGCCACAGGTGGCATGTTTTCACTCCTTCAGATAAAGGCCTGAGGCTGCTCGGGGTGCTGAAGGTCAAGCTGATGCTCAGGATGTGCCTTTGAAGAGCTGCTCCTGCTCTGCAGGCTGGGCTGTGCCAGCACAGGGCTTGGAGGGTGGGAGCTCTTTGGGTGGTGGGGTTTGCTCCAGCTGCTCTTCACTCATCTTTCCAGGCAGCATCTGTGGCCTAGGAAGGTGCTCTGAATAAGCTGCATGCTCCACTTTAGTAAGGATAAAGTGATGCATGTGGGGTAAGGGAGCACTTACAGCGGAGTAATTTGGGCAAAGTTGTAGATGTGTCAGGCAGGAGAGAATGCCAGGAGCCTTCCCAAGCCCTCACAGCACAGGCTGTAGAACCCCTCTGTAAGTCCAGCAAATCTGCAAGTTATTAAAGTTACTGCTCCTTCCTCCAGTGCAATGGGTTGGGTTAAGGCTGAGTGGGCACAGGGCAATAAAACACAGTTTGAAACAGCTGAGCTGGGTTATTGCATGGGTGAAATTCCATGGTCTCTGCTTGTGCAGGGAGAGAACTTAGTTGTTTCTAGGGTTATTTTCATAGATTTCAAACCTTCCATCTTAGGCTTGTTTTCACTTGTTCCATGTCTCAATTTTTTTGTCAGTGTTACTGAATAAAAAAAAAAAAATCAGTGCAGTGTGTGGAAAAGAGACATTTCTGTGAGTTTTATAACTTCTGGGTGTCAAGCTGCCTTCTGCAAGCATGTGGGAAGCAGGAGGATTTCTACTGACTATACCCTGGTCATTTAAATGCTAGGAAAAACATCTTAACAGAATGTAAGCATTTAATTTCTAATATTGCAGTTATTATCCTCAATAGTAGACAATTCTTTGACTCTTGTAATGAATACAAAGCAGCTCAACATCTCCCTGTGGCCAGCCTGAGCAGATGGGTGAACTCAACACAACCTGAGTCGCCCAACTTGATCTCTTAGTTCCTGCAGCAATCTCACACACACAGGTACAGAGCCCACAGATTCAATTCTTAATGCTGCAGCCTGATGCTACAACTATTTTTGGCTTTGTGGAGCTTAGAGAGGGGTTTTGACTCAGGAAGGATGAAATGTACAGTTAAAAAGCAAGGCAGTCAAGATATTTGCCCTTTGTGAAGCAGTATTTCCTTGTGTGCTGTTGGCTTGGAGTTCTTGCACTTTTCCCACTTCACTTTGTACTGCTGAACCTTGTGAGGTTGTTATAAAGCTTAATTAATTTATAGAGTACCTTGAAAATGTGTGGCCAGATCCTCAGCTGGTGTAATCTGGCATGACTCCATTGGACTGAGCAGATCCATGCTGGTGTATAAAACCTGGGAATTTGCCTTGGGAGTACTCTTGCTAAATAGCATTTTGTGCCCAGGACAAGCCCTAGGTGAAGGTTACATTCAGCTCCCTTACAAAAGGATCTGGCCACAAAGTAGGTCCAAATAGTTGAGTGACAGGCCCCCAGTATAAAATTTGTGGTTTATCCCTGTTTAATAGTCAAAGATTAGCGAGCATCCAGGTAGAGATATATGGTCTAGTCAGCATCTGATGGGCTAGTGATGAATGGGAGCTTGAGAGAGGCTTCAGATTAGCCTCACATGCATAAATATCACATGTCAGTGACAAGGACACTGGAGGTCACTGAATTGTATTTGTGCTCATTCATGGCCTTTATAAACTCTGTACTACTTGAGTGTGTTCCCTCCAGGACAAAGGGAAGCATGGTCAGATGTCATTGTAGCTGGAAACCTTGTGATATGTGTTAGTTCTGTGGAGTGCATGGTATACAAATAGGTATTTAAAACATTTATGTGGTCCCATTATTCCCTTTGCCTTCCCCTTTTCATGTTTCTTTCAACTCTTTCCCTACTTCACACCATTTTTAGTAAATTCTCACTTCTTGAAGTTACAGGGGAAAAAAGCTGTCGGATCATTCTGACTTCCCCTTTACAAATGCTAATAAACTCACTTTATAGTGCATTTTCTAGTCTAATTGCAGGTTACACACCCAAACCTTACTTAAGAAGACTTGTAAAATGAATGTTGTAGTCTTGAGTGTATTTTAACTTTCAACAGTATCAGCTAATGAAAACAGCAGTAAAGCAATGATGAAAACTTCAGCTGCTAGCCCAAACCTGAAAAATTAAGGCTGACTCATTCAGATAAGACAAACTAACTCAAGTGAATTTCTTTAGTTTCTAACTTTAAGTGTTAATGGTAACTTCAGAGCTAAAAATGTTAACTCTAAGGGCTGGAAGGATGTTAATTATTGCTAATGATAACTAAGTTGTCATCTTTGGGATACTGGGAGAGAAGTTTGATTAGCAGACAGGCCCAGGGTACTCTTACTGCTAGACTTGTCCTTGCATTAGAACATGTGGATAATTGAAACCTTTCCACTCTGACTGATCTCAAGCTTCATTAATTTGGCTGTCATTGTGTAAGCTGTTGTCAATTAGCATTGGGGTTTTCCATGTTGTTTATTTCAGAAGCATAAGAATAACAATAAAAGCAAGTGCTGGCTCATGAAGCATTTGGAAGTGTTGGGAGAAGCCCCAGTTGTTGTGTTCTGTTGTTCTTTGATGTTAAGAGACACAGAGAGCATGCACGTTTGCTGTCTTCCCAGACAGAGAGCACACTGAGTTTGTGTGACTTAGTCCCTAATCCCCAGAAATTTGTGTCACTTGTTTTATCTCGGGGTTTTGAGAGACCTGGTGCTGAAAGTTTGCCTATTGGAGCCAATAATTACACCTCGGTGTGAACTAAGAAAGAGACCAAAAGCTTCTGGAAAATTCATCAACCCTGTCCTCAACACCTAAAACAGCACCAAGCCTTGGGGAAGAGCTACAAGGGGAAACCTCAGCTGAGCTGAGGACTGGCTGGGATGGAAAGGGGACCTTTGGCTCCCTCAGTGGGAGCCTGGAGGAGGCCAGCAGAGGAGTGAGCTGCTGCTTGTTTGCCTCCGAGCAGGAGGGCAGGGCTGGCAAAATGCAGCTGCCAGATCTGACTGACCTCAACCAACCTAGGCTTGCCTGAGGCCATCTGCAACTGGAACATCTGCTTTCTCAGCACACTTATGGAGCTGCAGAAGGGCAGAGGATTAGGCAAGGAGACACTGAAAATGTAGGAGTTTTGAAATGGTGAATCGTGCTTCTACCCAGCGGATATTTCGAAGTTCAGATAATTTGAAAGTGGAGGCAAAATTGCTCAAGCTCTGGTGAAGTAAAAGAAGAATTGGAGGTTGAAAGGAGTTGATTCAGCATGAAGAGAGTGAGGAGGCTCTGCTGGCCCCTCTGCATGGCAGTGAGGGGGAGATGCTGTGCTCTGCTGTCCCCAGCCATGGGATGACCAGAGCTCAGAGTTCACACAGCCTGCCATAGCGCTGGGATGGCATTGCCCTCCTCCTCTCCCTCTCAGCTCGGGGTTGTACAGAACATTCCCAGTGTAGCTGCTCTGTTTCAGCCCCTCAGGCTCAGGCAAGTCTGGCTGAATCCAATAGATTACTGTAGCACAAATTGTATTGGCACCAGTCCTAGTTAGCGTTGGGTGCAGCGTGTGTGCTGGAAAGGCTCGTACGGCACCCAGCGAGCAGCTCTGATAAACCCACTGCATATTTCTATGGAAATAGGAGCACACTGCTGCTCTGCAAGCAGGGAAATATATTAATATTTTACTGCAGTGACATCTTGTAAATATTACAAGCATTTGTCATGGTTCTTTCTGAGCGAATTTTGCAGCAGTAGGAAGAACAATATTTGAATGAAAATACACTTTTGGTTAGAAACATCACTGGGTATAAATATCCAGGCTTTTTCTATTTTTCTTTTTTTGGGGGGTGTGAGGGTGTGTGGGAAGTATTTCCCTTGGAATTAATTTCTATTTTGCTGTCTCTTTTGCTGTCTCTCACTGTCTGCAGTGCAGAGTGGTCCTGAAAGAGGGAATGCCTGTTAACAGCATTTCAATATCATTGGGATAACCTTTAATTGGTCAGTTTATTATCAGTAATCAAGTAAACATATTAAATATTGATATGAGAAGGGGTAAGACACAATTTTTTCAATAAAAGAATGGTGTACCTGAAAATATGTATATATATTAATTTTGTTCTTCTTTCTCCTGGATCAGATAGCTGAGGCCCTTTATACTAAAACATATGAAAGCCAAAATGGAGATACTTTGAATATTCATAGTTACAACGCGCCCATATCAACATGGTTTTCTTTCTGGACTTAGGAGATTTGAATTTATCACAGGCTGGTTTCTATTGCCAAGGAGGTTGAAGGGGCTTGAAACTGTCAGGTCAGCTTTGGGTGCCAGGGCCACCCAACAGAGGTGGGAGAGCACAGAGATCTTCTTTGAGAACAGTGTTGGAGATGGTACCTAGCAGGGGTCAAGGGCTGCCCTCAGTAATGTCCCGGCTGTCACTTTCTGTTTTCCATCTCAGTCACTTCCCAGTGAAGGTTTGGTGACCAGTTTGTGTTTTCAAAGTAATTATATCATCTAGTTCTGAGGTATTATATACTTGTGGTTTCCAGGCAAGATTTCTGACAGCACTGACTTTTTTGTGCCCAGAAATGGTTTTACACAGCCTGCGTGGCAGGAAGTAGGGACACTTCTTACTCTGAAAGGGACCCCTTTAAAGGTATTCCTAATTCTGCCTCATAGCACCAATCAAAAAGGAAAACCTGTCATCAAATTTAATAACCAAACATCATTTGATATATAGTTATCACTGCAGGATGATGCCTTAATCATGGACATTCCTTAATTTGGAATTTATTTTAAAATACAAGCTTTTAAAATCAGAGGCCTTTTGGCCAAACAGAATATGGAGATATACAGCTTGCTTCCTATTTTACTTCTGACTGTACAGAATAACTACCATAGTGGTCAGGAGTTTATAGATACAGAGGATGCTGTAAAGAAGATATTTGAAGATAAAATATAAACTTGTTGCAAACTTTGGTAGAGCTCCACCTGAATTCAGTTCTGTCATATCAGAACAAATTGCTGAATTATCATTGTTCTCATGATATCTCAGTTTGAAAGCAAAGTACAAAGATTTATTTGTGATTTTTTTCGAGTGAAACATTCTTGACTTTTCTTTTGAAACTACATTCTGGTTTTACTCTCACTCTTTTTCATTAAGTATTAGAGTAGAATATATTGGAATCACAATCAGTTAAGATTTATTTTTGTTTTAAATACACAGAAAACTTAGAATAATTTTATTTATTTATTTTAGCTGGGCTCTAACTGGAGCAGAGCCAAGTTTGGGCATTTCAAAGTTGAGCTTCTTTTTGTTTGGCACAATTCCTGATGGGTTGGTCAGGTCCACGATAGTCTAAATATTGGTGTAATGCATTTTATGCACCATCCAACATACAGAATAATGCTATTACATTGTGAGCTCAAGGCTATTAAGTCTGTTGAACTTGAGGTATGGCAGCTTCCTTCAGCAATGAAATGAATTTGGCATCCCACCAGTTCCTGTGGAAATTATAAGAATGTGCAGAACCCTTCTGCTTCAGACCCTTGGATCAGAACAGAAGGTCACCGCTCATTTACATTGAGGGTGAAAAGGCTCTTCAGGAAGCACAAAAACTCTCAAATGTAGCCATCTCCACCCTTCTAGCTGGAAAAAAACACCTTTTTTGAAAGGTCTCCATGCTGAGTGTTCTCTGGCTGTAATTCAAATGCAGGAAAGCAGTCCTGTGTCTAGAGGAAAACCCTAAATAATGAAAATTTTGTCAGCAAAGTGATATAGGCCGGGGGGAGCTAAGGGTCAACAAAAAGTGAAAAATGCAATGATTAATACAAGAAAGAAACTTGTGTTTTTTGAGCCATAAAATAGATTATATTTGGTTCCTCAAACTGTGATTAGGACAGAACGTAGCTTACACTGCTAATTGCTGGATTTAGTTTTAGTATCTGTGTTCAGGAAGACTTTTTCAATGCAAAAGTTTTTCTCAATGCTGACTGTTAAGGCTTAAATACTGTGTGTGTACATTACAGATCAGTTCCTCACTATCCACAACAGACCTCTCCACCTAAATAAATAGGGAAATTCCACTTATGGCAGTGAAGATAAATAGCAGGAAGATGTGAGCTCCTTTGCCCCAGAAGGACAGTGCTGCTCATAATGTGTGTGCCTTTGCTGTCAGAATCCAGCATCTTGAAACCTCTTCAGGTACTTTAATGAGGGTGTTCTCAAACAAAAATCCTCATTTTTCCAGCTTCAGAGCAGGACTGCATCCAGCCAGCTTGGAGCCCGGACAGTGTTACCACTCACATCTGGCTGTGTCTCATCATTGCACAGATTTAAAACTGAGCCTGAGCCTGGCACTGGCTCACAACTAGACCCGATCTGAAGCTCTGGTCCACACATGGAATGGCTGCAGAAATGTGCCTACTGAATTCAAAGTTGGATTTATCTTTATTGTTTTAGCAACAGCAGCTTTTTATAGCTCTAAAAAGGATTTTTTTTTGCTAGTGGAACAAGCATATATAATGTTCTACCTCATTTATCTGAATCCAAACTATGCATTATGTAAGTGAAAATATGTTGTATTTCCCCAAGTTACGTGAAACAGGAATGGAAAATTTATGTCTTCTCTTAGTGCTAATATGTAACATTTCCTGTGCTTAAATGAGTTGCCTTGATATCTGGAGACATAAGAGGTGATAGCAGTACTAAGTTCAGGAAATCAAAACACAGCAAGGTCTGTTCTTCAGAAGAATTGAGGGGACATGGAGCTGTAAAAAAAGTCAGCCTGGTGCAGAGCTCCCAAGCCTGGAGCACTGAACTGGACTGATGCTGGCTGAAGGAATCATTAAACTGCCAAACGCAATTGAAAAATTAAAAAAAAGTTACCCCCTCCCCCCTCCCCCCCTCAAAAAAATACCAGCCCCCAAAGTTATGAGGTAGGTTAGATGCCTATTTTGGTGCCTACTGAGAAGAATGGGAATTTTTTACTTGCTCTCATGAGGCCCAGCACAAATCCACAGGGGTGGGATTTATCTGAGCTGCAGGCTCTGCCTTGGAGCTCTGTGCTGCCCACCATGAACAGCCAGTGTGAAGCACTTCTGGAATGGGGTTTACTGTCCTCTGTCCTCATTAGAAGAAAATAACTGCTCTGGAAACACCATTTTTTTCCCCTACTGCTCGTGAAGGGGAACTCGATAATGTACCTGCATTTTCCTATTTTATCTCTTTCAGTTAGATGAGATGAATTCTGTGCTCAGCAACTGGATCAAGATACAATGGGAAGTGGGGATGGGACACAGCAAAGGGACTGGAGACCCTTATGGCATGGACACCAGGTTGTACGTGTGTCTCCTGATTTCTTTCAGGTATTTTATGTGCATGCTGTTTTTGAGGAGTAATGTGGAGTAAAACCTGGCAGGATGTGCTACCAGGGGCTCCTTCGGGGAGTGCCCAAGCACGTCTGGCTTGTGCCGTGTACCTGAGGCTGATCCTGGTGGTTCAGTTGAGCTGCATGTGCATAAATTGTGGTTTAGAACTTGCTCCCAATGCAGAGGCAGGGATCAGTGTTTCAGGTGCTGAACTTCCCTTTGAAATCCCTACAAGAAGGATGCGTGCAATTAAGGGCAAGAGCAACCAAGCTGAGACAGATCACAAACTTGTGCACTGTCTTTGAATTACCTTTGTTTTACTCAACTCCCCAAGGCAGTGTAACCAAAGCCTTTTAAAATATCATCAGACAATTCTTTAAATAGTCTGATTTTGCCACCTCCCAACAAAAGGAAAAAGGATAACTTTGAAATGCAGAATTTTAAAGATGCCTGTCTCCCTCTCTTATTTCAAAGGAAAGAATAAGGGGGAGCATTGAGGCTTTTTGTCAATTGGCCCTTATTGAACCATTGCTGTATTTGTAGGACCCACATTAGGTACGGTCCAGGTACTTTGCAGGTAGAGACATGGTGCTAAAAGGATTAACATTTTAGATACAAGGGTCAATCTCTTCCACCCTCTGGATATGAACTAGAGGTGGTGCTCAATTCCTTGTTAGAGGGAAAAAGTGACTGACAGGAAATAGTTATCTGTCTCAAATTATCACACAAATATCTTTAAGTCTGAGCTTCATTCTAGAAGCCTTCAGTGGTCTCTCATTTCACTGGAGCCCCGTACAAGTGCTCTCGTGAGCCAGTGTTGCAGGATCAAGTTGTTCTCAGTTGCAATAAAGCTGAAAGGAAGATGGACACGTTCTCTTGTGTTTATTGCTGGCAATGTGCTCGTGGGTGTAGGCACAGTGCTGGGAGCAATGCCTGCACTACAGGAAGCTTTATTTATTGCCAGTGCTGGAACTACAATCAAGCCTTCCTAAAGGTGACTAATTTTTTTTGTCTTTAATATGTGATACTTCAATTGAACAGTTGTGATGTTAAGTGTGTGCTGTGCTAAATTGGGGCCTTGTTTCTGGAGAGGGAACTATTCTTAAGCTTTTGGTATGTGAAGAGTATTTCCCATTAGATCATAAATTATTTATAGTCATGTCTAGCAAAATCCCCTCTGATTTAGAGTGATGTATGGGAGAGTCAGACCTATAAACTTAGTTAGAATAATTCTTCTGGTAGATCTGGAAATATTTAAACTCATTATTTTTTTTATGGTACTGTAAATTTAAAGAATTTAATTTTTTAAAAACTTGTTCTTTGTGCTCTGTCATATAACTTGGCTGTCAGGGATTGGACCCATACATACCCACTGCAACATTTGGTACATGTTCATCATCTGAGATGGATCAGTTTGGCATGGATCTTATAGCAAGCCACAAAGAAATTGCAGGGGGAGAGACCCAAGTGATGGCATGGTCAAAGTACAACCTGGATGCATGGCTGTGAGGACAAGGTCATTTTTCATTAATTCATTCCAGTCTGTATTTCTTGGCTCCATCCTGTCAAGTGCTGTGGGTATAACAGCTTCTAGAGCAAAGGGTTTTGTCTCTGAGCCTCAGTTTCTCTTAAATGAAACAGGCATGTCCTTGACCTCACCATTATGGAGCTTCAAAACTGTTAGAAGGAAAATGTTGCACCCTAAATCAAACCTGCAGTAACGGGAGGTGCCCTGGGCGTTACCAACCTTTGGAATTCCTCCTGAGTTCCCCCCAGTCCCTCACAGCTGGATGTCAGAGCTTTGGGAGGAGGCAGCACTGCCTCTTCCAGGCTGCTGGCTGAACCACGGCACAGACAGACAGGATGGGAGGTGTCAGGCTGGAAGACCTTGAAAAGAAGTGGGAATGAAAGGTGCTGTGGTTTGCTCCTGTGTGTACACGTGGATCGGTCTTGGTGCGTCTCTTGGGTTTCAAGGGCGTGTAGAGCTCTGTAGCTTCCAGATTATTTGTGGTGTGAGGACTGTGCCAAGAGTCAAAATAGGCTTTTCTGCTTGGAAAGCATCCCAATGTGGCAATACCAACATAAGGAGATGAATAATACAGTAATTCTTTATCTTGAAGGCTGAAAGGGAATTGTAAATAAAGGCAGAAGTGGGAATTTGTGTAGAGAGATCAAATCTAACTCACTGGAGCATCAGTGCCTCAGTTATAGAACAAGGTGGTGAAACAAAGACATTTTTTCATTAAAGATTTCTTTTATCAATGACTATTCCAACAGAAGTTAACAAAAGGAGAAAATTTTAAAAAATTGTTTTGTGTATCTCTACACAGTAATTAAGGGCATATATGAGCGAAATCTGGGTTTTGAGCAGTGGTGAGTGACTTCCTGTGTGATCTGGATGTTTTGGGAATGTAATTTAGGCTTCTAAATCACTCCAATAGTTTTAATATCCGTTCTTTTTCTGTAGAGCTAAATAAGACATGAGCTGCACATTCCTTTTTTTTTTTTCTGGGGGACTTTCTGAGTTTTTACATCTTACAACATTTACTGTAGCCTCACGAAGAAATAGAGGAGGCTGCAGGAGCCTCAAAAGAGCCAGATAATTTGAAGCCTCTTGTTTCTAAGCAGTGTTTTGCTGTGACCTATCACTAGATTTTGCATGGCTGATCAATAAATGGTGTTGCCCCTTCACTAAAGGGCAAAGAGTTGCCTTACCCAGGACCTGGCAATCTGCTCTCTGTTTTGGCTTTTCTTCCCAATATGGTGACAGGAAGGCAGGTGCACTGAACTTCTTCAGAGAAGAAGCAGAGGATGCTGCAGCATAAAATTTCCCCTTGACCCACCTTTCAGATGCCCAAGTTCGGACCTGTGCTGCTTCCCATCCTCCCAGTGACACAGATGGCAGGATGGAGCCAATCGGAAGCACTTGATAACAAAATGGCAATTCATTTTGCAATTCCTTCAGCATTCATGCTAACAATACTGGTCCTGATGGGCTCCTTGGGTATGAATGTAGCTTTCAATATGCAATTCCACAGGAATTACACCACTGCTCGGCTCTCATTAAGTCTGCTTTATTGTAAAGTGTTGCTGAGAAATCCTCCCATTACTGATACAGGACAACTGCTTTGCTTCAAAGAGCTGCCTGATTTCCAAAAGCTCCTGTGTGTGTATCTGCAGGGTTTTTTTTTAATAGTCTCTTTACAGTGCATTATCTCACTTTGTTTATATATTGGACGATAATGTGATGTGTTTAAGTATGTAAATTGCCATAATGTGAGGAAATGAGATGTTAAAAATAGCTATGGAGTGCTGAAGAGAGCAGGGTGGGGAAAGGTGGCCATTGTGGGAGGAGATGCTTTTGGATCCAGCATTCTACTCTCCATCTTTTTAGGGAAGGTAAATCCCCCTTGAAGTTAAAAAAACCTCCAAAAAACCCCCAAAAAAGCCCCGAAAAAACCCCAACCCCCCCCCCAACCAAAAACAAACAAAAAAATCTGGTTACAAGGCACCACCTTCTGCAGGTAAAACAGGTTTTATCTGTTTGCTGTGGGGAAAAAACTCATGTTTTTAAAAACGCCCCAAGTCTGCTGGTCTGCAACAAGGATAACCACTGCCCACACCCCCAGCAACACTCTAATCCACTCTCTAGAGAAGTAACTGGCATCCATTTTCTCTATCCACATGATTTAAACCAGAAGTTAGCAATCCTCAACTGAGCCATGAAGGGAGGCACTGATTTACCTGCCAGAAACCCACATTTTGTCCACTGTTGATATCACCAAGTCTTAAAGCCCTGGACCTGTGGCTAAACTACATGCAGTGCAGCTTGGAGAGTACAAGCTGAGCTCCTAACTATTAAACCCCACTTTTAGGGTTTATGTCCACTTTTTCCGTCTTTCCACTCTTTTTCAAAAGCTCTGGGCAAAAGCAGTTGTATCAGAGTAATGAGGTGGTTTAAATAACATGATTCTTATAGAAGGAATTTGAGGAGGATTGAGGATTTGAGGAGGACTTAGAAAAGGCAGAGAATTCATTCCACTGTGTTTGGGTGGGTAACAGTTTGATGCCAAACTAGTGAAGACAACAACAAAAATAATTTCCCTGTTTCTAGGCAGCCTGTCCTCACTGCCATGGGAAGTGATGGGACCTTTTATGCCTGTCCATACCTCATTTCCAACACTTAAACCCCACAGTCTGTTAACTTGACTCTGTCTCGTTAGCCACTTTCCCTGTAGCTGCCTGTGGAGTCTGAGGAGTTTTATTGTCTTTTAGTTATGTGCTGGAGCTCCTCTTCACAGGGACAATCTCCAACACTGGTGCAGAAAGTGGCCACCACCCACACCTCCCTGGCCCTTCCCTCTTTTCCTGGGTTTCTTTATCTCATGGCAGGGTAACAAGGGACATGCAGGGCCCAGCAGGAGTGACAGCTGGTCAGTGCTGCCAGCTCCTCATGCAGAGGCAGCCCCTTTCCAGGACCCCACAAACATCATCTTCACCAGTGGGCTCAGAGAGATGCTGGTGGTGGCTGTGAATGTCACTTGATGCTCTCATCCATGGGGCTGTGCCTGCTGTCTCTGCTGTAGCCTCCCATGATTTCACAGAAGAGCAAGGCTGTTCCCATAGGAGAGAACCTCCCAGTTGCAGATGTGGCAGCGACATGGTGGTGATTGATGGTATTCAAACCATGAGGCTGTGTTTGGACTCTCGAGCACTTGTTTTGGAGTGGGAAGCATCTGTACCTGGCCTGCAGCCCCAGAGGATTGGTGTGAGAGCCCTGATCATCAAAACACATTGCCTGCTGGCAGTGTGGCATTAAAATCAGTTCTAGTGAAGGGTTCTCTCTCACCTCTTGGGATTTGCCTGTCACACCAAACCCTGCTCCATCCAGCTGGGAGGAAGCCTGGGGATGGACACGGCAGAGACAGCGAGGTCCCCGTGTCCCACTGCTGGGCTGCTGATCACCATATTAATGTGCAGTGTCCCAGCTGAGTGCTGGGCAAAGGACAGTACATCTTTAATTGGAAATAATAAAGGACTGCTCATGGCCCAGCTTGAACTGGGAGGATTTATGTCTCTCCCTCTAGATGGGATTGAAGGGAATGGTATGATTCACTGAGCGGTGTGCACGTCTCCTGATTTACTGCCCATCATTTACATTCCACTAAAGTCAATCAGTGCAGAAGGTCATTCCCAACCTGAATTTTTTCACTTTAAATCTTCTCTGTCCCAGACTTACAGTAAGGCCAGGAAAGACTCTTGGCAACTCAAGCTGGTTTTGAGGTTGTTAATTTTAATTCTCTGATTAGGAGAAAGGAGACTGTAAAAACAAAAGAAAACCAGAAAATGCTTGTGTGTCCATTGATGGAGTCTGTACACGTGATAAACCCAGCAGACTCAACAAATGGCTGGTTCCCTTCTATTAAATCTCTACTTGCATATTTCTCATGATGCTGATTAATTCCTTATGCTCTGGGTCAGCAAAGATAGTTCTGCCAACTCTGCCTGAATCGTGTATTTGGTTGTTTGCCTGGAAGTCTAGAAGTGGTGGGAAGTATCTAAACTTCCCACCCCCCAAATGGTGCTTTGAACACCAGTAACCTGAACATACTCCTCAGCACACTGAAGCTATTCTAACATTTCCATTATGAATCATCTGCCAATGAGTTATGAATCTACTCTCAGTTTACTGGCAAATTGTAATAGAAAATTAGGACCAGACTTAAGTATTGGATGTGCAGTCTGATTCCCAAATCACAAGTGCAACTCAACCTGCAAGCTTGGAAATGGCTTTAAAATAGTTTTATGCAACTAAACACGATGCCTGTTGATTTGCTTATGTAATATGCTGATATTGCATGGGTTTTGACAAGTCTACGTTTAGCCCTGAATTCTTGCTCAATTTATTATAAAATGCTTATAATAAATGGTGTTTGGTTTAGTGAGATTTTGAATAAATAGGAGCTGAATTCATAGAATTTAGGTTGGAAAAGATATTTGAGAGTCCATCAAGTCCAACCATTAATGGAGCATTGCCAAGGTCACCACTTTTCAATACCTCCAGGCATGGTGACTCGACCATTTTGCTGGGCAGAGTGTTCCAGTGCTTGAATTGTGATCTATTGGCTTGATTCTACTTATAATCTGGCTCTGAACAAATAATACAAAATAATATGAGCATCAGTCTGAATTAGAAAGTGAAATTTCAATTGAAGTTGAACAATATATAGATAAAAGTACTCTTGTGGTGTAAAAAAGTACTCAATGGTGTGTCATTGTTTATTATAGAAGAGCAAATAATTTGAAACTTAGGCTTTATAAAGTAGTTTGTGATATGAAAAGAGGGAATCTTTACTTAAAAAAACCATCTCAGATTCTTTAGCTGTTCTTTTCAAGTTTTGAAATTTTGATAAATTATTCATAAAATCTATGGCTGATGATTTCTCATTAAAGGAAGCAATCAGTCTGTACATTCCTGGTCAGTGTGGTGGTGTAGAGCCTGTGCTGTATTCTGGAAAAAAACCCTTGATGAAGTAGTGTAATTCACACACAAAATGCAAGATCAGTAATTGTGTGTAAAATGTAGCACTAAATAGCAGTTTTAAACATAAGCTACACCAGGCTTGTGCAGGTTAGTTGGGATGTGTCTGGTTTATTCAGCAAATGCTATGGTTTGACTATCATTGGATTATAGAAGGATGTGACTTTTAGGAGTATAATTGGCTTTCCTCATTGGGATGTGCTGGTGAAGAGCTCGTTGTCCTAATTAGACAGTTTTTCTGATTAACTCCTGAGAGCAGCTTATTGCTGACCTAAGGCACTTAAACACTTCAGGGGATTATTGCAGCTTAACTGTTAGGGTCATCTTAAAGTCTTTACTGACATCTCTAAACTGTTTAGAGCTCCAGAGCTCACCCGCTCATTAGAATTGTACTGGACAAAAAATAGCCATTGAATAGACCATGGAATGTGAGCAAATCAGGAAGTGTGCAGTTACCTGTGGTGGCAGGTTGCTTTTTGGAGTGGTGTCTCTGCACTGCAACACTAATGAGAAGTCTTAGAGCGGATCTTTTGAATCTTTTAATCAAAACTTGAGTTAAAGTGTTATTGGTCCATGTTCCATCTGATGTTCATTGTATGATGTTGCTGCTGCTCCACAGAAGCATCTCTGGTTCTTCTGTTAGGCTGGCTGTAAAATCCTGACTTCCCAGCTTTCTCTGGAAACACCTCTGGGTTTGTGACAGCAGCTGAAATGCTCATGTAAATGCTGTTGAAGCTTGTGTAAATTGGGCTCTGTGGTTTCTGAATGTCTCTACCAAATTGCCCAGATTCTGACCATCTCAAAAGAGGTGATGTTTCTCCACAATCCCTGACAATCTTTTTTGATGATTCATTGTGTAGGGATTTTTTAGTTTTCCTTAAAGGATTTCATGGTGGTGGGATAAGGGTCTCCTGGGATGGAGGGAGGAGGTTACATTGGCCATAGAGACTGCAGACCACATCTACCCAAGGGTGAGGTTTCTGAGGGTCCCCCTCCAGGCCTTGCTCTCAGCTGCCTGTTCCACCTTTCTGTTGGATTCAGGGTATTCTCGAGGTCTTAGTAGATCACTAATAATTAAACTTCCCTGGACAAACTTTATGCATGTTTTATATATGAAATTGAACTATTTGTACTTTTTTAATGAGAGTATAATTATGTGTCTTGGCTGTGGGAAGGGTTGCCCTTTTTCTTTCTTCCGTGCAGGGGTTATTCACATTTGCATAGAATCTCTTAGTCAAGTAAAAGCTAATTAATCAGGCCAGTGTTATGTGCTGCACTAATGCAATTTGTCTCTTTGAGGAGACTGAAGACAAGACTGTTTTCATTGCTGGGGGTCACTAGAAATCTTGTACAGTTAGCATAAAAATCCATTCAGAACAAAACTCAAACTTAGATTTTATTTAATTTTTATCCCTCCAGATTGCCTACGACTATCTAGTTTTCATTTATAGAATAAAATAAACAAATCCCACTGCCTGATGTTTACACGATGCACAGAGTGCCTGGGTCTTGCTGGCCTAAGCATAATTATAACCAAGCTATGCTTGTGTTTTGTCTATTTTGAGCCCAATCTGTTTTTGTCAGGGGCTGTGCTCTCTCATTTATTTGTACATATAAAAATGCTATTGCACAGTAGTCTTAACTATTTGGGTAGCAATACCCTGTTTCTTCTCCGTACAAGTTTTTCTATGGACCATACTGGTCCAGGTGCCATCAGTTTCTTTGCAGAAGACATAAATATTATTTTGTAATTACATGTAACCATGATCTCAAAGCTTTCAGTCCTTTTGGGTAATGACTGTAACCTGGGCCAATCTACATTCTAGGTGTTTTCTGTCATCTTTGCATGTGAAAGATGAGAGAAATATGAAGATAATGAAATATTAAAACTGGAAGGTAAAGTAGTAAATGGAATCTTAAACTTTTATCTCAGTGAAACTCTAATGCTAATTTATTTTTCAACCTACTGTAATAAGCCTATTTAAAGAATTTGAAAGTGAAAGCAGATCAGCAGAGTAGCTGCCTGTAATTTACCGAAGCTCAGGTATGTAGAGACTACAAATCCCTTGGTGGTTTTGAAAGCTGTAAAATTATTAAGAAACATGTTAGCCTTTCCTGTAAAAATTAAGTAGTTATGGGTTGCAATTTCTATTTTTACTCTTGTGCTGTGTTTCATTTTGATTCTGTGCCAACGGGCTTCCAAAAATCTGGAAGTGTTGTAGTGATCTTCATTATTTGGTAATTTCTGCCGCATAAATACACTCACATCTTTCACCCACAATACAATTAATGCAGCTGAAGGACTGAAAAGACAAATTAGAAAACAGATTTTCCCCAGGATGAATGTGGAGGTGCTGAAGATATTTTCAGTCTCACTTATTCACCTTGAGTGGCTGTGGTGCTGCAAGGGTTGCATGGCCACTTAGCTAAAGTGTTGGAGTGGATTAAGGTCCTGATGTCAGCTGGGAATGGTGACTTCAGGCACCAAATGGCTGTGTCCAGATGCTCTTGGCTCTGCACACATCAGGAACCACAAAGGCAGTGGCCCATCCACAGTAACGTCAAGGACGTTATCACAAATTCCTGCTAGAAAACTTCCTCCAATGATTTAGTCTACAGGACAAACTAAAAAGGAAACTTCTATGAAATGTGCATTCACATGAGAACTATTATTTGATCCTGAATTACTTCATAATGTCAAATTTTGACTACTCTTTTAAGGAGAAAAGTGTAATCTTTAAGAATCAGTGTTAATTCACCGTTATTAACATGATCCCATTTTTAAGATGATTCTGGAATGAAGCACCTCCTTTTCTCCTCATCACAAGTGCAAAGTGTGTATGAAGTGAGCTATTTTGGGGTTGGCTATGGATTAAAATTCAGAAGGGTGGTTATTAGCTTTTGATATTTTCTTGGAAGTTGATGCTATTCTTCCCCATTCCCCTTCCCTGAAGGTTGTAGAGAATGCTGTGCTTAGCAGAATAATAAAAATAAAATAAACACCTGCCCTCAGATTGGTTCTGTGATTGGTACTGCAGCAAAACACAGGGAGAAAAATCCTGTCAAATTAGGTCTTTAAACTGCCAGATGTGCAAGTTTGAGACAAGAAGCAGAAGTGTGGTCTGTATGGTCACCTTACACAAGGTGTCTATTACGAAATTCTAATTCTTTTTGAGAAACACTGGACAGCCATTAGTTCTCAAAGAATTTGGCAGCTCTTCACATGGGTGCAAACTTGCAAAGGTGTTCTGGGAGTCTGTCATACGTATGAAAAGGCAGATCCACAACCCTGTGGACTTGTACATCTGTTCTTCAGTTCTGCAAAGTGGGAACAATGACATATTCCTGTTCCACAGAATGATGGTAGTTTTTGAGGCACTTGTAAGTATTTAAGGACAAAAAATTCTCATGAAATGAATCAAAAACAAAGGCAAAATAACGGTAAATATTAATGAGACCAAATATACTTTAAAAGTATTGTTCAGCTAAGAAAGCGCAAATATTTTGCTGCAGAGTGCTGGATGCTGGAATTGCTGTATAAGAGCATTAACTATGTCTTTGGTTTATGGTTCAAGACCACCCAGTGAGCTACTGGTAAGTGGGGAATGAGTTGCAGAAGTCTCATTTCTGAAGGCTGTATTATATCTTGCCTTGTCTCTGTGTGGTCACCTATACTTGTGTAAATAGAGTAATGAGCTACATCCTCTCTGCAGAGGAGTAATGGGACAGGATGCAAGCAGGAAAGAATTGGTCCCTCTATGTCCCATTCCAGACAACTCCCAACATCCTTCTGGCCATGTCCACTCCACAAGGACAATGTGTTCCTTTATTTGCCTTTCCTTATGTCAGTCTCTCGTGTTTCTCCATTTTCTGTGTGTTGCAGCAGAGCAGTGTGAACAGCTGTAACCACAGGGAAAGTATAAAGCTAGCTATTACTGTCAGCTGAAATCTCAGATCTGACCACATCTCTTTCCTAGGTATGTAAGGAAATCCACCTTGGGTTTAAACAGAGCCCTGGGGTTGGCATTCCAGTGCCATATTTCTCAGGGTGTGGCAGTTGCATGGGAAGAGCACGTGCTGTGTTGACTGAAGTAGAGAGTGCCAAAAAAGTGCAATTAGACCATCTTACTGGCACAGGAAGCAATTGCAGTTTGAGTAAGTATTTCTCTTATTGAATTAGAGAAGACACTATTATGGATGCATCTAATCAGGGATAAAACCTAAGGCAAATTGTCTAAAACCATGAATTTTCTTTCTTTGGAATCTTGTACCTCCATTTTTGTTTAGGTACAAGATTTCTTGAGATCAGCTTAATCCTTTGATTGTGTATCATGCACCTACTGAGTTATACAGAAAAAACCAGAACTGTTAAGAATATCGTCCCCAAATTTTCTCTCTCCCTTCTCACGTAGGCTCATATCCCTGCCCACTTAAAATTTGTGAGCAATCTTTCCTAATGTAGTCTCCACTCTGACAGTAAATGAATTTGCTGTTTATTCAATTTCTGTCAAGCCACTTTGGTTCTCTGTGTTTTACCCATCCTCTCTCCTGTTCTGCACTTCTATATCTTCCTTAAATATGATGATTTACATTTGGCCATGACAAGGGGTAAGTTTAATTTGTGCCATGCTCCTGTGTGTGCCAAATAATTGTCAAACTCTTGAAGCAGAATTGTCCTAGTGACATGTTTCAACTACGTGTTCAAATAAAGCAATGTGTTCTTGAGTGAGCAACGCTGACTCTGTCATACAGGCATTTTTGCTTATTTCCTCCTTTCTCTTTTTTTTTTTTTCCTTTAGATGGGGACCAATTTATAATTTTATGTGGTACAAACACACAGCAGTCAGCAAATCCCATTATTTGAGAGCTGTTTTTCTGTGCACCATTTTGATCCTTTATAGTCTCAGTGCAAACCTGTGGAATGGAAGAGTCCTTAACAGTGAAAAATCACAGTTTCGATTGGAGCTGAATCCTATAGATCAGCCATCAGTATCCAGGGAGGATGAGGTGCTGCAGCTCAATAAGCACTGGAGGTACACATGACCCTGGCATGGGATGCCCATCCATCACTGGGTGACTGATACGAGACCCAGAGCTGCCTCGTAGAGTAAAAGACCCCCCGAGTAAAAAAGATTTGAACTCTTTACAGGGTAGCTCGGAATGAAAGAGTTATCTCTGCTGTTTGCAAACACCATTTCAAATTATGGTATTGACATAATACAGAATATACCAGGGAGGAGAGGTCCCTGCATGAGCTGTCCTACACAGCAGCTTTAAGCCGTGTATTTCATGAGCTTGAGGTTAAAATTACAAATAATGTGTGTAGATATTGTTCAATGTCACTCTCCTTGGCTCACCTTGTTTTTGACTAAAGAACCTGAGAATATGGTGAAATATGCAAAACATAAGAGTACAAAAGCAGCATGATGTTCTCTTGGTGTGAAGAAAACAGAAACTGATGGACCTGGTTATGAAGAACTTTTGACTGAAATGCAGTAAAAACATGAGGGGTGGACAGCCTGGTGAGGAGTGCAAGTCTAGGGATATAAATCCTCATCTTGGCCAGAGGGGCAGGCATTTTCTCTACAAAATATGCAAAAGAACAATGTATTTCTTTAAAATTCATCCCCTTGTTAACTGCAGAATTTAAAACAATAAAATTACCTGGGGGGCAAAATCTGTGCATCTCTATATCTTTCCAATGCTATTCAAGTAAAAATGCCAGTTTTTGCTTCATTCTGTAAATAATGAACACTGTGATGTGTGTGTGTGCACATGTCCAGTTACATCTAATTATCTCTCTAAATACAATGGGCTAAATTGGTCACTGATGGAGACATGCCTCTTCTTGGGCTTGGAATTTTGTTCTTGGAATTAACTGGCCAATGTAATGCTTTTACCAAATCTTCTATTTCCTGTCCTACCAAAATTCTGGGGGGGCCCAAGTGTTTTGCTGTGAATATCAAACAGAGGTATGTTGCCAGAAAAGACATCATGGGAGGTTAATATTTGTGGGAATTAAGGTACATTTCATCATTTGAGGTCAGAGGTTGTCTTGTTTTATTTGCCATAGGATCATGGCTTTGGGCACACTCCTTGCAGATAATAACCAGCAATTATAAACCTTTAAATGTTGTGGGCATGAGACCTTTTTTTCTTTTTTTTTTTTTTTTTTTTTCGTTCTTTTCCTATATAATTTACTTACCCAGAAAAGCTTAGCTCAAATCTCATTTACCATCTGGAATCTGTGTGGTCTAGCTCTTCATTGCATTACTGAATCCAAGAATGCAGAAAGTAACAATAAATTCCTTGAAAGCAGTATATGCAACACAAGGGCAGGGGTTCAGTCCTCTTGTAGCCAGATAAAATTGGTTGCCCACCTTTGCAGGTCTTCCTCAAGGAAATTAATTTTCTTCCTCTTGCCAGTTCAGAGAACTTCTAAATTGTGAAGCAAATGAATAATTTTTCAGAGGTATGAGCCTCAGGGTTACTAGGACTCTAGTCTGAACTTCAAGACTTCGTGTGATCTGTCCTTTTCTGTCTCTTGGGGGCAACAAAAGCTGCTGGAAACTGGTGCTCTTGCTCAGCCTGAGGAAAAACTTGACTCAAATGTCCTGCATTTGTTCTGCTATCACTCTTGATCAAGCCCCTCATGGTGCACAGAGTGAGGTGAGGAGGGGGTTCAATGAAACTGGTTGTATTTATCTTTGTGCCCACATGGATGAATGGCCAGATCAGCCTGGGTGTTTGGCTCTTTCAGTTATGTGGCAGTTTGTTCAGCTGTAGCTTCTACACTCTTCCTGTTTCCTTGATAAAATCAAAGATCAAACTGGCTTATGATTTTCCTCTCTGTCCACCTTGTCCTTGCATGACCATGAAAGCTGAAGGAGGAGTTAAAAAGCATAACTTGATATTGATTTATTTATTTTAAAATATGACCAGGGAAGCGGATGTCCTCTTGTAGTTTATAAAAATATATTAATTAGCAATCTTGACTCATACAGAGAGTGACTGGGAAATTCACCTGTCAGCAAAGTTTGAAGGGTGCTTTAGGAACCAATATGCCTGCAGAATATAAAGGAAAAACAGAGCTTTCCATCAATCTGCAGGGCTTAGGCTGAACTGTGACAGTCCTTCCACTCTCTCCTCCCCTCAGGGTCTCACCCTTCACAAACATAGGGTTTATTGCTTTAAAAAGCCACCCACACAAACTCTTCTGTCAGGGTGCTGTGCCTGGGGAGAACTGCCATGGTGACAGAGAGCTCTGGAGCTGATCCTGCAGAGCTCCTGGATGAAGATCCATCACCAGCTGACTGATATGTGACCCACAGGTACCACATATGTTACCTAATGACCAGTCACTTAATTATAGGCTAGGTGACACGTTTATAAGGGTGAACTTTAGAGTGCTATTAGGGAATGGACAGATGAACTATACCAGTTCCCCTCCGGGTAGATTTCACCCAGACTCTTCTGCCTCTGTGGACCCATTACACAGTAATTAGGGTGGTTTTTAAGTAGGATGCAAGGAGTTAAATGACTAACCTTATTATTGCTTCATTTGTCACTGTGGTAAGTGCCGCTTTGGGGGAGGTGGATTGGAAGAAACAGAGAGACAGAAAGAAAGAAAAGAGAACATGAGGTGTAAAGTCTCTTCGTTCCTAAGTCCACACATGGAGAGCAAGTTGAAGAAGAAAAGTGTGGATTTTCCAAAGCTAAGACTGGATAATCTTTGAACAATCTGATTTTTTGCTTTAACAATTGAAGTACCCACAAAGTGATGTCAGTTTCATGATGGTGTATGGTTATCATGGTGCTTTTGTACTAATAATTTCTTTTCTAATTCTAAGAACAAAATCTGTATCTTGTAGACATTCACTGAGGTATTTTCAGAATATATTTTGGGTATTTGTTTTTAGTTTTTCCTACAGAAAGAAGTAGGTGAGCACAGAGCTGAGATACAGGACTCTCCATCTCCTCTGAGCTGGAACATAATCACATCTTTAAACCAAGTTGCTTGGCCCTCTGTCCTGTGTGGTGCTGTCCCAGGGTTGTCTGGTGTCCGTCCTCACTGGTGTTGTGGCAGCTGCTGCAGTTGTTTTCTTGTTGGAGTGTGGCAAAGCTCCAGCCCTGCCCTTCTCATGAGCCTTTGATTTAGCAACAGGGTGAGCGTGTGCTGATTTACTGGCTTTTCTCACGCACGCCCAAGGACTCAAATATCCACAATTGCAGCCTGTCATTTGCTTCTGGGTTACTGGGGAAGAATTCACCTTCTCTGCAGTCTTTGTGCTGGATGTGTCAGTTTTGGAAATGTTTTTCTAATTAATTGCGTGGGGATTTTGTTGCAGAGGGGAAACGAATGGTCGTCTTCATTAATCTGGGTTTAACATCCAATTGTTCTTGAAGTCTTAAACATAGCCTTGAAGCATGGAGGCATGTGAGTCACTTGTTGGTTATAATGCCAGCTGGTTCTTTGCAGTGTTTATACGTGGAGTGGCTGCTTGAGGACAGATTTTTACCAGTGCCCTCAGTTTCCTTTCATTCACTCAGCTGAGTCTCTTTTCAAGTAGGAATAGTTGGAGGAAAAAGCTGCAGGGAAGATTTGCCTTGTTCTTTAGGAGATAATAATTGCTGAAGGGTATTGCTAATTGAAGGGAAGGAGATAAGTTTGAACTTCTCAACCTGTGCTTTGCCCCAGCTGGCTGGGAGCCAGTTCTGATCCAGGAGCAATGGAGGTGGTTTAACCAGTGATATGTAAGAGCTAATGTGTCCTGCTAGGATAAATGCAAGTGAGCTGGATGTAAAGATAATTTTTTGTAGAGCTTTATATGCTCTAGCTGATTGATCAAGGGGAACACAGTTATGCCCCTACTGTACCTGTGCTGCAATGTACCTAATTTTCTTGAAAAGCTGAGGCCTTGGAGGTATTACATGTTTCATTAAATTGGCCACAACCTTAATTCAATGCAGGGGGGTTCTTGTCTCTTCAGGATCAGCCTTGTGGCTCAGAAAAATGTGATCATAGATACCAAAACCCCTGAAAGTTGGCATTATTTTTTCACTTAATTGTGGCAGTGATTACTGCTAGCATTTAAAGGCTTTAGAAACATTTGAAGATTCTTTGCCCTTTACTTCTTCTAACCTTTGTTTATGAAAACGGTAATGGGAAAGAATTAAATGTTAAAAGAATATGTTAGGAGTTCTTCCCTCCCTCAAAAAACCCTGAAAAACAAACTATGCAGAAATACCTAGCTGTGACAGGGCAGACAGAAAACATGTGGGGATCTCAATCAGGTTTTGTTCACCAGGACATCAAGGCAGACATGGATTCTCTCCCTCCTCCACCCTTTAATGTGCAGTTATTAGGTACAGGATATTTTTCTTTAAATTGTCTTTTCAGCCCTTCTAAAGAGCAGGGATGTACTTAGGAGCTCCAGCTGTTCAAAGTATCTGGTGATGACTACCAAAGTTTTGTTTTATTTCAACTTACTTTCCTCTTTCCTTGAGGTATTTTAGGGTGGGATTTAGACACCCAACCATACATGCCTGCTGCTGTTTTTGTTAGCTGATGCCAGGCTGCTTCTTTTACATCAAAGAACCATGAGTTTGCTGTGGGTTCCATTTCATCTGTACATCCCACGGCCCACCTTTGTCAAGTGGAAATGCTGGATCCTTTATTGGAAAGCAGAGTTGAGTTTACCACAAAACATCACCATGAAGTTGCCAGGCTGTGCATGCCTGGGCTGCCACAGCAGCTGAATATGCAGCTGGAAGGGTGAAATTTCAGTTTCTTTAAATAAATGCAATAGAAACAGTTTAAGGAAGATTGAAATGTACCTCACCTTTCAGCTTTTTTTTTCAGTATAGTTTTATCAATGTTCTGGTGGCAAAGCAGAGCTGCTGTGAGTTTCATGAAGCTCCTGTGTTCAGCTGAGTTCTGAGGACTCAGCTCTGCAATGATCAACATCAGTAGCTCAGATTTATGGAGAGGTGGTTTTGCAACCACCTTCATCCTCTGTGCTTGCTTTTTAACTGGCCTCCCCTGAATATGTTTCATATTTTATTTCTGTTTCCTTAAAATAAGAACATTTTTGCCTTGTAAAAGACTGTTCATGGAACATGGACCTAATTCTGAGCTCAAGTAGCCGCACTTTAAATTCATTCTAAGATTTTCACAGTGTCCTTACTAGAACCTTTGGCAGCTTTTTCCATTTTGGCTTCTTTGGGTTCAGATTCTACCTTTTATACTGGGAAAAGTGCAGAGAGAGAGAGAGAGAGAAATCCTTTCAGAGCTGAGATCAAAGGAACACAGTCTGAATGCCATTGCTGTCTGCCTTCAGACAAACAAACAGCACATGACCCCACACAAACCAACCAACCAACCAACCTCTTATGGTGGTGTAACTCAGTTAAATCACTTCATCCATGGGGAAATGCTGTTAGATCTTTGAGTAGCTGCCTCTCTTGCAAGGTGTAGTTGGACCTGGTGTTACCCTCTGCCACTGCTCTCTCACCCATAGTGGCTACCTTGCCACTCATTTCCCAGAGCAGTCTGACACTGGAGTTTCCAGGCAGCTCTTTTAGCTGCTCTTGACCTCAGAATACCAATATTTCCAGCCCTGGGGTGAAGATCCAGCACAGCAGTGTGATTTTTGGGCAGCAAAGTGCACATGGGGCAGGGTACTGGGAGGTGAATGACCCATATTGGAGGTCTGGTGATGAACCTCCACTTTGTGTGTCTCTTATAATCAATTCATCAGTGCTTCCCAGCACAGTGTGACCACTTCCACTGCCCTGTTTGTAGGGAGACTCCTCTCTCTGGGAGAAGGGAGAGAGGGCTGTGGTGTGGTCTGGGTGCAGCTGGAGCACGTCTGCCCACAGGAGCTGTTCAGCAGGTTCCACCTGCCCCACACTGAGTCCCTCTGGAGCAGTGGAGCAAGGTGTCAGCTGAGGGAAAATCCCCCAAATTAGCAGATTTCCCTGAATTCCTGTCACTGAAAGGGGATTTGGGGATTCCAGGCTCCAGGGACTGCCTCTAAGGGTGGTTATAGCAGTATTATATTGTCCATTGGCAGATGTGGATCAAACAGGTAACGTCAGGTTTCTGATAAATATCCTGTAGCATGACATGATTGATTTCAACTGTCAGCTATGATTAGGTGACTCTTGGGGGCTATAAAGTAACTTTTGTTTTTTAATTTTTTTTTTTTTTCGTACTGAAGTGAATTCAGGAGCCGATTAGAGTAATTTTCTCACAGAAATACGGAAAAATATTTAAAAAGTTGTTGGAAAACTTCGGTTTCTGGTTGAAAAAGTAAAAACTCTTTCAGTCACAGCAAAATACCAGGAAATAAATGTTTATGTGTTGGTCTGATATTGCAAAATCATTGTATTCCCCATCCTTATTCCCAAAATAACATTGCGTTCTCCAGCAATTTATATGTGGGAATATTTGCAAAAGACTTACAAGCTTTTGAGGTAACTGTCATGGAAGGTTTTTTGTAAAAAAAAAAAAAAAAGAATTATGGCATTTTTTGAATAGTGTCCATCTTGAAGTTAAAAACATGTTAAACTTGATGTCACAGATTATTTAACATGAACAAATGATTTTAAAGGAAAATTAATTTTGCCTGAAAAGATTTTGACCATTGAAAAGCCATAACTTCTCTTACACTTGAAACTTGTTTTGATATACTTAACAAAACAGCAGGGCATTTCAAATTTCTGCCATCAGATTGGACTCTTTACAGACATGCAAAGTAAAATTCAAGATTCTCATGGCAGAAGGTTTTCATTTTATGTTTGGAATATGTGGAATGATTTTACTTTTGCCTATAGCCCTAACATTAGAGATGGTAGGGGTGCCCAAACTCCAGGTGAAACCACCTGGGGTAACTGATACTTCTAAACCTTGTGTTGCTGGCCATACAGGGAAGCTGATGCCCATTAATGAACTTGGCAAAACAATTAGTAACAACCTTCCAGGCTGAATTTTATGCTGAGTGCTGTGTGCCCCTCAGCTGTTTGAAACGTTTCCACATCCCAAGAATGGATTCAACCTTAAAAATTATATAGCTTACCTTATACTAACATCTACAAATTAACGAAAGTAGATTTTATTTTGCTGCTGGGAAGGTGAGTGGGACAGGAACAGAAGCAGGAGGGAGGGCACAATGCAGTCCTGCAGCTGCTGGGGTGGCTCTCTGGAGATGTGGAGAAACCTGAACCATGCAGCACCATCAGGAAATTCCATGGCTGAGCTGGAAGCTGGTACCCAGGATCTTTGGGGTCGGGAAATTAATTTCACATGACTCTGAAATTTGCCTCCTAGATAAATAGTCCAAGCACTCTGAAATGAGCGTGTAATTTAAAACAGCGCGGGGTATTCAGGGAATTAGAAGCCAAAAAAATAGTTGAGGTGTGGGTGGAGAAAAAATGCAATTCAAAACTGTGATTTAACAAAGAAAATCTAGGACTAAGGTGTTGACAGGAAAATTCAGGCAGTTATCAAGTCCAAGGGTGTCAATGAAATAATTAAAAGCATGCAATACGAAATGGCCTCTGCCTGCTGTGGTGGATGTGGGGTTGCCCTACCTGCTCTGTGCTGCTTTTAAATAACACCAGCATCAGGGTTTGGACTGGGCCAGGACTCACAGGAGTTCTGTACTGGCCTCTCTTTTATTATTTCAGAGCACTTCATTACTGAGGCCAGTCTTCAGTGGTGACCTGGGAAGGAAAGCCATGTTTGACCTCCTGCTCCTGTTGCCTCCTAATCAAGGAGTGCTGCCTTGAGGTGAGGAGATGAGGGTGGGTGAGAAGTTGCAGTGAATTGGAAAGGGAAGCCTGTTGCTCATGGGGAGGTGTGTTACTGTCCCTGCTCTGCTCTCCTTCCTTGGAGAAGGTGCCTTTTCCATCTGTTCTTCGTGGGACCAAGTCCTGCGTGTCCCCAGCTCTACAGGAAGTTGGTGGCTCCTGTTTTCCATGCTGTTTTTATGAACTTCATGAATGTATCACATCTTACTGTCTCATCATTGCCTCATGAACCCCCTGAAATGGGACCTGGGATGGGAAGGCTGCTGGAGCTCAGCTCCATCTCAGCACTTCCCAGTATCCTTGTGGGGAGTGAGCCAGGATGAACACCGGTGCCAGTGCAGGAGGGTGTGGAATAAATTCCAGCCAGGAATGAGGGGAATAGGATAACTTGGCCCTGAGGATGGGCTTGGTAAATACTGAGCAGGTCTCAGTAAGATCCAGCTCCGTGATTCTTGCACCTGTCATACAAAGGAAGTTGTCTTGTGTGCTGTTACCTTCTTGATAGATACTCTCAGCAAAATTAATTTCTACTCTAGCTGTGAATTCCAAGAAGGAAAATAAATTTGTATTCAAACTTACAGGTATTTAGGGAAAAAATAAATATTTGGAAGCATCTAGAAAACCCTTGCTTTTGAGAAAAGTCGAATGCATAGCTTTAACCTCTGCTGTAAATCATCTCACCCCTCTGGGGTTTGAACTTTTATCAATTTTTGAAAATGAGCTTCAAGTCTGTTCTGTATTGATCATCTACCCCATGTCAATAATAGCTGTTGTGAAGGTGAGCCTTGCTTGAAATTCACGTTAATGGTATTCATGGAGGAAGGAGAGAGGGAATGTGTGTGTACAGTTAGAGATTTATTTCAAATTCTCCAGTTAAAATCTTTAAACAGTAGTAGGTTGAGCATTATTTATGGTGTTGCTGTTCTGTAGGCCTTTGATTCTCTAGATCTGTTACTCAAAAGCAATTTTAGTTTTTATTTTAAATCAAAATATCCCAAAAAAATATTTCTTATATCATATTCATAATTCTGTTGAGCATCCCAGCAGAAAAAGGATAAAGTCACCCAGAGCCTGGTTAAAATCTCTTAAAGAAAAATTTAAATCTACCACAGCTTTCAAGGCCCTGTCACAGGACTTTAAACACAAATAATTAACTATTTGGTTTTGAGGAAAACTGTTTCTTTTACTTAAACAAGAAAGAATTATACACTTCTGGAACTTTTTGGAGTTCTTATTGCTGGAAATGAAATACTTGGATTATAAAAAAGAATCCATCCATTTTTCTTATTTCCCAAACAATAGTTTTTCAACCAGAACAAGAAAAGCTTGGAAAGTCAATATCCACAGAATTTCTTTCCTTAATTTCCTTACAAATTTTAAGGAAAAATGATATTTAACCAGCATTTGTTGGAATTCCAATTGAAAATATAACATTTGCTGCCCTTCTGAGCTACTTTTTTGCTGCTTCCAATACAGACTGATAAACCAGTTACAAAGCTGTTCTGCTGCTCTGCTTTGAGCCCTTTACAGGAGTCCCACTAATGTGGGGAAACCCATCTTTGTGATAGAATTTCATGGAGTGATCAACCAGACTGCAGTTCTGGATTGAGGATCTGTTAGGCATGGGATAAATGAGATTAAACCCCCTTGATATGGGATGTCTGGTGTTTCATGTCTCTGCCATATAGTCCATATACAGCGAAACAATCTGTGGGGTGTGTGTAATATTTTTTTAACTGAAAGAGGATTTTGCAATTACTTTTCCCCTTTCTATTTTCTGAAAGCAAATAAACAAAATCCCGAGTGTTTTAATTTAAATATTTATTTTATATCTCTTCCTAAATAGATTTATTGTTGTTGTTGTTGCTGCTGTTATTATTATTAAGAGAGGAGTGCCAGTCTCTTTTCTGTGCCTGAGAAAAGCCATTAAAGTGGCGGTTTGGAAAGTGGGGAGCAATGTTTGTTAACATGTACCAGGGTACTGGTTTGATATCAACTTGTGGGAAGAAGGAGATTGGGTGAGTTGGTCAGGGCTTGTCCTGAAGTTTTGGGAGTTTGTGGAAGTCTCTCATGGGGTTGCTGAGCTGATGGCAGAAAATTGTGGATGAGTTTACAGAGGAGAATGAATATGGCTACAAATACGTATTCATTTGGTATGTTATATATAATCTATTTTTGTATGTTATATATAATGCATTGTTATATATTTTTATATATTTGTATGTTATATATAATGCATTGTATGTATATAAAGTTTGCAGTACATCTTTATATATATATTTATGCTCACTGATCTGCATATTACTAACAAAACCAACATTATCACGAAGTGGGGTTGAACCCAAGTTAGATTTTAGATAATCTGTGAAAGGAGTTAATTAATTGTGGATCGTTTCTCCTGGAAGTCCACGGTGGAGAGCCCTGTGGTAAGAGACATCACCCCAGCAAATCAATGTTTCATTAGCATGTCTATGGGAGATGTCTGTTCTGTTTTGCACATAAAATGAAACAAGAGCTTTCATCTCCCTCTTTGCCTCACTCTGCCTTTGAGAGCGAATAAGTGGCTTTGTTCATTAAACTCCAAACTTTCACTGCTGTACATCCCCCTGCGCTTTTTTTCCTCTTACTCTAAAGCTCTCAATTTAAAAGGAGAGAACCTCTATTAAGGACAAGTGTCAGGTAAATGTTTATTTCCATAATGCATTTGTTAAGGTATAAATAGAGGGAAATGTTGCTGCAAGGTCTGGAATTTACTTTCCATATTTGTGCTCATGAACTTCTGCATTGAAGTTTCTGCAGAAAAGTCAGGCTCTTTGCAGTACTGCTTTTCAGCATCAGGAAGACTACTGAAGGCACAATTATTTGCATCTTTTAGTCTGAAGTCTGGATTTTGGCAGTGCTATTTCCTACACTTTCCAAGTTTAGTCAATAATTTCAGGGAGGAGGGCAGATGGCAGCAGTGTTTATACAGGTCAGGTGATGCATCTAATGAAAATAGACTTGAAATATGTCAGATATGTTCCAAACATGAAGAAGATATTGCAAGAAGGGAGTTTCAGTCTGTTCCTGCTCAGAACTGGTTTGTTTTGAAGCCTTGCCAAATGCATTTTATAACATGCTTGTCTATCCTCAGCTGTCGGAATCTTAACAGGCTAACTCTAACACCACCTAGATTCTGGACATGATGAAATGATAACTATCAATAGCATTCTTTATAATTATCTCACTAAACAATTAAGTAGTTGTTTAGTGTACAATCATAAGAACACATCTTATTTGGCTTAACTACAGAAGTGTCTGTTTAGTCATCTTTTAGCTTGGTTATGTAGGTGTAAATCAAGGTGCAAATCAATATCATAAAGCATTTACCTACTTTAAAATAGTTCTTTGGACATTAGAATTAGGCCAGTCCACCATCATATAAGTAAACTGTCTGTGATTCTGAATAATTTGGTATAATTCTTAGCAGTCACGTTTCTGATCCTTTTTCTTCCATTATTCTTGTGGGCTTCAGCTCATTAACCAATTATGGGTCCATTAGCAAGATATTGGTATTGTGTGCACTGGTGCCACTTGTCATGACTTAAAATTTTGCATTACCTGTATATTTTCTTCTAACCCTAGTTCCTAGGTTCATGTTATTAATGAGATTCTTAACTACATCTTAAATAAATTCCAGACCTGCAGGCTCTCAAATGTAGATATGTAACTCAAAAGCACCCTGGAAGATTAAAAAATAGAAAGAAAAGAGAGTGAGTCTCAAATCTCATGATTTTCAGGGCATGACTCTATTATTGTTGAATCCATTGGTTTGGCAATATTTTTCTTCTAACTGAGCAAACATTAAATGCCCAGGTTGTGTCTTGGATCTGCTTTCTTTGTGCAGCACATGTTCACTGTGCTGATAAGAGTGCTGAGGAAACCTAAGAGAATACTTTTCCCCCCCTTTCCTGTATTCTGCTTTTGGGAAATAACTAAAAGTCTCAGCCCTGGCCAGAAATTTGGCTGATACACAGATATTTCATAGCAGGTTTTCAGGATGAGGCCCTACATATTCCCAAAAACAATTGCAGAAGAGTTTCACTCTTTCAAATGCTTGACTCTTTTGCCCTTTCCACACAAGGTTCATTTTGAATTCTTTTTTCTGGGCCCAGGTAAGTCTTAGAGGGAGAGCTGTTCCTCATGGAGGCAGAGACACATTTGAAATGCAGATGTTTAAAAGTCTTTGGCTTTGGTTTTTATAAAGGTTGGGGAACCTTAGACCTGTTTGTGCTTAGGTGTCTGCTTTGGCTTGAAATTTTTGCAGCAATGAAAAGAGAAATCATGGTACTATGCTTTCAGAAGTAACCTCTTCTTCCCTTGGAGCATGTCCATTAAGAGATTCTGTACCCAGACCTTACAAAATCTGTCTGCATAGGTTTAAATTGAGTAAGAGGGATCTTAATTCACTTGCTGGTATTTGCCTTCTCTTTGCATACAGTAGTTTCATAGACTGGTTTCTTGATTGTCTCTTTTCTCTGGTTTTTCATCGGCACGACCACTTTTGTGAGTAGTTGCTCTTTATTTTGTGTGACTGAATTGAGCTCTTTGGACTTAAGAAAGATGCTGCAGTTGAGCCTGCTTCTGATCCAGGGGGAATATTTCCAGTGGATTTTCCAGGCTGGGGAGAGGTACAATTAGGTTTCTTCCTGTCCCAAACAGGCACCTATGGCTCGATGATTAGATGGAAAATTGAAGATCTTTGGCAAGATCAAAATCTCAGCACCAGGTTCTACTCCACCTCACCCAAAAAAGGCCAGGTGCTTGTTGACTGAAGCAGCTCCTCAGCTTGATGGTAACAATGTAAGTTTGGAAACAAGGACTATAATTAACCATGACTGTATTATTGGATGTGTGCGTGTGTAATTAACAAAGCAGATATTTTTGTGTATGTGGCTCTACTTATTTGCTCATGAAAACTCCCCACCATTTTCATCAGCATATTAAGGTTAATTAAAATGAATTCTGTTTGTATTGACTGCCTTTTCACGTATGCAAAGTCTGTGCGAATCAAGTGTATGGCCGGGGCCTTCTTCCCTATAAAATCCATAATGTTTGCTTTCAGAGCTGGGGGAAAAAGGAATCAAAATTGCAGGCTGTTTGAAATTTAAATCAGAGCAATTCTGGTCAATAGTATCAAGGTTATGGTGCCCTGGAAGGTTTTGATTAGGTGCTGCCAGGTGCATGCTGGGTGACAATGACATTAAAGGTCAGCTGAATGGAGTTTTAGGATTTCATTTTGGTTAATGTGGGATTCCTGGTTGAAAAAAAAATAATGGAGTAGAATCTTAGAGTAGATCTGTACAGGTTTGTGGATGGTGTTTGGCTTGTGCCAAGGGAGAGCAGAGGCCCAGTGTTTGCACTCTGCTCTTGTGAGGATTCCCCAGCTGAGATTAGAGCTTCCTTATGTTAAGCCCTGAACAAACACATAACAAGACATAAATGTTGTCCTGAGGAGTTTGCAGCTGTAAGGAATGGGCCTGATAGGCTGTGTGAGAAGGGAAGCACAAGCACAGGAACGTGGGGTGACTGCATGGGTGGTGTTGCAGGCTGTGATCATGCAGGGGGCTCTCTGGAGAGCTGGAAGTGAACCCAGTGTCCCTAACACAGCACCACAACTCTCTGCCTGCACTCCTTCCAGTTTCTTTCTAACTCCTGGGATTCTACCAGATGCTTAAATGGTTACAGACTGAATAGACTGTTTGGGCTTTTGCTTGATCAAACAGCATCTTCATGAAACTTTATCTGAAGTCCACACTGATGCAGCATCCACTGGCAATGTGTATTACTTGAACAGGATCCCAGCCTTGCCAGGGCTCTCAGGTGGGTCTGGCTGTACCTCTTCCTTTAAAGTGAGCGCTTCAGAAAAGCATTTTAAATTGTAGAAGATGTGTTTTATTGGATCACAAGCTAGGAAAGTATATAGAGGCTTTAAAACAGCATAAATTCAGATCAAGATCCAGATTTGACTTGGGTTAAAACAGATTCAATTAAGGACAATATAAACAAATCCTCCTCTCTTTGCTCTCATGCAGATAGATCTTCTTCAGATTTGCTCTGATGTTAGTAATTCATTTGTTTTCTGTGTGACAGTGAGGTCAAGGCAGTCCTTTTTGAGTATCTATTTCAACTAATTTCATCCATCCCCCTTCAAGGACCCTGTTATGGATCCCTCCCTGCTGCTCTCAGCTTTGCTCCTGCACAGGCTCCTGCTTGTCTGTGGGTCTCACTCTCTCCATCCTTTCTGCACTCCAGGGACTGGGCACACTCAGTGTCTCAAGGGTTGGGATCCTCTCCCATGCTGCTTTCCCTGGCCCAAGGCAGGTTTTTGTGGGACAGGGTGCCCAACCCCAGCTTTTCAGAGCAGCATCACACACAGCCAGCCCTAAACAAACAAAGCCAGTGCTGTCTGTCACATTTACCATTTAATTTGTCCGTGTTGGACTCGTGATTAGCACAGTGGGAGGATGTGATGGCAGCTCTTGCAGCTATTGCTGCAGACTATCTGCAGGCTCAGGAGAGTACTTCTACATGGCCTCACTCTTGATTTATGTTCCTTTGCTTTATTCCCCAGGGAGGGAAATCTCTACAGGGTGTAAATCAGATTTTTTTTTCCTTCCTTTTTTTGCAGAGACTCGGGCTCATAATTCTTTCAAATGTAAATCTGAACATAATTCTGCAGCAAGAATGGGTTCTATGGCTAATCACGTGGCTTCAGGCTTTATATCTCTCCAAAGCTTCAGGCCATTGCTGTAGAAATATACAGAACATCTTCCAAAGAATAAAATAGTAATGTCCTGTATCATCCAATTGCTTTTTCATAAGCCCTTGAAAAGGTGAACATATTTTGGTTTGTTTATGTAACAGTTCTATGATCTAAAAAGAAGGGAAGCAAAATGTAGGAAGAAATTTTTCCCATTAAAGCTGGCTTTTAATCTGCTTCCTTGACAAATGTAGTTGATACTGATGGTATTTTTCCATTCCTGTCTACTCCCAGTAAGACTGAACGATCTGCTTCTGTCTCTCTCTTGGCTCTGATAATGTTTTTGTACTAACATAACATAATGCCATACAATTAGAAATTATATGTTAGCTGTTAGTCATAGCCCAGTGAGTTTACATTAGACAAAAGAAATTAAATGGCAACCAGAGGAGACCTAGTAAGTGCAGTTTATGTTGCTTTTTTATACTCGGAAATATCACATTTCTATTGATGAGCATCATTTATGCCTGTATGGGGGAAACTAACAGTGCTACAGGCAAAAGAATCCCTGGTCATTTCTTCAATTTCAAATCATGCAGAGTTTGCAAATGCAAAGTTAAGAGAGATTTTCTTCTGTCTTGGAATTGATGGGTTGCTTCAAAATTTGTATTCACGCCCTGAAAGGAAATAGAATTATTTTTAGTCTTCATTGTCTGTAACACTAAATGATGCCTTGTAAATTGTTTTGTTCTAGGGAGTGAGAGCTCTTACTGTACTGAGGAATTTGATTCCTTGTCTGTTTGTCTTGGTGGAAGCCTTGCTTTAGAAGGCTTTGCTGAGTTGGACCAGTGGCATTGCTGGTCTGGGGGTGATTGGTTGAATTACTCTGCTTTATAATTGTGTGAATTTCTGCCTCCCTTGCTTCTGGATGTGTTCATATTATACTTATCTTTCTAAAGTTTGGAAGGTTAGATTTGACTGCTCATTAAGCATATTCATGATGGCTTAAAGTAAAATAAATTGTGCTATCTTCTTGGCTGAGGTTTCCAAAGTTACCATGCAGTCTTAGATTAGCTCCACATATTACAAGAGGGCTCCCAAACTGTCTAATTGGCTTGGAGAATCTCTGCCCTTAAATTTATCTTGTGTTTCATACTTCAGTGATATTTGTGTAAGAATAATTTGGATTAGTAGTAATTGCTGACAGAGCTTTCTTAGACTGAGATAGTGAGAGACTTTTTTCCTTTTCTTCTCTTTACTTATTCCTGCCTTGATTTTTTTTTCCCTTGTGTACTTGCAGTTTTTATTGAATGGAATCCTGAGTAGCTTTTCTACAGGTGTACGTGGTCATTTTCTCTGTGATTGTGTAAATGCATATATGGGCTTTTGTGCAGGAATTATTTTCTTTGAAGAAATGGAACAAGGAGGGTGTTCTGTTGTTAATTGGCTGCTTGTGTTTCACATTCTCATATATGTGCAGTAACTTGTACTTAAAATGTAGAAAACCCTCTCCAGAGCAAGAAACTGATCTTGGAGAGGAGGGATGGAGAAAACTGGGAAGAAAAAAGGAAAGGTTTTAGGGGAAAGATTGAATTTTTTTCAGGTACTTTGAAGATTCCAGAAATAGGCTTAGCTACATAAACTAACATGTGTATCCTAAAAGTGTTCACCTTGAAGAAGATAACCTGAAAAAGAGTGAACAGGACAACCTCTATTCCGAGGTGTAAGGGGAAGAAATGTCTCAAATTTAGACTTCGCATACAGGAATTTAGTAGATATTCCCATTTTCTTTCCTCATAATGTTTTTCAGAGATTCACGTTTCTTTGATGCTGTAAATAAACATTTGTAAATTGTACATGTATTTATCCTAATTTGATTTTAGTCCAGGATGTTTTCAAGATGGAGAAAACAGCAAATAATTTCTTTCTCAATGTCAAGGCAAATCTATAAAATACAATGTTGTGACCCTTTAACAAGTGTTCCAACAGACTAGGTGTACTTTAAAAAAATTCCAAGAGGATGAGGATAATCCTCTGTAGTAATAAAATAACATGCACTGGTTTGTGTGGTCATATTTTAGGAGTGAGAGGAGGAATCAAGTTTTCTCTAGAGCAGATGATAGCTGAATTTTTCCCATATGAGGCACATCAGAACCTAAAGGTTTTAGAGGAGCTGCCACACTCTGCTGTCAGAAATCTGGGATGGAATCTTGAAAAGGATTTTTAGCTTGTCCTCCAGTGAGAGCCTTTATTCTGACAGAAGGCCAGGCAGAGTGCAATAAATAGATGGGACTAAAAGGACTCTGAAGTTTTCCTTAAGAGATGCCCTGAGAACTTCCCATCATTAAGACAAAATCAGTTGGAATTTGGAGCTCATGAACTGGCTCTCCTCATGGGTTCCCGGTGTCTGTGTGTTCATGGATTAACAGGGCATCTCTAGGAAATCCCTTGAAAAGGTTTGAGCCAGGGGAAGGTTTCAGATGCAAATATTTGAGCCCAGCAAAGGCGAGAGACCAAACAGAACAGATTTTCTTGGCCACACCTGTTCTTGTTAGGCTCTGAAGCTCATTGTCTTACCTTTAAAAACACCTGCCCTGTGTCTCAGTCCTGTGAGCTTGTAACCATAAATCAGCAAATGGCAGCAGTAGGGCAGGGCAGGGCAATCAGCCCCAAAGCAGGGTCACAGAGCAGCCCTTCAGAAACATCAGGCACTGCAGTGGCATTGCAGAGAGGGAGTTTGGAAAACCACTGTCACAGTATCAAATGTCACTTGTTCTTGTAATAGTTTAAATGGGGTGTTAGGTGGCTATTTTTAGGTATGTAGAACTCCTTTTAAATTCTGCCTTACGTTTTTCATAATATGAGAAAAGGATTAAAACATCAGCAAGAAAAAAGGGATTAAGTGTAAACGTGGGGGCATTAATAATGTTAAGTTTCTTGTAAAATTGCAACCCTTGAAAACATCAACTCCTTTTCTAAGAATTTAATTAAGATTGTTTAAATTTCATCCTTTAATTAAGGCTGCTGACAAAAGAGACCTTTCCAGCTCTACCCCTAAATGTTTTATTACCTCTCCTGATGTATTACAAAGGATTTTGCAACGGATTTGTTGAAAAATGTACACTTTGACCCTTGCCTGCACTGTGCCCTGGTGAGGCTCACTGTCCACGTGCATCTCTGCTGAAGGCTGTCCATCAGTGGCTGCAAGTCAGTGACAGGAATAGTTTTACTCAGTGTTGGTTTGCTGCTTCTTGACTTTCTTTACTTGCTTTGGTTCTCATATTCTGTCCAGGCAGATAGGAAACCTGAAATACCTGTTCCTCAAGGGTTGGTTTTTTGTAGCAGTGAATTTTTAATGGCTTACAGATATTCTTATCACTCCCGTGCTTCTCTTATGCTTGGCCATAGGATGTTGCAACCCTATTCTTCTCTCTATCCCAAAGCAGATGTGAAAGATTAGCCAATCTGTTTTGTTTGTGAGTGGAAGTTTGTAAAGAATGAAAAAGGGGTGGATGGAGAATCCTACATTTACTACTATAATTTTTGGAAATTCGGTTAGTATAGTAAATACTGAAGCCATTACATGGTGGTGCTGTAGACTTTCCTGAGTTTAATACAATGCAAAAGAGTTTCATCTTAGAAACAAGTTTAAGCCCAGGAAAAAACCCACCACAAAAACAAACCTGGTTTTGGGATCTTTTGCTCATTAAGTGTGTCACTTTTAACCATTGCAAGAAAAAGAGGCTTTGTCTACCCTGATCTTCTCCCTAAAATGTTTCCTGAAATGCAGTTTTCAGATTGGCAGCTTGTGAAGGGAGGGTTCTTGTGGTGGTGTCATTTTAAAGACCATAAAAGTTGACTTCTATATAGATCTTTTATCAAAATATATTGATTTTTCTTACCTTTAATACCTGTATTTGGGAGCTAAGATCACTGCAGAGGTGTGGTTACTTAGTTGGTTCACTGGTCCTGTAAATGCAGTTGTGGCTAAAGGCACAGAAAAGCCTCAGTGCAATGTAGAGCTGCTACAGGGCAGACAGAAAATAACAAATGGCTCTTTCCAACTGCAGCTTCCTTGGTGCTCAGTGTGGCTTCCAGATAGCCCATGATCCAGTCCCTTAACTTCTTAACTTTCAACTTCATCAAAGATTGATTTTGCATTTGGTTTCAGCTGTGGGGGAAGGTTCATGTTTGTTGTTTTCACCCAAAAATATGTTACGGTCTCTATTTCAGACTAAAAATTTCCTGTTAAATCTGAACTCCAAGGTGACTCCTGACCTGAAGGAAATCCTTTGAGATCCACCACATCTTCCTTGCTTTTGTTCTCAATTTTTAAAAATCTTCCTCACTTTTTGCATAGATTTCAGTTTGGTAGGGTAGGAACAGGCTGTACTTTCTCTGAACAGCACACACTTGGAATGCCAAAAAGGTGTGTGGGTTCTTCACTTGCAGAATAATACTTATCTGTAACATTTCTCCTGGTTTTGATGCCTCCATACTCAATGTCTCTTGCAGTTTGCATCTGTGGATTTTATAACCTTTTAAAGGTGTAGCAGTATGGGCCCGTTCAGTCAGATAAAGAATTATTCATATTTTTTTTGGTATTGCAGCAAGTATTATTTTATAGCCATGTAAGGCTTTTATAGATACCTAAGGGGAAACTTAACCCCTGGAATTTACCTTGTCTCTGCATCAGTCTCTGCATTCTGTCAGTGTTCAGGTGTAATTCTAGGTACTTCTTGAACTGAGCTGGGGTTCTGGTAGCACTCAAAATCACATTCTCACACTGATATTTGGACACAACCCTCATGTTTTACCAGATGAAAATATTCTGGCAAGGTGGTTAAGACAAGAAGTTTATGGATCTGGAAGTTTTAAGTGTAAATCTCAGTCTGGACCTTAGTTAAAGGCTGTGTCCAGCTGTCCCCAGTTATGGTGGCTTAGAACTGCCGTCCACACTGCTCTTTATTGAGGCTACAGAAGCTGCTGTTGCAGGCCAGGCTGATGTTGCTCTGGATGTTGCTTGCCAATATGCCATTCTTGGCAGTCTTGCAAGAGAAGACCTTGCAGCAGCTTCTGCAAGAGTATTAGGATGAAATCCAGTGATCTGGCTAAGATCTGACTGGGTAAGCATTCTGTCCATTCAAGTTCTCGAAATCTAAGATGAAAAAAAAATCCCTATTCCTAAGCACTTGTGCCTTCCAAAAGGTTTGTGTTGTTTCATCCCAGCAGTCAGCACGTTTCAGTGTATGAAATTCACCCTTTGCAATATATATTTTTCAGTTTTCCAACTACCTCTAGGTTAAGGAACCCTATGAATAAGATCATTTGCATTTTTAATTATACCGCATGTAAATGAGCAGCTTCCTTCTTGTGACAGGTTGGTGAGATACTGAAACTGTCAAGGTTGTAGATTTTGCACCAGACTGTCCCATGTGCCAACCCCAATTTCAGCACCCAGGATGCCCAGTGACAGGTCTTCAGTGGGTATTGACTGCAAACAAACTCTCTTGCCTTCACAGCAAAGTATTCTTTGACCCCAGATGCCCTCTGAGCCCCACTGAAGCACAGGCACATCAGCTCAGGCTTTACAAGTTTTGTATTTTTCCCTGGAACATGGAGCTGAATTCCTGGCCCCCTTGCTGACAAATAAAAGCACAAACAAAACAACCCCTTCCCACACTTTTACGATGAATGAAAGTCTGCTGTGGTTATGCTTTTAGGAGGAGGTATGGAAACAGGCTCCTGATCTGAGTGTTAAAAAGGGCTTTATGCCTTAAGTGGCAAGTGCCACTCTGACAAAGGATTAGTCAAACTTTGAAGGTCGAAATGGGGTTCGGGAGCTCTGTCTGAAGCTCCTTTTTTCATCTGAAAAAGGGACCTTCAAAGAGAAATTTCAATTCTTGACATGCAGCTTTCCCCTCTCTGTTCCAGCCTTGCAAACAACAGAACAACCAATGACAACAGAGGGAAGGAAGACAAGAAAAACATGTAAAACAGCTTGCATTCCCTTTCATTCAGTGCTGAGCTGCTCCTCAGGGCTGGGGCTTTCTTCTGTTTATTATCATTTTATTTCTTTTGCATATTTTTTGTTTTCTGCCAGGGAGAAACTCTTGTTTTCTACAGAGAGCAGCTTGGAAGTAGGATATCTGATCCGGGAGTCTGCGTGTGTGTTAACCAAGAGCCAGATTTTCAGCAGTGCTCTGTATTCCACAGGCTGAATTTGCTCCCCTATCCACCCAGCTGCCACACAAAAATAACTGAGCCAGTCTGGTGTAGTTTCTCTTTGTGTAAAGAGAACATGAGAAGGAACCAGCAACAGGCGGAGTGAAATTGCCAAATTATTTAGAAATCTTTTCTGGCTCAGCTCTCTCTGCAGGTTGAATATTTCTAGACAGGCAGCCAAAGCTGCTGTGCTGCTGGCCAAGAACATGTCAGGTTTCACCAGCTAAGCAATGCAGCCTATGGGCAGGACGTGGCTGGGAGAGCTCCAAGGAAAACTCAGGTGCTGTAGGATGTGGTAATTACTAATTTAGTAAATAGACTTCTCCAAGTCACTGCAGCATCTGTGTCTGATCTAGGAGAATGTTGGAGCACTGCTGGTGAAAAGCACCAGGTAAAGGTTGGTAGGATACATTATGACCCCATAAAACATTTTGGAATTATAAAGAAATAGATATTGTGTGTCAGAATGGCATCAAGACCTTATGAAACTTGTTACCCTCTTTTCCCCACACTCCCAAATTCCTCTGCAACCTGAGGTTGCGTGGGCTAAGGTGCTCTTGCTTTTCAGAGGTCCAAGTTTATATTGTCCCTCTGGCATTATTCCTTCCTCCACACACATGCTCTGCCTGCCAAAGTGCATGCCACTGTGGCACAGGGCTCTTACCTTCTTACTTTGACCAGTGATTTTTCTCTCGAGACAAGAATTAGCATATAGGAATGGAAAAACTCTTTTATTAACATTTTCTCCAGCTATAGCTGGACCTGCAGGGCATAAGCTTATTTCTGGTGAAGGGAAAATGAGGCTGGAATTCAGAACCCCACATGGCTTGTGTCTGAGACCTTGTCTGGGTTTCAATTTTTGGACCCCCTTGGCTTTCAGTAAGCAAAACCTTAACTTCTAATAAGGTAATACCTTTTACTATGCAGAGTTTCTCTGTAAAACATCTGATGCTTGTCTGGCTCAGACCTTCCCAGCTCCTAGAATTAGTTGGTGAAGCAGATTAGGCTTCTCAAGAATGAAAGCTCTGTCTGGTGAGCAGTAAATCATGAGCAGCACTTTCCTGGGCAGTGGTAAAAACTGTTTATCTCCTTACCTGGGGGAAACTGTTATCAATGTGTCTGCACACCTGTTTAAACAGCCCTGCAGTGGGGAGGACGTTGGTAAGAGAGATTTGAAACATGATTTAAACTTTGGAATAACCAGCTTCACACATGTATTAGGATGTAAAATCAATGGTTTCAATGTGAGAGGGTTTTACTTGAATAAAACTGTGAGGAGACCAAGAATTAGTGTTCACCATCTTGGCTAACACAGGATAAAATCTGATTCAGTTTTTTTCAGATCAGGTAGAGATTTTTAATCCCTGAGCTAGCTTATACATTTGAAAAATGTTCCTTTTGCCTTTGGGGCACTTTTTTGTACTATTAGTACTCCAACTTGGCCAAAAAAGCAAAGTCTAGGCTAATGAAACAGAGTATCCTAATAGATAAATTTTGCCTGCTGTTACTCAGAAATCATTCCATGGTTCAAAGTGATAGGCTTAAGTTAGTCCCTCTTCTGACCAGCCTTGGACAGGTTTTCCGCTGCTCTCTGAAATCAGCAAAGATTTTCTCATGAATGGACAAAATATATTAACTATTGAAGTTTAAGTCCTAACTTAAATACAAGTCTGTATAGGGAGAAGGGGAAGGAGTTAAGAAAAATGTAGTTTTTCCTGCTGGATTTCCAAAAATATACAGTATTTCTAAAACCTATCGAGGCCAAGCAGCTATGAATTACTTTTCTTGTTGTGATTTTATTTTTGGTCATTGAAGATGCTCAGGAAGTTTTGCAAATCGGAAATGGACCATTAGGATTTGCTGAAATGCATTTTTGGCTATGACCATTTACCTGTTTCAGCATTGAACTCTGTGCATCCAAGGTTGTTTGTTTTTATTTTGAAAAAAAAAATGTAAAGAATACACTTCCTGTAAGTACAAAAGTTCATATTCAGGGTAAAGAAAAGAAACCTTTTCCTTGCTGAAATGTATTTCTTGCCAAGTAGGCTGAGAGAGCAGCTGAGTTTCTGCTGTATAAGGTGGTCTTCAGTAGATTCTTCTTTTTTTCTACAGTGATAATTGCCTCTTGTAGCTGCATCTGAATTAAACACTATCTACAAAGTTCTTAAACCATGGAATTTCTTCAGTGCTCCTCCAGACAGTTATCTGGAGCTCTAGAACTTTTGAATTCCTTATCTTCTTGACTTGTCCATCCTTCCGTGCACACACACCTGAACAGCCTTTGCACTGGGTTTGAGGTGTACATCATGGTGCTTATTTTGTGCTGTCTTGCTCCTTTGCTTTTATATTCTTCCCCCTAGTGCTTGCTCTTAAAGACAGAAGTAAATAGGAAAAGTGAGCCTTGTTGAAAATCTGTATTTATGATTTCAGAGTTCCCTCAGCAAAACTTTTCACATGCCCTCAGAGAACAGCAAAATGCTGTCTCTAACTTTTGAAATGGGCCTTTGCAAAGAGCTTCCAGTCTGGTACAAATACACAAACAGAAGATGGAAAGAGCTTGAGCACCTGGAGAGAAACATTCTGGGCTGGGCTGCTGCATTCTGGGCGTGCAGTGGCACGTTCTGTCCAGGCATGTGAAAGGGTGTGGGAGAGCTCGATCCATGATCCCTCTGCAGCCCAGCTCTCTCTATCAGATTGGTTTGGGGAGTGAGGCACAGAAAAACCTCTGCTATCTGCCTCCCTGTTTGTGTACTCAGCCAGAGTCCCCATGCCCTGCCTTTGTGCAGTATCTGTCTGAGGAGCTGAGAGGGAGCTGGGTGTGGCAGCAAGGTGAGGGACAGAGATGAGGCTCCAAGAAGGAAGGGGGACTATAGGTTTTGAAGGGGTTTCTTTAATATAATAATTCTGCAAGGACAATATATCTGCATTAAGTGCTTGATGGAGGATGAGTGAATGAGAGGATCTTGTTCTTTCCAGGCTACTTTGGGTAATGCTTGTGTCCAACCCAAACTTGGAGTGAGCAGCTATTTGTGAGTGACTGATCTGTTGCCACTCACACCAGTTTTCATGTTTATGCTGATTTTAATGAAGATGCTTTGTCTGCTGTATGACTTTTCTTTATATATGATCTAGCAATGGCTGCATGAGTTGCCTGTTATCATTTCTGCTCTGCAAGAAGATATTTGAAATTTATATTTTCCTTCCTGTCTTGAACTTCCCCTTCTCTCTTCTATAAATATATGTTACTTTGGCTTCTGGGGATATTCTGTAGGTCTTGCAGCCTTTCTGCTTTGCATGGCTGACACAAAGAAGAAAAAGTAGTGTGAATGCTAATGGAGTATTTTTGGTAAGTGACTGAAATGAAGTTATGTTTGTAGATAAAAGCTACTTTTGTTTCTTCCAAGGCCTGATCTCAGAGATCCCTAGCACTAAGATCTAAGGTTTTAGTAGTGGAACTGATTTCAACAAGGAAGTTTAGAACTCATTTATATATTTTATATATCCTACTGCTGAAATGGGTGAGGAGCCTCAGTCCCTATAGCCCTCTGTAGTATCCCAGCATGCTGTGCCTTCAAGATGTGTTTCTGCAGCCTTCCCCTGTCCCCCTGTATTTTCTGTGCATGAATAAAATAAATCCCTAATGGTCCTGGTTGCCTTCTTGGCTCTGTTCTGTAGGTGCCTCGACTGGGCTTTCAATCCCCATAGTCACTTTATTGAAACACAGCAGGATCCTTCTGGGATGGCCTCCAAGATGTTCCTTTGAAAGATGAAAAGTAGCCACTAATAAGCCATTCCATTTCTTTCTCCCCCCATCTCTGTCTCGGGCAGGAAGCTCTTTGGCTTCATATTTGCACTCCTATAAAAAGTTGGAGATGTACTGTCTCTTTTATTGGAAATAAATTAATAAATATAACAAATGTAGTGGAATAGACTTGACCTGTGAAAATCCTTCCTTCCTTCCCTTTTCCCCTGTCTCCATTGAGGCACACTCCTGTAACTTCAGGCTTTTTTACCAAAAAAGGGGAAAAAGAAGGGTGGGGGAAATTTGTTGCCTTTTTTTTTTTTTTTTCCTGCCCAACACCTGGACCTCCCCAGAGAGATTTCCTGTCAGCTGCAGCCTTTGAGGTTGACCTAAGCTGGGTTTGTTTTGCTTTGAACCAGAGCTGCCTCATTTGGACATGTATTTCACATGTCCCAGGAGCTCTTTACCTCCACCCTCCCTCTCCCCAGTGTCTTGACGTCTGTTCAATTCCTGCGCAGCCCCGCTGGGGAGATGTTCGAGGTGGGGAGCCCTGAGTGATCCTGTTTGAAGGGATGGGAATGCCAGGCATTCCTGACTGGGCTTCCATGGGAGCTCAGAGCTGGCCCTGAGTGAGTCCCAGAGGCTCCACGCTGACATCTCCATCCCTGGATCCCTCTTGTCCTCGCATCGCTCCCATCGCCGAGTGCCGGCTGCTGCCTCTGCCGGGAGTGCAACAAGGCTCTGAAGAGTACCCAGGCAGCCAAAAATAACAGCAATAAAAATAAAGACATTATTAAAGCCAGATACGACTGATCTGAAGTCACAGCGAGTGTAACATGACTCAGTCAAATCCCCAGGACAGTTGGAGACAGAAAGGGAAGGAGAGAGGAAAATCTCTATCTGTTTAAAGTTCTGGGCCCCAAACTCCTTACAAGTCGGCTTTGATAATTCATCAGACGACCACAAAAAAGAATGCCTCCCCCGCTCCAGATGCAACCGTGTCTTGTCCCAGCCTCTTTTTCCACAGCCTGTGAATCTCACCACATCAAGGGGAAAAGAAAATACATTTAAAAGTTCTCCTTATTTAGGTTGGGTAGGTTTGAAATATCCTTCAAAGGCAAACGTGTGTGTGTGTGTGTGTGTGTGACTGGAGGCACACATGTGTGAGGATATAGACACGTAGAGTTATACTTGGGAGAAGGGAAAACTTACTGGAAAAAAGCAGAATTTGCAGTTCACACCCAATGCTGTTAGAGAAGGAGGAGGCTGTGAGCCTCTATTGTGACACGGTTAAGCTAATTAGAGAAATTAACACAAAAGCCTACACCAAGGAGCGTAGTGTGAGATGGGTAACTGCACCCTCACCCCATCAGTTGCTTTGGATGTAAAAGAGAATAACTCAGAGTCCAGGCAGTGCTTCACAAAACAATAAACTCTCCTGGATGTGTGTTTGGCTGCTGGTGGGCATTTGCTGGAAAGCAGATTGATGTACCAGGGTGAAACAGGAATGGAGGAGAAATGTAGGATCGGGCACTGCTGGTCGTTCTTTGCAATCAGGGGCAGAGATTAATTTCTCAAGGCTGTTGCTGTATTTGAGGTCTGGAGGGGGTACCATGAAAGGTATTCCCCACACCATTTGGGAGAGTGGCTTTGACTAATGGACATGCAGCAAATGGCAGCAAAGGGGCCAACCAAGAAAAGTTGGATCTGATTTCAGTATCACAGTGTGTGTGTTTTGTTCTCGGATTTTTGCTGGGGCCAACTCCGATATAAACAGATGGACTTCAAAGTAGTTGGTCTGAATAAAAACTTACATAATCTTTTAATGGTTCAAGTCTTTTGGGACTGTAAAACTAGATTGAAAATCTCAGAAGGTATTTATTTATGTTTTTTGGGCCAGGCAGAGAGACAAGAAATAGATCTGGTTCTGGTTTTTTTGGTTGATTGGTTTGTTTGTTTGTTTTTCATCATCCTGTGACTTCAAGATACTTTTGTATTGCCTATAAGGGAAGATAAGCTGCTTTTGAAACTGAAATTGTTACCTAATTAAAAAAAAATATAGTTTTTTTTTTCTTTTGAAACTTTGGGTTTTCAAGGCTGGGTACACCTTTCATTTCTCTTTTTGTTTTTCAATACAAGGGAATAATGTCTTGCTGCTGGATTTAATTTTTGTCAGTTTTTTGTTATCATCTTTTTTTGTTTCATTTTGTCTATTTTGAAAATGTAGATCTTTATAAACAGTCATGTGGTAAAAATGAAATGTAAGAAAAAAAAAGTGTGAATTCAGAGGAAAATTGCAACATCTGCAGTGTTCTGAATGAGGGTGTTATTTTCCTTTCCTTTTCCCCTACGAGCTCTTTGTTTCTATGAATTGTCTCCTTTTGCCTCTTTTTTTAGGAAAGGTTAATGAGAATTTCCATAGGCCACACATGAGTGCAAGAAGTTACCTGTGGTAGCCCTGCAGTTCTGCTCCTGGCTGGAATCAGGCAGTGCCAAATGGGAATGAGGCATGGGCATTTCATTGCTCTTTTTCAAACCTAAAAAGCCTTGAATAATCTTGTCTTTTGAGGGATGAGTGGATCTGATACTGAATATTTAAAGTTCAATTTGGAGTATTTCATGCCATCTTAGTCCTTTGGCTTTGCAGAAACCCTGTTCCTAATGTGCAGATCCTGAGGGATTTTAATGGCAGCACAGATGGACCAGCTGAACTTTATTCTGGGTTTTCGAGGGAAAACTGCAAAGCCAGTATTTGATGTCCTCATTCTGATAAACAACAAATCATGGGATTTGCCCAAGCTCTGTCCTGGAGACACAAGTTGAGGCACACTCTGAAGGATTTCCTCTGTTTGCCAATCTCACCCAGCAAGATGAGATGCAGTTCGAGCCGTTCATTTGCTGGTGCTTGTTCCACAAGCTCCAGAGAGGCACTGTGTTACTGGGCTAATACCACAGACAGAATAACCACAGTCTTTCAAGATGGATTTGATGTCCCTCACAGAGCCTTTAAGTGCTGCACTGTATGCCCAGGCCATAAAGAGATGTTTTAATTTAGAAAGGCTACTACTTGCAGTTGTGTCAACATCACTTTAAAAAGTGTTTGGGTGGAGGTAGGGGGAGATGTGAGAGCAGCTTTGGACCAGATTCTTGGGATCCAGTGTGTCAATATATAAAGTCAAATCTTGAATCAAGGTTTATACACAAAATGGAAAATGAATGTTCTGAAGAAGTTTTTGTGATACATCACCTAGCTCTGACAAACTCCCCACCTGGTTAGTTGTTACTCTCATTGCTTTCAAATCTGAACACCTTTCAGTAGCTGACATGACTTACATCTGCCACACACAATTTATTTTCTATTTCCCCAGTGGAGCAATATGTTTTATTTATTTTTTAATGTACATACTGCCGTTGCCTGTATTATAAAAATATTAGGCTGCATTGGTCTGCTCTGGGTGTGGAAGACAGCAAGGCTGTGATGCTCTGATGTAGCATTTATTCACTGGATGCTGGAAAACCTGACTACAGCACAAAAAAGGGTGTGTTGAAAAAGGAATAGTCACCAGCAACAGTCCCTGTTTTCTAAATAATCTGGATGGCTGTGTTTAAAAAATTGATATTCTTAAATGCTTTCAGAATCCACTTTTAACTAAGGCCTTTTTAAAAATTATTTCCTGTCTAGGATTTCCATATGGAGTGAAAGGAGTTACATACCAAACTTCACTGTTACATGGGCACACATTGATGTGCAACTGCTGTAGGTTACTCTGACCATTGCTACCTATCTCTTCATTATTGCTGAAAAATGTGTCAATTAAAACAAATAGAGCATTTCCAAAATGTGCCAACTAATTCCAGTGCAGCTAAACCCAGTGAACCATTGGAATACCAAGGATTTAGGAATTTCAGAGTGTCAATAGCTGCATGTCCACACCTTGTCCCTGCTTGTGTCTCCCATTAGGATAAAGTGATATTGCAGTGTCACATAAGCCTGGGAGGTGGGATTCATTTCCATGAGGTGTCCCACTTTTATAAAACTGTTTATAGCTCTAGATTTAACATTGAACTGAACTTTCTAATTTCTAAAATATGTTAATGAAGCTGATAATAATGAATGTCTAGTCTATGTGCTCTGTAATTTAATACCTATTTGGAACTGTATCCAAACACAGAGCCACACTTCTGACCTTGGAGCTGCTTTTTGTGCTGCTATTATTCCTTTCCTAAAGGTCCTTATCAGCCATGATCCGTTAGGTACAGCCAGCCTGGACATGAATGTTCACGGGCTGAGTGACTCCCAGGATGTCTTTCAGTGGCTTTCTTAGACACCTGACTTTGAGAGATATTTGCCCTTTATTTTTCATTTTCTGGCTGTGTCCTCCCATTCCTATGTGATAGAGACTCATTTTTGGTTTGGTTCTGGTGCACCCTGGGTGTTTTCAGAGCACTGAATTTGACTGTGAACCCTTCAGCAAACAAGAGACTGTTAGGAGGGCAAAGAGGCGGTGTTCGACTGAACCTACCAAAGTATAAGATTTAATTGGAAGGATATTGTTGGATTGTTGCAACACATTGCTTTTCTGTATTTCCATATGTGATCCTAGCTTGGGGTCATTTGAGAACAGTCCAACTGATGACTTCAGCAAGTATCTTAACTAAATTAGGATCAGGCAGTGACGGAAGAATTCTGGTTGTGGTTGGTCTGTCTTTTGGAAACTAGAGCATATTAGCAGAAACCAACAACAAATTTTTTGTCATGACTCTATTGGGAAAGGAGAAAAACTGCCACATTGCAGCATCTCCTACCTCAAAGTCAAGGATGTGAAATATCTCAGTTGGCCACCACACCATGAAGGACGATTTATTGCATCTGTTTGAAAAGAGCTCTGTGTTCTCTGGGGGCTCTGTCCTTCACTAGCAGCGCTTTGGACTCAGTGATCGAATAGATCTTTTTCCATCTCTAACTTTTGTGGCTTGCCATATGTAGAGATAAACATCTTTCTTTCCGATCAGTGTTGACGGACAGACTTTCAGGCATGGAAACATTATTGTGTGTGTGGGGTAGGGGGAGGGGAGCTAAGGCCATTTGCTGAGTGTTATTGTCTCCAGGGCAAGGGATTATTGGAAAATGATAAATAGCTGGGCAGGCAAAGGAAATATGAAAACCCTGTCATGGAACAGAAATGCCCAAGATTTCTGTTCATATTGCAGTGACCAAAAGAAATTTACATTGGAAAAACCCTCTTGCCTTCAGGGCTGAATGTTATGAACCTTCAAAGTGATTCTTGAGAAGAAAAGGGGTTGGGAATGAAAGGAGGGGAAGGGATTGCCATGCTGTTTCTACGGAGCAGGGGTCACTGCAGAATAACATTCATCATCTTGTTGGTGCCGTTCTGAGAATGGGAACAAGGTGGGAGAGATAAAAGCAGAGTTGAACTGCAGTCTGGCATTTGTGGCTTGTTCTCCAGTCCCATGGGAGCTGAGAATGGACTAAGTCCAAACCTTTTTCCTTCTGGATTTCATTCAAGGATTGTTCAGCTGGCCTGTGGACTGGGTGCCTTTACTGTAATATCTTGTTTTTTCCCTCAACTTGCTCGGACTTCAAAGTTCCATTCAAATGTATTAGTCACAGGCGTATGTATAATGGCCAAGTCTTCTGCCAGGGTAAGTCAGCATGGATCCGTGAGAGTTTACAGCACTTGAAGTTTGGGCCTAAGTACTAAGATCCTGGCCATAATTTGTGCCTCAAGAAAGTAAGGACAGAGATCAGTCCATCACTGTCATATAATCATTTCCATTTGGGTTTATATCCCAGTCTAAAATGTCACCAGATTTATTCTTGTTATTTCAATTCCTCCCCCCATCTCACCCCTGGATCCAAGTCAAAACCCCCTGAAAACAATTAAACACCTGTGCCTGTGGAGGCTGAAATGTTCATGAGGGTGAACGGAAACAGTCTCTGCTTCCTCTGGAACCAAGGATGTGGCCAAGCTGGCCATGGGAGATGATTCTCTCTGTTCCTTATCCATGTTGTGAGGCAAAGGTGTAAGTCATGTGTGCTTGGTGTGAATAATGAACAGCAGAGGAACTTGGAAAATTGTGCTGTTTGTCTACGACACTTGATTTAAAATTTAAAAATAACTTATTTCATTGGCAGGCTTTTCTTTGCAATTGGAAAACAGGAAGCCCTATCTTTGATTCAGTTATTGGAAAAAGTAGTTGAATTTAAACTGGAGGCCAAATTCTCAGAGTAACCGAGTACCCTTTCATCACATGTTATGTTTCTAAATGGAGAAAAAGAGGCACCACATTTTGACATCTCCTCTACCTTCACTGCATTTAAAGCTGTCATTAATTGCATTTTACATAGGGGGTGATGGAAACTGTGCATCAGACCCAGCAGCACGGATCCAGCTGCAGTATCTAAGTGCTGTGTTTGATTTTTAATGCCAGTATCCATTCAAGGCACTGATTCAACATTCCTGAGGCTCTTTGGCTGGGCTGGTATTGCTTTGTGGTGCTCACCAGCTTTTTGTTCTTGGCAAAACTCTCACTTAAATTATCTCATTTGGCAGGTCTGTCAGGGAGGGAAGGACACCCTCTTGTATCTCATAATCCCTGTTTAACTGTTTGACTGATGGGATGCTTTGGTGTCTCAGGATGACTGACAGCTCTCATTAAGTTGGAATGTTCATGTGTGGAACATTCAGCACTTCACTTTGGGGCTTCTTTGCAAGGTCCCATTGCAGTGGTGGAGAGATGGATTATCCATGCAGAGCTGGAGGATTGGTGGCTGCACTTGGTTGTGCTGGGTGATCTCAAGAGCTGGTTTGAACTTCTGTGTGCTCCTAAGCCCCTACAGGTTGCATTCCCATTTTCTTTCTAGAGATTCACACTGTCTTTAAATCACATTTAGCGCCAGTGCTGTCCTAAGAAAATCCCTGACCGTATTATCCACCCAGTGCTCCTTTTGTAGCAACACCTCAAAGGCTGATATGAGAGAAATTTTGCCATACCAGGCACATAAATGCACAGTGGTCTCCAAGGAGGGGGATCCACGTGCATTTGGGTGTGCTGAAAGCACAGGCAGATTTTGGCTATTCAAAGACCTGTGTAGGTTGTCCCAGAACTGGCACACAGGAATAATCTCCTGAGTCAAGGTGTGTAGCTGGGCAGTGAACTGGATTCAGGCCCTCAGGCAGGCCAGACACAACAGTGTTGAACCATCCACTACATCAAGAAAACCTTGTTCCAAAAGTCGCCAAAGTATTTTATGAGCTGTGGGACAGGGCTTTGATGTCTCTCAAATAATTATTAGAGGGGATTCAGAATGGGAAGGAGCAGCAGGGCTGATAGCCATTGCTGCCCATACTTGATAGCCAGGCTGTTATTCCAAAAGCACAGTGGATGCAGCATGGTTGCTTGAAGTTGTTTTTTCATTCCTGACGTATGGCTTGCACTCGAATGGGGAAATGCCTTGCTCCCAGTGGTGTCTCTGCTGGGCACTCCCCAGAGCCATGGGGATTAGTGTCACCAGCCCAGGCCACTGCTTCATCCAGCCCAGTGTCTCATTCCAGTCAGTGGCCAGACCAGATGCTACTTCAGCAGGAAGTTTATATATTCTTGAAAGGACAGCTATCAGATAATTTGGTGTTCAGGGAGACTTCTTTCTTTTCAGTGCAAACCTTGCTTCTGCCTTGCAGCTCTGCAGCCTAATGCTGGGATTTGGATGTAATACAAAGCAGTTTTTCTGGGATCTGTGGAGAATCTAGTTTAAACCTGCTCAGACAGAGCCTTAAAGGGGACTGGGGACCTGTGGATTTTACACTGTGGCACAGAGGACTCTTCTCTTGGGACTGTTTCTTTTTTTCAATACTTCTCAACCAATGTTTTCCATTTTACAACGGATCTTTGCACTGGCCACATATTTAAACCAAATAAACAAACAAAACCCACAGTTTCTTCTTTCTCTATAATTTCTGACCTGAGATGACACAAGCTGTGACTGGATCAGGTTACTCTGCACACTGCTGGCACATTAAGGCCATGGTTTTCCCGAAGATGCTGTTCAGCTGCCAGCAGGATGAGCCCATTCCATCAGGCTTGCTGTGGGCTCTGGCAGGCTGGCATCCCGTGGGATGCATCGTGCTGGCCCTGGCAGTGCAGCAGCACAGGGCAGCTCTGGATTGCTGAGTGTGGGGTTCATCTCACTGCTGGAGGCTTAGCAGGACAGACCTGCTGCTTGCCCCCTGCACCCTGCTCGTCCTTCCAGGACACCCTCCTGAGTAGCTCTGGATCCCCAGACAGCGCTCCTGGTCTCCTGCTAGCACAAATCCCAGAGGTCTGATGCAAACAGCAGCAGAAATGACAGAGGCTGGAGCAGTTGGGTCACAGCTGGCAACTCATCTGCTTCTGATGTTCCATAAAAACACGTCTCACTTTGCATATGACCAGAAGAATTTACGATGTTTTCCCTACCTTTGTTTTCCCCCTTGTCCATAATCCTTTAATACATTTACCCCCAGCTGAACTGTCTCTCAGCCCTGGATCCTGGTTGTCCTGGGACACAGAGGCACGCAAGCATTTTCCTATCAGATTAAAAACTCACTGACCGCAAAAACTTGGAAACTCTACCTCTTGGTTGTCTCTTCTCCTTTAGACTGTGCAGAAACTTTATCAGTGTTTCAGTTATTAATAGATTGTTTTGCTTTTCTCAATATTTAAGGCCTCGTGTGACCCTACTAATAATTTACAAGAATTTTTGTGTGTCTGTGTTTTAATTCCACTGGCTTCTGTGTCAGCTGATGAGCTTTGATTTTTAGGGTTTACCTAATATGTAACCAAACAGAGACAGTAACCACTGTGGTTTACTCAGATATGTAGTTTCTTTCTAGGCATATGATTCATCGTCTGTGAGAGAGACTGCAGCTGGACAGCAGAAATTTTGCAGTTGAGACAAAGCAAGCTCTCTTTCCATGTAGCCTCCTCGATACAGCTTCATATCTTCCAGCCTTTTCAGAACTTTTCAGAATATTAATAATAGTAGCATGACAGGATCACAAAAGAAAAGCCGTGAAAACTCTAGAACGTTTGGAAAAAAAAAAGAAAAATTGATGTTGACCGTGAGTTGGCTGAAGAGTCTTTTCTCAAGATGTCTCATAAGTTGGATGTAAACTTGTCTATAAGCCTACATTTGATAATTATAAGCAGTGGCCAGCCTTTTAATAGTTATAATGTAAACCATGCAGCAGTAACTGATGAAATACACACATGCATTCAATTCTGTGCCAAAAAATGTAGGAGAAAATACAGACCTTTTGCAACTCCTATTTTTCTAAGGGAAATCCAACTGCTTGCTGTCAGTTTGCCTTAGGAAGCCTGACTTCGGGTATGGAACTGGAATCTTTTGCCATACAACTACATATCAGTGCAACAGCAGTTCTGAATTAAAATCCCAGTTCTCAGATCCAGTGATAACATAATATTCTGGAAAAAGAACACTTTTTTTAGGAATTAAAGAGGGATTCTTTTAAACAAGTATGTGTGTGGGTGTGCACACACAAAAAACATGCATATAGACACTGTAGAAAAATATTATGAGGCCTTCAGCAATATTTTTTTTTGAAACTGGAAATGAGACATAACTTAAATAGTAAGGATAATTAACTATAGGAGCAGTTTACCAAGGGAAGTGATAAATCCATCATCACTAGGATTCTAACTTCAGATCAGGTTTTTTAGAAAAAGCCTGTGGGTCAGCCTCAAGGTGCTGCCCAAACCCATATTTACTTATGCAGAAGGGAAGCACAGTCTTCCTCCACCAGAGCTGGGATCCTTTAACCCACATTATGTTGGTGGTTGCAGGAGGTGTTCATAGTGCTCCTCTGGTATGATTTTCTCCCACCTCCTATTTTAAAAAGCTTGTTTTGTTAGCAAAGTGTGAAAAAAAAAAAAAGGAATACTGATTTGTGTGTACATTCTGTGCACACACAATTCTGTGGCACCTACATGTTTTGCCTTTGGACCTGCCACCCCAGTTTTGCATATTGATGTGTGCACTGGGCAAAACTTGATGTTTCAGAGGACAGTGACAGCCTGCAGTGGAGGGAATTACTTGGAAGATTTACCTGTGGCAGTAAATCTGGAACGAGAGGGCCCCTCCAGTGATTACTTGGTGTATGGTGAAATCCAGCCAACTTTAATTTCTACTGATATCCATCTCATTGCTGGTCACCAAATTAGCTTGTGTTTCTGGCAGTCCAACTACCATATTTAAATTTGTATGGCCATGAATGCAAGGGCTTGGTTACGCATGGTGTGAGACAGTTTTTGTTGTGTTTTATTTCCTCACAGTGACCTTTCAGTCTTGTGCACCATTTCTTACATCACCTTATAAGCTCCAGTCAACATCCTGCACAGTCTTCTGTGTCCCAGTTGAAGTAAATACAGACTTAAAAGTTTCCTGTCAAATTTCAGCTATTCTTGCAAAAATCCAGTGCTACACCTGACCTTTCATAGTGGAAAACTCAATATCTGCTAAAGTCCGTTTGGTAGTGTTGGAGTGTGGGTGAGGAACCATCCTGAAGATGTTTGAGGTTCCCTAAGCAAGGTTGGGATCCAAAGTCAGTTTCAGGGTTCATGGTTTTGGTAAAAATACTTCATCCTGGTGGCATCTCTATACCTCCATCTGTGAGCCTGAATTTGGGGACCTCTGGTGAAATGGACCCTGGGCCTCTTTCAGTGCTAAGGACAGTTTGGCCACTTTTGGTTTAGCACATTCTACTTGAGGTAAAAGCATTGACTTTGAGGGAGATAGGGGATGTTTTAGGCTTTGAAAGGTGAAGGCATATGGAAAGATTTTGCTGGCTCCAGTATTTCATATTGAGGAACTTGGTCTTTTTTTGTTGTTTTCTTTTACTGTGCTTTCAGATTTGCAAGTGTATGATCAGGGAAAGTCTGGTTTTGGCTGCTAAGGAGGATGAATTAATAAATACTGGAGATGTGGGATTGCATTGCCTACCAGAAAAGACAACAGGACAGATGCTGGTGCTTTCGAGTCACTCTCTTTCCCAGGTTCAGTTTATCCTCCAGTGCCCTGACACTTCTGCTTTATCCATCTCTGTTCCTCTGCCTGGATTGCTCCTCCATTTGGGCCAAGAGTATTCCTTAAGCCTGATCCTTTATTTCAAAGCTGTAATTAAGGTCTTGCATATGTTCAAACAGATCACAGGCAACAGGGGCAAGAGATGTCATCCATCACAGTTTCCACAACCTAAAGATATTTTTTTTTGGTTATACCATAAATTCTTTCTCTTATTATTTTGTGACTTGGCAGAAACATACTTTTAAAAGTAGGCCACCATGTCCTTTCCTACGTTCTTTACAAGTGGGCTACTAGGAAAGCCCCAGGCTGGCAAGGCCTCTATTTTTGGTTTCCTTTTGCAGTATGAGGACAAAGTTTCCTTCAGATACAGCTCTATCCAGGGAGCTCATCCCATGGACTACAGCATATAATTTGAGTTAAAAAGGGAGGAAAAAAAGATCAACTGCAATCTCCAGTGCCTCTTCCCTGTGTGTATCTCTGCAGGTCCGTGTAGCATCGCAGGCGCCAGGAACAACCACTCTGCAGTTAAGGTTGCACAACATCTTCCATTACAACACTGTTTTCAGTGCTTTAGGGTCTTTGAAAAAAAAAGAAAAAACTATTAGGCTGGAATTTTTGTTTCTTGGTGACTGTCAAAAATTATGGTCTCTCCAAAATATTGGGCAAAGCCAATCCAGCAATTTTTCTTGCATTATGTGAGAGTAAAAAAAACCTCTGGAAACCCAGGGTGTACTAGGGAAAAAAACCATACACATGTACAATCCAATGCTTCCCAAGTGGCAAAATAAATCTTTCTAACAATTACGAAGTATTTCAAACTGGGGCTCTGAATCTCTGCACAACTCAAGTTCTCATTGTGCAGTGCAACATTTACATTTGGAAAAAAGGTTGGGATTTTCTCTAATTTCTTATAAGAAGTGAATATATTGATGGTATCTGTATTGAAGTTATGCCCCATTTATGCCCTTAATGATATCTCATCTTGCAGTTTGTGCTACTTAGGGGATTATTTCTTCCAAGTTGATGCTGGAAAATATTTCATAAGGAGTTGCTAATCACAGATCTGCCTTTCCCATTAACTTTGTAACATTTCACATTATGTTCTTGTTAGAAAGCTTTACTTTTGAAAGGGAAAAGTATTTATTTTGTGAAGATACTTATCATAACAGAAGCAGATTTTGCACTGTCAATCCAGTTTTGCAGCATGCTGTCTCCCAACTTGCAATTGCATCAACAAAGTGAATTCTGTGGCCTGTAAAAATGTAAAGGTGTTAAGAGAGAGGGCAGAAATCTTCCAGAGCTGCTTCTGCTCCAGAAAATTTCAATAAGCATTAGAAGTTCTTTAGTGGTGTAAATTCAGAGGAAGCTGCTAGTAACAAGTAGGAATAAATGTTATTTTTAAAATGTGAATGGTCTTAAAAATAATTTTCTTTCTGAAGTCAGGATGGAAGAAAGGGAGTTAACTAAATATTATCTAATATAATATATGTTATTTTAATCTGTATTTTAGTATCATTTTGAAGCCCTAGTGTAGTGTAACATTCCTGCAGATACAGCAGGCATGGACACAATCTACAGACTAGCAACTGTTAGAGGGGCAGCAGGTGGCCAGGGCTCTATGAAATTGAAATTCACCCTGGAAATCTAGAGAAAATTATACCTGAACTTCCAGTACCCCAGAAGATTGTCCATCCCCAACTTTTTATTCAGATTTTGTGTGTCTGTGCTGGAACTGAGTTGAATTTAATTGTCAAGCCTAAAATAAAAACACCCCTTGCTCTGGCAAAGGGTTAAGTTTGTGGGTAAGGTTTTGGAAACATGATTACAAAAGAAGAAAACAAACATAAAGTTTGTGAGGAGCAGACTGAAAATGCCTGGTGTTAGCTCTGATTCCTGCTGGAGCTCCAGGAATTCCTGGGATATTCTGAGCTGCTTCAGAGAGGGGTGGCTTAGGAGCTGTGTCTCAGACACACACACATGGAGTGTGTGCCCTGATGTGATCTCCTCTCGTGGCTCCAGCGGGTGCAAATCAGTCTAGAGAACAGTGTGGTGACTCTCCTTTTCCCCCTACTCTCCCTAATTATGTTTGTGGAATTTAGGACTAAGCAGAACTGCTCATACGCTCTGTGTTGCATAAATGCAAATACAGCCCTGGTTATGTGTGCCAGGAGCCACAATGCACATTGACTTCATACCCTGATCCCTTGCATCCAGCTCACTCTGCTTCCTGGTGGATCACTGGATGTCTGTCTTTGTCTGCCTCCCAGGTGGGCTTATGTTGAGGCATTTTCATGGCTTTGTTACAATTCAAATGTCTTTATATCAGTAAAAGGTATTATTATATAGCATCTTTGATAGTCTGAATCTGAGGATGCAGCTGGGTTTCCATAAAGACCACATGTGATGCAGTAATCTGGAAGGTGGGTTTGGCTCTCACTTTGTCCGTGTAGTAACTGGAGCCCCAAATGTAGTGGCTTCACCTACTTCAGAATGAACAGTTCTCTCCTGATCCCAAGAAATGAGTCTTTTCCTAGCTCCAGGACAAAACAAAGGGAAAAAAAGGAAGAACCAGCAGTTCAGAAAACTGAACAGATTGTGGGTAAACCCAGCAGAAATCTTGTGGACAGGGGCAGTCTGAACCTTGCAGGTGCTCATGAGTAGGAGTAACCTGGGAAAAAATGAATGCAGAAAGTTACCAGTGATAGAGAAAACAGACCTCTGTTCTGAAAAGAACTGGTGCTTTGTAAGATAACTCCTGAAAGGCATCAGTGGGAGAGTTTTTATAACCTCTGGGGGCAGAGAGGGAATGAAAGAGCCTGTTGGGTTATTTTAAAGCAAGTGGCTTGATCTCCTGCTGGCTGTGCACAGGGTGGGGAGAGCTCGACAGCTTCCAGCTTCTCGGGGTAATCAGTCTTGTGATGTTGTACCTGTGATGTTGTACCTGTAACACACACAGCCTTGTCACCCAAACAAGTTGCACTGCCTGTGCCAGATGACGAGTCTGTAAGGTGCCTAAATCTACTTACAGTTACCTGCTAAAGAAGTAAATTTGCTCTCATTTGAGAGAGAGCAGCTGTCGGGAGCAGAGCTGTCGCTAACGCGGACCCACCAGGCACTCACTGACCCCAGCGCAGGTGACCCCGGCGTGCCGTGGGATAAAGATCTTATTTTTCCACCAAAACTCATAGACAGCACTGGGAGCTAATGGGAGTGACGCTGCGCTCATTCTGAGCGAGGGTGCGTGTTTGACAATGGCTTTTCCCCGGTTTCCGCAGGGAGGGTGCTGGGGAGCAGGGCGGCTGATCCCATCCCTTTTCCCGTGCGCCTTTCTCCTGCCGGGCCCCGCTGCTGGCCCGGGGCTCGGGAGGAGCTGCCCGTGGCACCGGGCTCCTCCGCACCACGGGGACATTCCGTGGTGAGCCCGCATGCCTCCGGGCTTGCTCAGCCGGGGCTGTCCCCGGCAGGACGGCGACACCGCTTTCAGCAGCAGGGCAGGCACGGAGGTGTCCCGGCAGCTGAAAGGACATCACTGACAAGTGACCCACGGCAGCTCCCTTCTCATGATGTGCCCCTGGAACACTGGGCAAACAGCAGGGCAGGGATTTGGCTGGGCTCTGGCTCTGCTGGTGGCTGTATAAATTAATCCAGGTTATAAGCAGGGCCAGCTTGTTTGTAGAGAAGCAGGAGCCAACCCGCAGAAGAGCTGCTTTTCAATTCTGGACACCGAACAAAGTTTTAATCTCCAGTAGGGCCCACATTTTTTTCTTTTCCCAGCCCTCCTCTAAACACTTTCCTTTATTTATTTATTTTTCTTTTCATTTGCTTCTGTCTCCTTTTACATTCTTAGATCTCTAATAGCTCAAACATGACTGGGCTTTGGTCCAGGCTCCTGGCATGCAATGCCAGCCTTTGCTGGTCTTGAGCTGACTACAGCAGCCCAATAGTGAGGAGAATCCAGGCTTTTCCAAACCAGAGGCTGAAATATCCTGATACACGAGCTGTGCTCATAACAGGCCAGTTGTGTTTAAAAATAACAACAAAAAGACTAGAGGTGGTTGGTTTTTTTCTCATTAAGATTTAATCTGAAAACTTATTCTGTATGAATAAGTATGTTAATAAAACAGATTTTAGGATAAAGTAATAGATTAAGAAATTAAGTTGTGATTAACACTGATTTCTAAGCATTTTTGTTAAAAAAAATCAAAAATCTTTGCATTCAACAGTGTTTTGACTGAAGATGTGCTGTTTATTGTGTATAGTGTGACTGAGAGATTGCAGTCCAATCTGTAAGAAAAAAAAAGAAAAATGAGATTTTGGACAGAGATGCAGGCACAGGAAAGGAACAACTATTGCCATTATCTTGCTTAAAAAACAGGTGGCCAAACTAATTAACTAGTCTGGTATCATCTGGGAGGCCTGTAGCAAACTGAAAATAGAAAACAAAAATTACAATTCCCAGTGAAGTTCTTCAGCCATTAAACCATCCTTCTTTTCTCTGCCATTCCTTCTGTATCCCTCATTAGTGTAGTTCCAAGTGTCTTGCTACAATGCTTGGAGAAATATGACTAATGTGTCATGAGTGTATTAATTTTGTCCTTAGTTTAAAAGCTCAGTGTCTGGCTGAATTCCCTGCTGTTCAGAAAGCCTCTTTGCAGGGTTTTTGCTCCTTTTCTTGATTTTAAATGTTTGTGTCACTCTGTGCTTATATTTGAGAAGGAATGTGGAAAAGTGCTGAAGTAGAACTGAAGGCAGGAAGGACTGTGGTGGTCCCCAGCTCCTGGTGGTGTTTGTTATGCATTGCATCCTTCATTTCAAATATTTAGATTTTTTTCAAAGGTATTGAGCACCTTTGAGGAGAGGACAAATGGAGATTGATTAGATCTTCTACTGAAAGTCACTGAAGATAGAGGGGACATGTTGAACATGCTGGCAATGGTCTGTGACAAGAGGGGACATGTTGGACATGCTGGCATTGGTCTGTGATACTGCTGAGAGACCCTGAACATTGTGCTGCAGGTCCGAGGAAGGAGACTTTACTACTCTGAACTTCCTGCCAGTACCAGTGCTACAGCTCAGCTTTAGAAACTTGGGCTTGCTCATCTACTACAACTCTGGTTTAACAAATCACTGGTACTTGAGGTTCAAAGAAATATTCTGCCTTTTTTCTTATTTTCTTTCTCCTTTTTTTTTACCTTTCGCCAGCATTAATCTTGCCTGAGCTTTGCATGGCTTTGCACTCATAAAAAGTTGTACTTCCATTTTTGCCTCTCCAGCCTGCTTTGAGAAATAACAGGAGCAAGGTTTGTGACTCCAAGGGGTGGGTGTATACATAGGGTAAGGCAAGGAGTTGCATGTCTCAGTAAGGAAATTGCAGATGTAAAATGGCATCCACAAAAATGTTGGCTGCGTATGAAAATAAGTTTTAATGGTTTAGTGGGTATTAAGTTTCAATGGGTTTAGTTTAGTCACCTTAAAACTGTGTGTGTTTGTCCAGTAAAATGGAACATTTAGGTGACCTCTCTGAAAGTTCATCTTTTGCTTTAATTTCCTCAAGCAATGCCAGGGGTTCCTTTCAGTTTCGTACAATCCCAGAATGGTTTGGGTGGGAAGGGATGTTAAAGCTCATCCAGTCCCACCCCTGCCAGGGGCAGGGACACCTTCCACTGTCCCAGGGTGCTCCAAGCCCTGTCCAACCTGGCCTTGGGCACTGCCAGGGATCCAGGGGCAGCCACAGCTGCTCTGCTGTGCCAACCCATTGCAGGGCAGGGGAAACCTGGCATGGCTGAATGTTGGCAGGGGAGCAAGCTGGCCTGGTCAATTAAATTCAATTTTATATAACGTTTGTCCTGCACTCTGAAGATGTGCCTTACAACTCAAAAATTTACATTTTTAAAAAAAATTAGTTTAAAAAGCACACTCTTTAGTTACAAACAAATGTCACAGATTGTGTTAATACAAAGTTAATAATTATAATAATAATAGCTCTTACTTGACAATAGCAAGTCAAAATTAGTGACAATTAAATACTTTAAAACAAATCAGTGTGTTCAAATCAGAAGTTCCTAACTCCCATTTCATAAATAGCTCCTGCTGTAGACACTGAGCAGAGAGAGCTGATTTGAAACAGATCTATGGTGGAGCTGTAGTCCATCCGTGGAGACTTTTAAGTCCATATGGCAAGACTGCCTAAGGAGTCACATACTTTGTGGAAAGACCATGCAATTAATCAAAAAAAGTAGTAGTGTTTTCAGTTAATCTAAATTAATGTAGCATTTTTTTAGGTGAAAAAAGTGTCTCCACTTCAAAGAACAGGAAAAAAATCTTCGTGATTTCCTGTTTATTCTTTTTGTGTGGCTGTCACAATCCATATATTTTTAATATTTTATTGAATAGAATCTGTTACTTCTTAGTGACAGAGAAAATTGCATGATTTAAAAATACCAACATGCTGTTTCTTTAATATGGTTTTCCTCTGCCAGATATACAGCACCCCATATAGACACAAGCAACAATTCAGCTTTCATTATCCTCACTAAGTGGAGGGAAGTTAATTTCTTTTTCTTGTAAGACTTTAAAAAATTATTATTCTGTATGGCTGGATTATATTCTGTTTTCTGTAGATATCCTGGTGTCAGTGGGCTTTGAATTCATTAATTTTATGTATTACCCAGTCTATATTTGAGACTTATTCTAGATGTAGAAGTTTTGTGGGCACTATTGGTTAAGAAGATGGATGAGGTAGGAGCTGGATGTCAAATCAACACTTGTGCAGCAGAAGTGCTCCTGCAGATCAAAGTGCAAAGTCAAAGTCCCTTTCAACAGAATCTGGGGGAAGGGAGAAGAAAATGCTAAATATGAGCCCTCCTGGTTTGGCTCTTTGAGCAAGGCTGCTCGGAGGTGTCAGGCTGCGGGAATCCAGAGGGGATTTCAGGATGGACTCTGAAAAATGTACCCTAATCACTAAATACACCAAACAAAAAAGGGCTACAAAAACTTGCCACAGAAGGAGGTGGCTGCTGTGTGATGGGAGGAAGGGTTTGGCCAGAGTTTCTCTGCTGAGGATGCCTGTGGTGGGAGCCAGAGGACCAGCAGAGGATGCTTGTTGACTTGCCACCCGTGCAATGCTCGAATGTGTTCCAATAAAGAATCAAAAAAGTATTTTGGCTTACCTTT